>PVKB01002271.1:0-301511 GCA_004027205.1 Ctenodactylus gundi
CCCCCCCCCCCGCCGCCACACACACACACCCCTTCTACAAACTACAAAGCAAAGCAAAACAAGCTGAAGAAATTACATAAGATGCTTGCTGCCTGGATTGAAAAATTACTCAAATTCAGAATCCTGATTTATAAAGTTAACCGTTAATCAACCACATTAACTACGAGGGGTCACAGCTGACGAAACGCTCCCTCCCTTCGTCACTCGCTGAAGGTCCTCCTCTCACGCCTGTCTGTTTCCTGACTCAAGTCACCACCCTTCTCGGTCTCGGTCTCTTTTTCTTATGCTCCTTCACTGTCTAACTCTTGAGCTCTGAAACAGTTTAGCCAGACATACCTATCTACAAACACACTCATTTCAGGCATATATGCTGAAGAGTCCTGACAAATGCATGCACGAGGCCACCCCAGAACCACCAGGGCATGCCACCACCTGACCACACCAACAGTTTTCTCGACACCTTTCCCAAGCTGTGCCCATGCCTCTGGTCCATGGAGCCCATGGACACACTTCCTGTCACTACAGATGAGATTTGGCCTGTCCATTGTTTCCCTTCCATAGAATCATGAAGTATCATACATCACGCATCCCACCTTACACACACACACACACACCTTCAATTCATACATGATGCTTGCGTTAGAGCCCTCTCCTCTTTACTACATTGTGTTCCACAGAACGAACCCCTGTGCTATGTGGTAAACACCTGTTCTTAAATTATAGGATGTTTCAAAACAAGTCAGCCACTATACACACCCACCCCTCTAACGTGTGCAAGTCTCACTTGCCTCAGACTTTTGCCAGCCCTTCCTAGTGTCAATCTTTTTCTTTTTTTTATCTTAGCCTTTCTAAAAGAAGTACGCTGCTGTCTTTCAGATTTTAATTTTCTTAACAGATTAACTTTTCATGTTTTTCTTGAATTTGCCATTTGTTCATCTTCTCTTATAATTGTTCTAATTTGTGATATTTTTAAATTGTCCTAAGAGTTTCTTATGCATTATTAATACAGATTCTTTATCAGATATATATTTTTTCCCAAATGTTAGATTTTGATTAAGTTAACAAGCTTTAAAAATAGCATCATCTCAGGGTCAGAGCACTGGTCATTGGAGTGAAATTATAAAAACATAAAATACAGAATATATGTTTATAATATACTACATAAATATGCAATGTATAATATAAAATAATATAACCTCACTAAAGATTGATTCCAAAGAACCTTTAGCCTTCCAGCTTTAGGACAATAACCTCCAAATTTTAACATTTTTTTCCTTCACCACTCTTAATGTTTTTCTATAAACATACATTTAAATACTTTATCTTAATTAAATTGAGCTTACAATACTGATATAGTGAAACTTATTTCAAATTGTAACTTATTCAGCAAGAAAACCACTTGCAAGGCAGTTTTAACAGCTTTAAAATTGTTTTAATTGACTGGTTTATTAAACTTTTCCATGAAGAGCCTGATAGTAAATATTTTAGGCATTGATGATTATGCTACCCCTGTTATAATTACTTGACTGTATCTCTAAAGGACAAAGAATGTATTAATCTATCCATGTATGTATTCTCATAGACAATATGGAAATGAATGGATAAGGCTGAATTCCAAGCAACAACAAAAAAATATTTACAAATCTCGTGGTAAACTGTATTTGGCTTCCTAACCCATATTAGGCCATAAGAACACATGCACACACGTGCAAGCACACACGCACAAGCACACACAAACACACACAGCCACGAAGAATAAAAAGGCTTAACATAAATTACATGCCTTACATTCACCTTGATGCCACTTGGAAAATGACCAGACTCTGCTGCTACTGAGATAAGTTTTCTGGTATAATTTCTGTGCCATCCCATTAAAAGTTAAAAGAGAGGGGGAAAATTCTGTTATAGGGTCACGGACTGATCAGCATTGGTTAGAATGATATAAACACTAGAAGATCTTCATCATAAAGAAAACTAGGTGGACCAATCAAACCTACTCTTCCCATCAGAAAGTTAACTCTAAATTACGTTAGTTTGGGGGAGTCAAAGCAGCACCTCTGTATCTGAACAGCAACCCGCGATCTGTAAGGAAGGCTCCACTGAAGTCTGTTCCTTACAAAGAGCCTGTAAGCTTGCAAACACATTAAGGTATTGATCTTCTTTTCAGACCTAGTTACCCCGCTTTACCCATCATTATATGCTGTAACACTCAGAGGCACTTAATGAACACTCAGTAATCACTCTTCAAATTTCTATGTTCTCTAGTATCGCTTCTATGGAAAATTCACTGAGCACATGACTTACCAGGCATAACAGTAATTCTGTGTTACCACCCCAAACCGGTTGCCCATCCAACCGCCCTTCTTGCTGCTATTTCCACCATGATCACTTCAATCACCTCTAGCGCAAATCCCAGCTTTGTCCAGAAGGCCCAGGGATAAATGGAGATGAGGACTAACTGGAGCAGTTCTGTGATTCCCTGGCCTGGAGAACCCAAGATCAGAGACATTTCATTCCATGGTTAGTTTTTAACTCCTGCCTTAGAGTTCATGTCCATCTTTCCTTTTGTAATGAACATTCGGGATGTTCCAAGCACTGTCTTCCTAAGAGATTCGTATCCTTTGATCCTTAAGACACAAAGTAGCTACTTCTGTTTTCCAATCTCACATGAGGAAACCAAAATGCAGAGAGGTAACAAAAGCGCTCCTGCTTACACAGGTGACTAATTCCATAATGCACAACTCCATGATCTGAGGACTTCACAGTTCAGCACAAAGACGTAGGCATAGGCCAAAGCTAAACAAACAACAACAACAACAAAATACGTTCCATAAATGAAGTTTCGACAGAGAACAGAGGAAGCACACAGAAACAGTGGGACCTGCAGGGCAAGAGTAAAGTTTATTTATTTTTCTTCATATCACTGTAACTTTCAGAACCTCATTCAGCTCAGTGTTAGCCCACAGGTGCCATGTGCTGAGCACTCAGACATTTTTAGTGGCCATCAGGAAGACAAGCGGAAGCATAGCATGAGGTAGACGGGTCCAGAAGCAACACAAGAAGGGGCCAGGCAAGGGGTGGCAAGGGTGGGCAAAGCAGGCGAGCCTTCTGTGCGACTGAAACTCAGCTCTGAGAGTCCCTATGATTACTCTGGATCCCATGATCCCTTGACACCAGAAGAACAAAAGTCAAAATTATGTAGTGGGAAAGGCTATCTATCCACTGTATCGTAATTATCTGTTTCTACCAATGTGATTAAAATAAGGGCATATGAAAAAGGCTATCAGAACGAAGGAGTGCTGTGATTCTCCAGGACCAGGACCATGGGGGGAGGCTTCACGCTCACACCCCGCGTCTCCCATTAGCCTGTTTCCTCTGGATCCTCTGCAGTCTCCTCCAGCAGCCTCCTCACCCCGCATGGCACCTTCTGTCAAATACTGTGCACGGTTGTCACCAAAATGTTTTGGCAGAAGCATCATCTTTAGGTTTTGACATAATTCCGAAGAGAGACTTTTTCAATTACTACTAATGGAACATTACGTTCCTCTTTGGGAACTCCTGCATGAATAAAAAGGGTCATTAATGACATCTACTCTTAGCCCGGAAATTGTGAGTCAGTGCTTGGTGCAAGGTGCTTATCTTTTTCTTTTTTTTCATTAAGCACCTGGTAATTTCCCACTACCTCACCACCTCTACAACTCACACACCAGGTCACTGAGTTGAATATTATAAAGTCAGTGGCACTGATTCCCTGCCAGTGAATGCTATTTATTCTCTGTTGTTTTGCTTCTCACATTACATAATGGTATCTCACATTCATACAGCACTTTCCATGCTGAAGAATCTTACCAGTCCTGACACTTTTTCACATGTGATAGAAGCAAGTCCTTTCTTATTGCCCCTGTGTTCACTTCTGTGAAAGACTGACTTGAGCTACTGAAGCAGTGAACAGGGTAGAACAGGCCACCTATCCATTGGGTCTTATAGGACACCTGTTAAACAACATTAATTCAATGTCTATATCCCATGAGAAAAAGGACAATGACTTTAAAGACTTGCTTCAAGTATCTACAAGGTGAGTCCTGCTATTGAACCAGCTCTGATTTTAATTTATGAGTTTTGAAAAAATATGAAATTGATTATCATACATCTGAATTCAGCTATTTAACTTGTTAGGTAAATAAACTATTGTTGATTGGATTAGACCAATGATTCATAACCTCTTCCTCTAATGTATCCACATGTTAAGAATAAATGAAAAGTCTTAAAGGTTAAGTATGTTTCCTGATAAATACAATTCTACACATCCCTCTCCAACTCATAAAAATTTATAAGAACACAGATGAACAGTGTGATCCTATTAGATAATAAGACATTCACTCTAATTTCTATAACAAAAAAGTCAACTCCAAACTTTTACCCCTTATTAGTAGAACAACTCAGGATTAATATACCACACAACATATAACAACCAAAACAGACTGCCCAAATTTGCTGGTTATTTTTTAAATGGTGACATATTCATTTGGAAGACTGCTCTGTGCATACCAAGCACTTAAATCAATATCCAGTACTTTGGGGGAAAAGGCTGTGTAGGTTTTCTGTTTTTAGCTATTGTTGCTTTGTTTTGTTCTGTTCTGTTTGAGATAAGATCTTATGATCTTACTATTTTCGTCCAGGCTGGCCTAGAACTCACTATGTAATCCCAGCTGGTCTCAAACTCAGATCCTCCTGTCTTGGCCTGGCAGGCTGACTACTTTTATTATCATGCTGAGGTAGGATAGAAGAAATAAAGGTAAGTATAAATCCATAGATTTTTAAGAACTTCCATTCTCAAAGAAACAGCACCATTATTTGGGTATCTTCCAACTTCAAAAATATGCAGTCTGTATTTTAATCTCATTGATAAAGCCAGTTTTTGCTGTAGAGGGCAACCTCACCATTTAAATATAAATACTATGTAAGTGATAAATAACTTAAAGCACATAAATAACCTTAGGCCTAGACCATAAGGTACCTCACCCATGAGTGCCCACACTTTCATATTTCTTTGATTCTGCTCAATGAATCTATCTACGCCTCGCATTCAGGAATCCTGCAGTTCTTTCCCATGATGAGCCAAGAACTAATCAGTGGAGGCTGGGATGACTTGAAATGCCCATCTTATTTCTGCAGGGATGTCTTTGTACTCTGTCCAGTGACAACACCGTGAGTGCCATCAATTATGAGAGAACAGGTGACGGTAACAGAGATTCCCATACTTCTCAAATATCTGTAAATGGTGACTTCTTCAATGAGCTTTGAAAAAAAAAAAGCTGGAGATCCTACTTTTTACCGCCTCAAATTTATTCTCTAAAGTAATCAACGAGCCATTCCTTAAATATGTATAATTAAAGTTGAAGAGACAGATTGGCCTAAGATGTTTACATATGTATAAACATGTAATTTGTCTACTAATGTCTATGCTATTTCTACAAGGAGAAAAGGGTCATGAAAGCTGCCACTTTCTAACCAAATGAAATAAATGCAACATGACTTGCACAGCATGTACACATTACATGCATGAAGCATACAAGCAGGTCTTAATGCCTCAAAGTTTGGAAGAGATAACCTGTCAAATAGGAATGTCTTTGGCCTATTATTATAATACAGAGTAGAAATAAGTACAGGGTAGGTAAGCTGAAAGTTGCCCCATACCTTTCTTTACAGGCCATTATAAAGGCGGCAGAAGCTTCAGTGGCATCATGAGGAACCCAGGTTCCTTCTGTCTTTCCATTTAACTGTACTTGATGCGTGGGTGTTAAGGGTACATCCTGAACGGTGACTGTGGTGCTTCAGCCACTGAGTCCACACACAAAACAAGAAACATGAAAAAGATTTTTTTAAGTTAATTCACCATTTACCCATCTCTTAAGGAGCTTCCCCTGAAAACCAACTCAGAGCTCTCCATTTAAATCTCACTGATCAGAACTTAGTCCTTTGCTTAGGTCTCACTAGCTGCAAGAAAAGCCAGAAACTACTGAGTTTTTTAGGCTCATGATAATCCAAGAGAATCTGTAATCTGTTACTCAGAAAAAATGCAAAGTATTAAAACACAACTTGCAACTTCTACCACAGTAAAACTGCTAAGAAGTTATCTAGAATATGAATTTTGTGTATCTTATGCTTATAATTTCTGGTTTTATATATTCAAACTTAGAATATGGAGACATGGTAGTTTTGGGCAAAACAACAAATATTAACTACCTAATAAATGCACTACATTATGGTGGTCAGTAGAAATAAGAAGGTAAATAAAATAATGACTTCTCTCAAGCTGTTTAGGATTTAGAGAGGTACATATGCAAATCAATTGCTAATTACTATAAAAATCATTAAGAAAACAGTTGAGAGGTCAACTTCTGCCAAGACAACATCAGGAGTTCTGTGACTATGACACTTGTGTATTAACTTTTTCTTTTTTAACTTAACCATCGGGATACATTCTTAAGAGTACAAAAAAAGCATAAAAACATTAATTCAATAAATATACTAAAATTTAGTAAGAACATCAAAATTTGATGATATTTCAACAAAGATCTACTTCTATCCTTCCCTCTCGAAACTGAGGGAAATGTTAACTCAAAGACAGAATGATACAACAAAGCAGTTATTACTTCCTCTCCACTCGACCCATGGTTGGAGGGCTGTCTTCCTGAAAGCACGATTTTGGCATTTCTTATCCTGCCTCCAGCTTCCAGTCATTAAAACCAAATTCCACATCAGTGCAAACCAAAGGTAGGGATTTTCTTCTTACTACCATCCTCACTCACAGAATTCCCAGCCTCCAAGTGGCACTAGAGAGCCTACTGGTGAGGATGCCTTGGTGGAGGAGACAAGCTGAGGATGCTGCTCCCACCATCACCAACACTAAGTTTTCAGCTCTAAGGCAGAGGTGCCATGCATGGAGAAGTATATCATCATTCTTACCTCAAGTTTAAGAGTCAAAGCTTAGGGAAATTCCTGGGAGTCGAAATAGGCCATAAAGCAGATACCTCCTAACATCTTCCTCAAGGAATGTACTTTATTTGAATCAGAGTACAAAGAAGTTCAAGCTTAAGATTATCTCAAAAACAGTGGATGTTGTAGCAAAAGGCAATGGGCAGAATAGTGCATGAAAGATGTAGGCTAAATTGAAGGCCAGATAAGTAACTGGGCAGAAAAATACACAGCTAAGAGGAGTCTTCCTGGAGGCAGAACAAATTTCAAACCTCATACTCAAAAATTATGTTTTTAAAAGTTACACACCAGAACATTGCTGAAAACAATAAAGCCATCACTCAGCAACTACTAGATCTTAATCCTTGGGTGTAATCAGATAGCCAAAGAGATTCCTGCAAAATCCAGGATCACTGCAAGAGTGATGGGGAAGTATTCACAGCTTCCCAAAGTACAGCAGGAACAAACTTTTCATAAATAATTCAGTTAATCACCAAAGAAATTTAAAAAATAAAAATAAGCTTTAAAGAGGGTACCACTATCAAGAATTTTCTAACATGCTATCCAAAATGTCCAGTTGCCCCACAAAAACATATAAAATATGTGACAAAGTAGGAAAATATGGCCTGTATGCTAAAAATAAAGAAGGTAACAGACACCAACAAGAACAACCTGATACTGGCTTTCAGAGGGTTTCAGAACCATTATACTACGTCACAGAATGAAAATGAGCCACAATAAAAGAAGAAATGATATGATAATAATATGGCATCAAACCAGTGGTATTAAGAGACACAAATTACAAACATGAATTCAAGGATATTCTGGAAAAGCAAAATACCTGAAATTAAAGATTCACCAGGGGGCCTGAGCAGATCTGAAATGGTAAAAGAAAGAATTAGTGATCTGGATAATAAGATTGATAGAGATTGTACAATATGAAGAATGGTAAGAAAAAAGAAAAATTAAACTCAAGGAAATATAAGACACCATTAAGCATTTGAATATTTGTATGGTGGTATTACCAAAAGAAAGGAGAAAGAGAAAGAAGAAAACAAAAATGTTCAGAGAAACAGCGGGTGAAATCTATTTAATATATTGAAACACACAAATATACACATTGAGTGCTCTGCAAACTTGAAACAGAACAACAATAAGACTCATACATACATCATGGTAAAATTACTATAATCCAAAGAAAAAAATCCTGAAAACAAAAAAATTAAAATGACTCACCTCTGAATGCCTACCAAAAACCACAGAAGAGAGAAGGTAATAGAATAATCATAGTGCTCAAGAAAAAAACAAATAATTTTATACCCAGCAAAACAACCTTCAAATTTGAAAGAGAAATAGTTTTTGTTTCTCATATGAAAAGCTAAATGAATTTTTTTACTATACATACTTTATAACAAACACTAAAGGTGGCATGATATTGTATGTCTGTAATTCTGAATAGGAAGAGAACGCAAAAACAAAAACTATGTACTACCTGGAGGAGTCTATCAGTAGGAAATACTTCACGTTCAAAGATGGAAACAGGTCAAAAAGAAATGGTGAGTCACTTTATGCAATTACATCTAGAGAGACCTGAATGTTGAAAAATGTTTTTCAATTTTCTAGAAATTAAAAGTATTTTTAAATTTAAAAATTTACTCCATCAAGACGATACAGCACCTATAAACATATATTACATGTGAAAAACACACTACCAAAATAAGTGATGCAAAATATGACAGGGATGTCACTTACAGCAGACCAATTGCCTAGCATGCACAATGCCTTAGGTTCAATTCCTAATACTGCAAACATGTAAGCAAACAAACAATTCAACAGTGATCATGAAAACCTCAATACTCTTTTTTTCAATAACATATCTATCTAGAAGGCATAAGATCAATAAAATAATGAAAAATCTCAACAACTATTAAAAGAAAACAGACCTAGTTGGGCAGTGTGATGCATGACTGCAATCCAGCAATGAGGCTGGATGGAAGAAGGATCACAAACTACAGCCCCATGTGGACAACTTGGTAATGTAGTGAGACCTGGTGTCAAAAAATTAATTAATTAAATACTTAATTAACTTTAAAAAGGGCTAGAGATGGATCTCAATGTTAAGGCTCTGGATTCAATTTTTAGGGGTTATACTTTTGGATCTCGAATGTTCCCCTAAAGTCTCATATGTATGGATGTTACAGATTATATACAGAACCATGTGCTGTTAGGAGATGGGAGCTTGGTCTGGACGGGTGGATTATGGATGTATGATAGATTATAAGCGTGTGGTGAAAGACAGGCTCATGATAAATTATAGATCACAGTTGCATGGTGGGCTAATGATTGTAGTCATGTGGCACATTGCTCTGCATGTGACCTGGAAGGGGCTTAAACTGGGAAGGGGCAGAGCACTACAGCTGGACTCAGAAGAGGTGGAGCACTACAACAGGGCCTGGAAGAATTAATGCTACTTCCACCATCCCTTCAGGGACTTGGCTTCCTCTTCGTGATGCCATGAGGAGCTGCCTCTACCTCCACCTCTACCATGTACTTCCACTGTTGCTGGCTGCTCATGAGTGGACTGTGACCTTCTGAAACTGTGAACAAAAATAAAATTTCCCTTCCCTAATTTGTATGTCAGGTATTCTGTCCCAGTAATGAATAAGTAACTAAAAGGGCAGGGGGGAGGAAAAGGGGAAAGGAGGGGGAAAGGGGGAGAGGGAGGGACTGGGGAGGGAGAGAGAACTCACACATTACAAGTGCATGTGCATGCTAGACCTGAAAGAACTCTACGAAACATTCCAATGAAAAGAGCAACACACATACATATACATCCTTCTCAAAACCAAAATACTTTGTGACAAATGAAAATTAAGATTCAATATACCAAAATATGAAGTATAGCTAAAGATCTTAAAAGGAAATTGAGAGTAATAAAAGCCTATATTAAAGAAGATAAATAACATAAATTTTCACCTTCACATACAGAAAGTAAACTAAACATAGGCAAAAGCAAACAGAAGAACTGAAGTGATAAATATTATAGCATAAAACAATAAAATCGGTAATAGAAAATCAGTAGAGAAAAATCAACAAATAGCTGATGGTCTGAAAATACCTAACAAATGTACAGATCTTTAGCTATATGGACCAAGAAAAAGAATCAAATTACTAAAACCAGAAACGGAAGCAGAAACACGACTACCAGCTTTACCGAAATAAAAGTGACTAGCAGGAATACTACACATAATAATATAGACAAAGAACTAAATCATGAAAGACACCAACAGCCAGTACTGACTCAAGAAGAGTTAAACACAAGTTAATAGTAGCAATATCAAGCCAGGAGCCAAAAACTACCTACAAAACAAAGTCAGATCAACTCGCACATGATTTCTACAAACTTCGGCAGAAGAATCAATACCCATTCTTCACCAATTCTCCCAAAATACAGGAGAAAGAACACTGAACAACTCAGTGTGTAGAGTGAGCATAGCTGTAGCCAAGACCAGGCAAAGGGAGAAGGCAAGTAAAAGTAAAGGAGAAGAGACGCGCGTGCACCAGTCCCAAGCACAATGCGACTGCGGTATCAATGCATCACAAATACATACTAATAAAAGCAATAGCTCTTGAGGAAGAATAAAAGTAGGTAAGGCAGCACCAGAAAGCTACAGACCAGTGCCTTATCAAAATACAAGTAAATATCTTCAGGAAAATATAAGCAAATCAAATGCATGAACATACAGGGAAAAAACAGAGTCCAGTGGAGGGACATACAGTTGAGGAATGGATATCTGATTTATCAAGTGAAAACAAATTAATATACATCAGTAGAACAGAAAAAAAATGACATGACCACTTCAATAAATACAGAAAAAATTAATCGAGAGCTAGCATCCTTTCATAACAAAAAGTATTCAACAAACTTAAAATAGAAGAACACTCTCAAATTTAATAAAAAGAATCTGTAAAAGGTCGCAGCTTACTATTACACTTAATGGTAAAAGAGGACGGAGAGACTCTTTCCCTAAGATTAGCAACAAGACTATGATATCCATTCTTGCCACTATAATCTACATTGCAGTAGGCATTCTAGTGAGGGGAGTTAGGCTAAACTAAGAAACCAAGGGAGTTCATATGGAAAATCAAGAATAAAATTACCACTATTTGTAGATGATTTAATCTTGAACAGAGAAAAATCTATGGTATCTACACATGCGCACACACAGACGCATACACACATAATACTTTAACTAATAAATCCAGCAAGACTGCAGTTTTTTAAGATGAATATTCAAAAAATAATTTCATGCTGTCTATTTGCAATGAGCAAAAAAAGCTAAAAGGAATTAAAGAAAAACTGAACTTAAAAAAAAATCACTCCGTGCCCATGGGTCTCACCACCCAATGTTAAGATGAGGACTACAGACGATGCAACTTACGCAAACCCCAGTTCATTTCTTTGAAGAAACTGTCAAGACAATTCTAAAACTTAACTTCTCAATATAAAACTTAATAATATTAAGGATTTTAACTCTACCAGGATGCAACAACATAGCAAGAGTTGTTTCTCAAAAGATGTAAAATAATCCAATCACATAGCAGGCTTGATCCCGGCGCCTAGGGTGATGATTCTCATTCAGGCTTGCTATAAAGTCCCCTCTGCATCTCTTCCCCCAACCAATACCTCTAATGCCTAGCACCTGTCGCTGCTGCCTACAGACTAGATCTGTGGCACAGCCTTTTTTCTAATTCAAAAAGCTTCAATCCATCAGTTTTCTATATCACAAGAGAAATGGGCCAGACAGTATTTCTAGATACAGAATGTTACTTCTTTAATAATTCAAAAAGGTCTACAAAATATTATCTTTCCTACTTTGAGGTAAAGATACAATGTGAAGCAACTGTCATCTTAATGAGATACCCCAACACTCCACCTAGTAACCCTTAACATTTTTTAAAGCAAAGTTTTGAGGTTTCATAGGGTTTTTCTCTCATGATGTTTAAGTCAATTTTATCTCCAATGTAGCACCCACCCCTTCTTTGTCCTTTCCAAACATCACACCATCAATGATACTAGTGGACGTGATGTTTATGAGATGTTCGGACAGTTCAGGTCTCTTGGAGCTACATTATGACACAGGGCAGGAAGTTAAATATAGCTCCTGTGTAAAATTGCAAGGGATTATTTTTGCCCACTCTAGTTGACTTGCAACTAGTTGACCCTCTTCTCTGATTGGACTAGTAAATAAGAGATTCACCAAATCAATGGCTGCATGTACCATGTATTAATCTACTCTAGTAAACATGCTATTTGGAGTTGTTTTGCTTTTGTTATTTTCATTTTTGAGATAGGGTCTTGCTCTGTAGCTTAGGCTGGTCCTGAACTCACTATGGAACCCTGGCTAGCCTTGGACTCACAGCAATCCTCCTGTCTCAGCCTCCTGAGTGCTACAATTACAGACATGCGCCACCACACCCAGCTTATGTGGTGCTGGGGAATCCAACTCAGGTACTTAGCACTTGCCTAAGTGCTTGCTGGGCAAGCACATTAATCAATAATCCACTCCTCCAGGCCCTAAACACGCTATTTGAAGTAGCAGTTCTAATCAGGGATACCACCCTACGTGAAGTTTATGGTAACCTATGGTGATCCTGTAGTATTAATCCCCTATCTACAAGGCCAGACTAACAAACCCTCTTGTGTCCTCCAATGTGACATTAAACTCTTGAATGTGACATGACCCTCAATCATTTCCCTCCAACCCATCATATATTTCATTTATTTTAGCTTTGGAAGTTGAGAAGTCTCTGAAATTTCTGTTAAATCCTTCCCACTATGACAAATTTTAGCCTATACACCAAGAACATAGAGAATTACTCTGCCAAGAATGTCAATCTCAAACACAAATTCAGGGGCTGGAGGAATGGCTCAGTGGTTAAAGCGTTTGCCTAGCAAGCACTAAGACAAGCACTAAGTATCCGAGTTCCATTCTCCAGCACCACATAATCCAGGAATAGTGGCGCATGCCTGTAATCTCAGCGCTCAGAAGGCTGAGACAGGAAGATCGCTGTGACTCCAAGGCCAGTCTGGGCTCCATGGCGAGTCCAGGACCAGCCTGGGTTACAGAGTGAGAACTTGTCTCAAAAAAAAAAAAATGAATGCAGAGTCTATAAACATTACCACTGTTAGGTCAGCACACATAGTTGTAAATTGTGTTGAGGACTTTTTGAGGACTCCTTTTATGATGTTGACTAATCAAAGTCTACATACCAAGAAAAGATCATGATGACATTTTGGATTCCTGGATACTAGTGTAACCGTAACTCCTACATTGAGCAGGCTTTCAAGTGTCTGGATGTTTTTCCTCCCACAGCAAACAGTTATCTGAGGAAATACCCACGGGAAAGGATGGGGCAACCATTACAGCATGCACTAGCTGTGCAGTTACAAGACCCTTCCTCTAGAATCCCAGCCATCTGCTCTTTGGGGAAATGACAGATCTAAAAACTGGCTTTGATCAAGAAGCTGAACAGGAAACTTGTAGTTTTAGTGAGGCAACAACTTCCACCTTCTTGCTCCTCCATTCCTGCTTCTTACTGTAGATGTTGTTTAGCAACGAAGTTCCTGACTGCCCATGTATTTGTCCCTCCGTATGCTACACTTCATGAACTGTCTCCCTGGTCCTCCTGAGAGTGAGATTCTTTGGTTTCCCTTCCAATTCTCCCATCATAAATGTAATCATGGCCTCTGGTTTCCTAGCAGCTAAGCACCTCCCCCTTGTCTACTGCTATAGCACTCCAGACATCTCCTTGGCTGTCGGGGATTTGGGATGTGTACTCATCCATCTTTTCCACCATAGGCTCTGACTGTAAAGGAAAACCACCCAGTCAACCCTGCACTGGTGATAGTGCCCTTTTCACCAAGTCACTTCTGGTGACCTTGGTGAGATACTGGGCTGCTCACACCATTGATTCCATCACTGTAACCTTACTTCCTTCAGACTCAGTCCTTTCTCTAGCCTCTACTAGGACAACCAAGACACTCTGCTTTGTTGTGATGCCCCAGAACTTAATTTAGGCCTATAAAAAAAAGTACTCCTGTGGGTCTGTGTCTGGTATCCTGACAAATCACTTATGTTGATATTTCCCTGAAGAAAACAAGTTCTTGTTTATCCACTCTGAAATTCCAACCTTCACTTTCAATCCCAAATTCTTTCTTAAACTCCTGTCAGTGTATTCCAATTTTCAGTTTCTGTGGAATATTATCTCTTTCCTCACTTACAAAGCCCAACTTGGCCATGTTGACAGTTAACCAAAGTCACTGAATGAGGACAGGACAGCTACTAAGGACACATTCTATGGTCTTATAGTAGATTCACCTATTACTTTTTATTCCTGAGAGTATAGTTACCTCTTTGAGAGTCCAAATCCTCAGAAATACACACCAAGAACTCCCTATCTAGTGGTGTCTCCGGTTTCTTTATGGAGGTCTTGACTTCAGGATAACTCCCCAAGCCCAGAACTTTGTAATCCTAAGTACTAGATCCTGAATCCCCCTCCTCCTGCTGCTGAGACAGGACCTCCTTAGAAGCCACACTTAACCTTTAATAGCCCACCCTTTCACCTTATTCAATTTCAAGGCATCAATATTGCTTGGGAACAACTAGGCAGCATTCCTATCCAATTAGTTTCTCAGATAAATACAGGTGGAATATTTGTTAGACCACCACTTCACTACACATCACTCAGTACAGGATCTTCCTTGCCAGCAAAGCAATGGGTAAACCTATCTTTAGGCCCCATCTTACTGCCTGTTTTCTAGAGCATCTTAAATATTGCTGGCATCTAAGTCTACAAGAGGGAGATGCTACAATAGAATCACATGTTTAAAATATTTACTGGGAAAACACATATGAAGTATAAAGGAGAGAGACTAAACACTGACGATGGAGGACTGAGACCGGTAAAGGAAGAGAAGGGGAAAAATGGTATAAAGCATCTCGGACGGTAGAGAAGCTTGCAGAAAAGCACAGGGTTGAAGCTGTCCAACTGAGGAATCCTGTGTCAGGAAGCAACGGGCCGACTCTGGAATCACTGCCTTGCTCAAGTCACGGGACGGGGAGAGCCTGAAGAAGTAAGCTCCAAAGAGAACAAACACCTCAGGGTAGAAGGTCCATTAACTATGCTTCCTGAAGCAAATTCTTTTAAAAGGATATCTGAGCAGAGTACTCCAAAGCCACCATGAGACTGGATCTTTCTTCCTCATAAATTCATGGCAGTTCTGTTATAGATGATCATAGAACTGGTACCAACAACCATTTTATAAAACATCATACTATTGTCAGTTACATGCCAAAGTCACATTCACATCACGTTTAAACATTCAGTGTTGGATTTATATAAAAGAATACAATGGCAGTGTTTACCCAAGTGGCTCTGAGCAGTTAGTCAAAGCTCCGGGCTGTCTGGCCAAGCTGGATGGAGCACAGTGCCAAGTCTAGCTGCCAGGATCCCATGGATGGCGAGGCACTGGATGATAAACTCAGAATCTCTCCCTCTCCATCCCTGCTCTCTCTATCCCACATGCCCTTGGCTACAAAGGGGAAATGGGAAACAGCAAGAGGTTACTGAACACAAATCTACAGCTTTAACCACAAACCTTGCTACTGCCATCCCAGGAGCAGAAACTGGGCCTATCAGAGACCCGCACCAGCAGTCTTCTGCATAATTTTGCTACTGAAATGGAAATGCAGCTCTAGCACTTCCACACCCACGCACTTTTTCTCTCGTGAAAAGCTTCACTGGTTTCATTAATAGAGACCAACAGGCAATCATACCAAGAAGGCTTATTTTATACTCACCCTGTCTTGACTGAGAATTAATGTCTATTTCATCGCTATCTTACATCTCAAGTTCACAAGGTGTTGGTCTGTGTGCAGCAGGCACCCCTCATTCTCACAGAAGGAAAAGTCATCCCTTATTCCATGATGCTATCAGGCATCCCTGGTATGTCGCCATGTGTTAATGACCTCATTAGATTAAACCTATTTCAAGGAACTTAATTTGAAGTGACTCGTGATTGTCTTCCGAACCCTTATTATGAAGAACTCTCAAAGGAAACTGCCAGTCAGCCTGCCCAGTGGAAGAGTGAGAGAGTGAGCACAAGGCAACAAGCCCAACTCTTATCAAACACCTATGAGACGACAGACAACACGGGAATCCCATGCTCACAATCACGCTAGCATATGCTCCCTAACTGTTTGGGCTGCAAGTGATAAAATATGCTCAACTAACTAACCTTTAAATAAGAGAAATCCAAGGACAAGCTTGCTGAATTAGGGAACGCAGCAGTTTCTCTCCTATCCTTTCCTCCTGCCTCCCTCCTTTCACAACCTTCCCCTTTCTCTTCCTGGCCCACACCTCCTTCTCCTCCCCCATCTTTGCCTCCCTCTCTCTGCATAACTTTGTGAAATCTACTCTTGCTATGTGGTAGGAAAGAGGCCTTACATGGCCCTCTTCTTTCCTTCTGCAACATCTCGGGAAAAGTCTTTCAGATTTAGGACTGAGTCACATATCTGTACCTGAGCCAAATGTGGGGAACAGTTTTTAAAAAAGACTTGGTATGTAAAAAGCCTAGTTCGGTCACCCCTGATGGAGTTAGTTGAAAGAGAAGATAGAGTCAACCTTCGCTAAACCACACAGATTAAGAATGAATGAGAACTATTTCACTTGAGAAGAATGAACACAGGAAAGTCTATCCCCCCCCCCCATTTCCTTTATTAAAATTCACCCTCCTATATATCTCTGAAGTATTCATTGTATAAGAGGCAGAAATGTTCTCATCTCTCAAGAAATTGCAGTCTAATTGAGGAGACAGATTTAACACATATAACAATAGACTTTATATAATAGCAAACTTTAGTAAATTTTCCAAAGTTAAATTTGGTTTCAAGCTCAGTACAGGTTGTAGGGCTCTGAGAAGCTTTGTGTAAGAGTTCTAGGTTTGGGTGGACAATCCCTACTATTAAATCTAGAGCATATTAAGGTGTGCATGAAAGAAGTGAAATTATAAATTTTTTCAAGCAGGACTGTTTGAAGGGGCAAAAGTGTGCAGCTGTTAAAAACTGAGACTTTCCTAGTCATAGAATCCTAATTTTATTATAGTATCTTCCGCTTTGGACATAAATTCTTTTAGCAACAATAATAATAAAAATATTTAATATTAGTTAAATTCCTATGTGCCTGGAACTATTTTACCCCTTCTAAATTACTCATATTTATAAAAATTCTAAAGGATGAGTAATCTTATTGTTTGTATTTTTAAAATGAGAAAAACTAACAGTCTGGCAGTAAAGTCAGTTGGCAAATGCCCTGGAGCTAGTAACAGATGCTGCTGGGATTCAAACCCAGGGAGGCTGACTAGTGATTCCCCATTTCAGTCATGTTGCCATGTAGCTGTACTGAGACTCATTTGCATATGTAAAATGGAAATGATAACACAAGATTTGCCCTGTAGGAATTGTGTAAGAATTAAACAGTGTCTATGACACATAGTAAGTATCAAATTTATGGTACTAATTATGATTGTTGTGCATGGTAGAAACTTTAGGTTGTGTCCTTTTGTGTGGATACAAGCAATGAATGTGAATTAAAATCACCCAGCTATAATCATAGGTATACTAGAAGTTTAACCTTGGACAATTTCTTTAGTTTCTTTGAGTTTCTCTTATTTCACCTCCGAAGCTGGAATTATAATATCAATCTGAAAAAGACTATACGTGTACTTATGTGTGTGAGAGAGAGGGAGACAGAGAGACAGAGCTGTTCCCTAAAGGTAACCTAAAATAGGATGTTGAAAAGTTTCAATACATACCTATGAAATGTTAATATAACTGTACAAGACTTGCTGAATCTTCAGAGGCCTCTCATACTGTACAGGAAAAAGTGATACATTGAGAACACCTGTTCTCGTCCATGCTCTGTCACTCATGAACCTCAAGCCCACAGATACTTCCATTTCTGGACCATTTGTACAATTACCTGGCTTATGAGTTACTTCTCTTCACCTTGGTTGGTACCTTGTCTTTCTCATTGCTATGACAAAATACACACCATCCAAAGCTTAAGGCAGAAAGACTTATTTAGCTCACAGTTTCAAGTCTCTCACAAACACATTCATGGGCAAGAGATAAGGCAATGGTGGAAGCACATGACAGAGGCTGCAGAGAAGCTCACAGCATTGCAGATGGATGCCAACTGAGGCAGTAGCAGCAACATCATGTCTGGAGACTCAGGCAAGGCCAGAGCTTAACCAAGGGGGAAGCTGCAATACTGTTTCTTCTTCCTTTACTTAGTTCAAGTTGCCACTTGGGCAACTCACCAGGCGTGAGTGCCCTATCTCACTTCCTGGACCACAAGTCGTAACACACACCTGAAAGCTCCACCATGGGTGTTCCCCACCCCCCAACCTCAACAAGTAGAAACAAACCTTCCAGATCAAGCCTCAAGCATCCACCCCTTCCAGCCAGGCCTCGCTTCCCAACAGCACATGGTTCCACAGGTTCCCCACTACATGCACCTTTTGGGGGACATTGTAGATCCAAATTGTAGCATACCCCCTACTAAAGCAGACCTTATTGCAGACATTCAGGACACTTAACACAGGCTGTGGTAATGGTAGTGCTCATAGTGGCACTGATTTTGGTGCTGACTCTTGCTAACTGATGATAGTGTAGCCCAGGTTTGAGTGAGGAAATGACCCTCTCCGGTGCAACATTACGGAAACAGTAAGAGCAACTTCCTCCCTGGTCCTTCCCTGATCTGTGAACAATCTCAGAAGAAAAATCATTTGAAGAACTGATAAATTAGTGTGCTAAACGTTCACAGTGAATCACATGCTGCCTTGTGAAGAGTAAAGGAGAATGAGGGAAGATATCATTGGAACATGGAAGGAAAAAACACCTACCCTGGAACAACACATATTCCCACTATTTCTAACTTTTAAATTTCTAATTATCAAGTATGACCATAATCTCATTATTAGCATGGCTGTTACAATACATATCCAGAGATACAAACAAACCCATAAACAGAGACAAATGTCCTAATGCATATATTATGATTTATCTAGGACCTCACAGTTCATGCACGTTTTCCTGCAGGTTTTTTTTGTACACAGGGTTTTTCCAGAGTTGTTTGGAATCCAGCTTTGTCCTTGTGTGGCAACTTCATCCTTGCCTCTCAGTCTTATCTATATTGAGGTAGAACCAATTAAATTCCTTCCAAGAGGTGATTTCCAACAGATATTGGGACAGGTAGGACAACGTTCTGTCTGGATTTGACAACAAAGAAATGTCATCCAAGTGTCAGCTGCAACCTGGTGGCGCGAAGATCATGGCCTCTAGCATGGCATCAGCATTTCTCTTAATGACCTCACGTGCTCTGGGAGAGAAGGATGACAGCCCAGAGCCCTGTGGAACTGAGGGCCTTCAGGGCAAAAGAGCTGTTAGTCTTGTCAGGAAGGTATGACTTCAGCCATGTTAGGCCTGAGGCCATATCGTTATCAGCCTTAGTTTGCTATATCTGGCTCACTTAACTGCCTCTGCAATGCACACTTTATTCTACTTCCTTTTTGCAGAGAAATATAGATGCCTGAAATCCATTCAAACACCAGAAAGTTTGTAATTACTCTCCAATATACAGCTGGCAAGACTCGGGAAGAGGAAAAGGAAGTTCAGAAAAACAGTATAAATTGCACTCACATTCCAAATCCACAGTTCTCAACCATAATGTCACAGATCTAGAGCAAATCATGATCGAATATGAAATTTATTCAAAGTACTCTGTTACTAAAAATAAAGCACAGGCATAAGCAAGTCAATTACTTATAAAATAAATGCAAAATTATCTCAATAACAGTATCAGTTTTATCCAGGTTCATTTTGATAAGCAGTAATGAGATAGAAAGAACCGGGTTTTAAGAGAATCTTGAGACTAAAATGCATGTAACTTACACCTCATTCTTACCTGTGTGTGTGGAAAGATGTGTACAGGTATACGTCACTAGCCATCCCTCTCTGGGGGTAAAAGTGAGATTTAATGCCCCAGTTTATGCAGTTTCTTGCTCATGGATCATGTACCAAAAACATATTAGTAACTCAGATTTTTGGACTTTCGAAGCTAAATTGTATAAAAGATCAATGGCATCCACAGTGGCTACATTCAAACTTCAGTTAAGTATACGACATTATGAATTGGTAAATTCTAGAAATGTGTCTTTCCCTATTGACTAAAATGAGGTATTGAGGGAAAAGAACGAACCAAGAGATAGAAGGCTTCCGACTCCCGTAAGTCTTCAGGTAGATCTGATGTCAACCTCACAAAGCAGCTACCAGTTGCATATGTAAAATAGGATGAAGAGTTTTATCCTCTGGAAATGTATGCTGAGAATGAATCACAAGAAAAGTAGGATAACACAAAAATAAACATTTCTTCTTCAAGCAAGGGAGGATCATAGGCATAGTGTTTAACAATAATTGTGTGACCTCTCTAGTGTACAGAAGCCAAAGTTGGAGGGACAACTTGTCCTGAGTTGGAGGAGCCACAGGACACAAATTTATAGAAGGAAGAACTAAGACAGAAGCTATAAGAGACAGCAAGAAAGTCTTCAATGACTTATCAGTCTAGAGCTTCGGGGAGAAAAATATATCTCAAAAACTATTTGGGAAACTTCCTGCTTGGTACATGAGATTAACCCAAGAGAGTGGTCAGGAAAAATTTATATCATCCTTCAAAGTATCTGGAGCTGGGGAGTTCTGCCTCCATATCTTGTGACCATGCAGAGGCCAGGCCACTCTGGTCCTTGTCCATAATTAGATCACATTAGAGTTCATGTATATTCTTTTTTACAAGATTTTAAAGTATCTTCCATTTGAATAGATGAAACTTCTTCCAAGAGTGTTTTATTTCTCAACACTGGTAATTTTATAGGTTTATTCTTACACAACTTAATAGAATTAGAGTTGACTACTAAAAAAGAATCTACATAATATTTTTAGGATCTGAGTATTCATGCAGTAGCATTCTTAGTTCCAGTGAGTTGAAGTCACCTTAATAAATTTAACAGTAGAACAAAGCTCTCAATGAATTTCTATCTATTTTCTCATTTGAAGCTCATAGTAACCTGGGATGTAAAAAGTTCAATGCTGCAAGATGGAAGTGATATAGTTTGCCAATATTCATCATGGTAATAAAGTAGAGAATTGGGCCAGCACACATTATGTTTTATTTCATACAATGACTGTCCTGTCATAGGCAAGGAAAAAAAATTTGACTTACACAAATGGAACCTACAACATCAAGCAGATGAAACATTACTGTGGATAGAGAAATCAGTTCAGACTTAGACTACAATTTCTTTTTTCTTACATCTGCCTCTCACTCCTAAAACCCAAACTGAGCACCCAGTTCTACTCATCCATTGCAACTATGAGAAAAATAATTTTACTCAGTGTCATGTATGTTGAGTGCTCATAACCAATTGTTACTTAATCTCAGGTCCTTTGGACCACTTTCCCATTCTGACCGGTCTTTTCCAAAAGCCTCCATGTGCACTGAAAATGATCTTTAAAATTCATGAATTTACAAAGTGAAAATTTTAATTTGATATAGACAGTAATGATCAAGACTTTAACCAGAAACTGAAGTCATGTTAATGACACATATCTTAGGTTTGTTTGTGTGTTGTATTAAATATCTGGATGCTTCTGTGATCTACCAGAATCACATTCAAAACAATAATTTCCTCAGTTAATATATATAGACTGATCAGAAATCCAGATTGTACCTGGACAAATCAGTCAAAAGTTCTATAAACTTCAATTTCTTCCTATATAAATAAGATAAGCGGAACGCAACTTGAAAATGTAGAGCCAAGTGAGCTTATGTAAGTGAAACTGTCTGGCATATCAAAAAGAAATGGCTGCTCATAATGTCATGTGGATAATCTTAAACCTTTTTTCCTAAGAAAATGGAAAGTTAAATTTTCTGGCCAACTTCTGCACCTGTTTTCTAACTACATTACACTGATTTCAACATCTCACTTTCTGTCCTTAACCAGCTTTGCTGTCTGTAATTTTTGAGAGAAAGAGAGAGAGAGAGAGAGAGAGAGAGAGAGAGAGAGAGCGAGAGCGAGAGAGACAGACAGAGAGAGGCTCTGACTCTGTAGTGCAGGCTGGGTTTGAACTCACGATGTAGCTTCAGCTGGCCTCGAGTTCACAGCAAACCTCCTGACTCAGCCTCTTGAGTGCTAGAATTACAGATGTGTGCCAGCACACCTGGGTCATATGGCGCTGGGGAATCAAACCCAGGCAGGGCCTTTTACTTTCTAGGCAATCACTCGACTCCCTGTGCCATTCCTCCAGCCCAGCAATTTTTTTAATCAGTTCCAGCAATCCTCTCTTGAGATACTCTGAGTATTCACATATACTTTCCTTCTGTTGTCTAAAGTCTCAGGAGACTATGTTCCTCTATGACATTCGGTCATGAGCCTTTGTTTGTATAGGCAAGCTTTTCCTCCCACATGTGCCATGGCAGGTATGACACGTTAACTTGATATGATGATTTAGCTGATCATAACATGTTCTATGTTCCAATGGGTCAGACTTACTAGCAGTGAAGCTGAGGAAGTTATGGAGGAAAAAAATCATGAAAATTAATTTTACAAAACTGTATTCACAGCTGAGTCTCAGGCTAAATTATAGAAATCACAACAAAAGTCAAGAAATTTCAAGGGCCTAGGGGCACTGCTCACTAAATAGAGTGCTTGCCTATGGAGTGTGAGGCCCCAGATTCAATTTCCCTGGCAACACATAGCTGAGTGCAGTAGTGCATACCTGTAATCACAATACTATGGAGGCTGAAGCAGGAGGATTGCCGTGAGTTCCAGCCTAGCTTGGGCTACAAAGAAAGAATTTGCTCTTTAAAAAAAAAAATGGAAAATTTATTTCAGTTTTCTAAGCCAGTTTCCTCAAACACCCACACTGCACATTCAACATTCATAGACAGAGATGATCTGTTCTAATTTAAAATGCCTCTCAACAAATCTTAGACACAAGCCTAATGAAAGTTACAAAAAAAAAAAAAAAAAAAGACTTCAAACTCATACTCAGGGGCTGGGAGGAATGGCACAGTGGTTAAAGGACTTGCCTTTTAAGTGCAAGGCCTTGAGTTTTAATTCCCCAGCACCACATAAAAAGCTCAGGATGGTGGTGCACACCTATAATCCCAGCACTCGGGAGGCTGAGGCAGGTAGACTGCCCTAAGTCGAAGGCCAGCCTGGGCTACATCAGAGAGTTCAGGACCAGCCTGGGCTACAAAGCGACCCTGTCTCAAGAAAAAGAGCAAATTCATACTTAACACAGAGACCTTCCTGAACAGGTAATCCCTGTGAGTCAGCTCGCCCCACTCATCCCTCACCCACCCCGTGACCCGATGCCGGCACACTGGAGTGAAGGGCAGAATAAACGGAAAGACAGAAACCACGAAATCCACAGCATTCAAACAGGGCTACAAAAATCCTAAGATCTGATGTTTTTATTTAACTGGGTATCTGAAATTATGTATGGATGAGGTGAACTTCATTGATGCCTGAGGATCTACGGTTCCAGCTCAGGTTGTACAGGAAAAGATAAAATGGGTGAGATACTATGGTGAATACTATACCACACCTAGATTCTTTTAGAACAGAGGCGCCGGTTCCCTAAGATTCAAGGACAGATGGCTACATAGGACTGACAGTTGACCCCCTCTTTAGGAACTGTCTTTGACAAAAATAAGCTGTCTTAAAGTTCTGCGCCCACCCGGGAACAGCATGTATCCACTGTGGGGTCAGTGTGAGGCTTATCGGCTTTATCTCCATTCGAAACTTGCCCTGCAGGGCTAGTCCAGCACAAAGCCCTGCAAAATAGGTTCACGTCCTAGGTAAGTCAAGATCTCCATTTGTTTACTCCTCGCCCCCCCCCCCCCCCCCCCCCCCCCCCCCCCCCCCCCCCCCCCCCCCCCCCCCCCCCCCCCCCCACTGGAGCTCTCACTCAGATGTTACACTGCCCAGGGAACCTGACAAGACACAGACCCATTTCTTTCAACTTGAATAATCTGGTGAATTACAAACTATTTTTTGCTTAGAGAAAGAGTGGCAGACAGAGATGAGGATTGCTTTCATCGTAAGTATTCCTATGGTCCTGAAGTTCTGTGGAAAACAGTTTATGTTACCTTCTGAGAACTCTATCCAGACTTCCAGACTGTTACCTTGTTGGATGAGCTGGGAATTCCCTTAGCTAATTAGATACTCTCACTCCACCAATCCCCAAAACTGAAAATTGAGTTTTCTTATTTTTAGGAGTTTAGCGAGTTGGGATATTTCCTAAAGATCTATAGTCTGTCCAATACAGTTTGTCTTTATTGACAAATGGTCTTCATGCCTCATATTGAACCCTCAACACATAAAGGGCACTGGATAAACAATCAAGACATAACATAGGGCAGCAATACTGCATACTGGTTAACACACACCTTCTAGAATCAAGACTGCACAACCCAAGTCTCAAATGTGACTTGGAAAGAACTACTTTATCCCAGCCTCAGTATCATCACATTCAAAAATGGGCCTGTTACGGTTTGTATCTGGAGTGTCCCCCAGAGCCTCATGTACCTGTGGTGATATCCTATACGACTTGGAGGTGGGGCCGGAGCGGGTGGAAGGAGCAAGTGTCGAGGCATGGCCCACAGGGGTATGCACTGGTTCCTAACTTGGCTCTGTTTTGTGCCGAATAACACACTGCTGTCAAAATAAACCCAGATAATACACATGAAACACTTAAAATATTACCAAGTATGAGAAGGCAACCAGGAAATGTTAGCCAGTGTTACTATTCTGGTTAGCACAACATAATAGCTCTTGCTTATCAGCAGGACTCCTTTGTTTTACAGTGCTAGCGGAGTCTGGTAACTAACCCATGGGGTGGGTGGGTGGGTGGGTGGGTGTGTGTGTGTGTGTGTCTTCTAAGAAATTAGCCCTAAAGTTTGCATTGGAGAAGTCACTTTCTTTTCTTCTAGATTTACTTCTATGTCCTTGTCATCCATGAATTTTAATGTGCTGCTAGAGATGCTCCTCTAATCTACCAAGCTTTGTTGCTGACATGTGAGCAATCCCTTTCCTATAGTCTGTACCTCACTATAATCTCAATCTTCAAGTTCTAATCCAAGGGTTGGCCATCTGTATGTGAAAAGGGCCTAAGAGCCAATATGTTACTCTGCAGGACTTATGATGTCTGCCACAATTATAGTCAGCACTGTTATTACAGTACAAAAGCAATCAAAGACAACTGGCCTTAGCCAGTGTCCACAGCAGTCTTCCACTCTAAAAGAACAGGCGACAGACAGGATGGGATTCTAAGGCTACACAGTTTGCTGACCACTACTCATCTGTTTCCTGAGAAATTAATGCTTAGTAAATTTACATTTCTAAACAACCACCAACTTAGTCTTATAGTTCATTCTTCTCTCACCAGTCATCGTTTGACCTGGAACTTGTTTATTGTGAGGAATTTGTGAAGGACAAATTGAGAAGCCTTGCAAAAGTTAAGCTAGGCTGCATCTATTGTGCCTGCTCAATTGACCAGTCCTAGGAATGTATTAATGGAGGAATAAAAAGGCCTCTGCAATTCAGGTTTTAAACCACTGCTTCCATAAAAGCCTGTATTCCAGAAAAACTATGTACTCCCTGTGCCTAAGCATTCTTATGCTTTTTCTACTTTCAGACATTTGCTGAAATTAGTTTTACTTAAAATCCTTTTGTCAATATCTAAGCCAAATGCTTTCTCTTATACAAAACTTCCACAGACTAATGCAATGTTGTGCCGTTTTCTAGCTCTCCCTGTCAGCCTGAGCCTTCTACCCCTCTGTGGTGCTTATTAAAGATCTGGTGAACAGTCGAATGAATGTTGTTCTATGGAAAACAAGGATCATGGCAATTGCTATGCAATATGTTGACCTCATCCAAAGACTCTGTAAGCTCCTTTGTCTGTAATCAAGAATGTTTAATGGCACAAAACATTAGAAAACAGTTTTATGATGCCTATGCACACCGTTTTAAGAGTCATCTTTTTTCCCAGAGAAATACATTAATTCTCAGAACAAGCAATGGTTAAAATCTTAAGAGATCTATACCCTTGTCTTGGCTATGCTATTTGGTTACATGGTTTTAGGTTACCTTTTCCTTGCTATGTGACTTAGTTTCTCCACATGTAAGATTAATAGTACTAAATATCTCTCAAGAGGCCTCCTGTATGCTTTGCAGTCTTGTCTATAAGAACCACATGTTCGTTTTCATTTCAGTGGCCTAACAATCACCAGTCTTTGCACAGAATCCCAAAAGAACGTGACCACTACTACTTCTGGATCCTTGCTTCATCCTCAAAATTCCAGCACCCTCCCCCCAATTGTCTCAGAATTTTCACCTTCCTGGAAATACTCTCAGACCACTTCAATGACAGCAGAACAGACACAGAAGGCAGGGGCTCAGAATGTGAGTGTGATTCCTCCACAGCATTCGGGACTTGGGATTTGCTCTAGGAAGGAAGCATCTTCCAGACAAATGTCCTGGGGAGCAAAGGTTCCCTCAGCCCCTTTGGTGCATCTCCTTAAGATAAGTGGGCCACATCTCCTGGGACAGAAGTTAACCTCCATGGAGTTAAAATAAGAAGCTGTCAGCCCCTCATGAGTCACAGGGACCCATGAGAAGAGAACTGTGGCAGAATAGAAGAGAACCCAAAGGGGGGGGGGGGGGGAGAAAAAGGGAAACACAGAAAAGAAAGTACTAACTGGGGAATACAAAAGACTTAATAGAGCAATGATTTAAAACTATTTGCCTTTTTAGGGAAGGCAGATTGAAATTCCACAGAGCTTCAATTTTCCTCTAAATGCCTGTGATTTCAGAGACTCCCCAGAGCACACACTCCCTCTGGAGAATTCTCAGCAGAAAGAAAGCCTCGCCCCAACTATGAGAAGGGAGATGATTTTTGCACTGGGATAGACTACGGCATCCCTAAACTTGTGGGGGGAAAATGAAGCCACACGCATAACCAGTGGGACACGGCCAGAGAACCATGAATGGTCTCGATGAGAATTCTCTAAGCTTTACAATTCCAGAAGTTTCACCTTCCATGGCAGTTGTAAAGGCAACAGAGTGAAGTCAAACCCAAAGGACAAATGGCATCAGTCTCACTGGGTGTCTCCAACATCTATCTGTAGGTACAGGTATAAACAGTGCCCTTTCATGTCTGGCAGTGGTATCTGGATGGGCTCCCAGGTACACAGACAACAGGATGCAGAGGAAGTCACAGGTATCCTGTAGTTTCTACACACAAAGCCTCTTCAGAGACCTACCAAAAACTTAGCACACCCTAAAGGCTTCACCAAGTATAGCAACTCTTACCACTATCTTATTTCTAACCATTCTTGCAATTTGGGATAAGGAAAAGCCAGACTTATGTTTCTGAAAAATAATCAGTCAAGGAACCCCACAAAAGTTCTGCTCTTTGCTTCCAAAAGAGATCTATAGCTCCAAATATTCTTCTTATAGTTTTGTACATTATAAACATTCAAATGAAAGTGGGCTTAATAGCATGGATCCAAAGCCATAAAGTCAACAGCCTAAGGATACCTGCCCGAACAAAAGCATGGGATCTCTGTGGGAGACTGGTCCCACAACCCCGGGAGATTAAAAAAAAAAAAAAAAAAAAGCTAATTTAGGTATTTACTCGTTGCTATGACAGAATACTAGATATCCACAAGTTGAGGAAGGAAGATTTATTTTAGCTCACAGTTTACGGTTTCACACAGTCATTTCACTGGCAGGCAGCAACAGTGGAAGCACATGTTGGGCTAGAGAACTGCTCACAGCACTGTGAACAGAAACCAAGTGCGGCATAAGCAAAATGATGTCACGAGACCCGGGCAAAGGCTGGAGCTTTCCCAGGCAGTACCTGTAATGTTTCTTCTTCCTTCCTTTACTTAGTCCAAGTGCCATTTGGGCTCGCTCATCCCCACCCAGAGCGGGTGCCCCTCCCTCACTTCCTGACCCCACAAGTCAGTAATAAACACCTGAGAGCTCTGCCTTGGGCACCCCGCTTCCCAGTCTCAACGCGTTGACACAATCCAAGTCAAATCTTCAAACATCTACCCCTTCTGGCCAGGTCCTACTTAACAACATGCAGTTTCACAGATACCCCACTACATCGAAATGCATGAGGTTTTGGGGGAGGGGTACACTCCAGATCCAAACCATAACAGATGTCCGAGTCCCTTATAGAAAATGTAATACTTGTACTTCTGCCTTAGTTACTTTCTTATTGTTGTGACAGAGTACCCAACATCCATAATTTAAGGGAGGAAAGCATTATTTAGCTCAGAGTTTCAGAAGGCCTGAGTCCATTTATAGGCAAAGGTGGAAGCCGATAACAGCAAGGGTTTAGTAGAGGACTGCTGCTCACAGCATGACAGATAGACAGAAAGGCAAGAGCAAGTAAGGCCACCAGAGCTGTCCCAGGAAGAGGCTCTAACAATGTTTCTTCCTCCTTCCTTTTATTCAACCTGCTAGTAGGACGGTCCACAAGTCAATCACACACACCTGAAAACTCTGCCCTAGGTGTTCCCTAATCTCAGCAAGCTGACATAATCCCTCCAGGTGAAGCCTCAGGCATCCACCCGTTCTAGTCGGACCCCACCTCCCAATAGCACATAGTTCCATAGCTATCCCATGACTCCAAATACATGAGATTTTTGGAGACATTCCAGGCCCAAACCTACTTGCATCTTTCCTATATACTTTGAATAACCTCTAGACAACTTGTAAGACCTACTATGATATGTTATATAAAAACTATACTATACTGTTTAAGGACTACTAACAAGAAAGTATGTGCGTATTCAGAATAGACACCTTTTCCCAAAAATTTTTTTTACTTTTTTTTTGAGAGTCTCACTGTATCGTTCAGGCTGGTCCTGAGCTCACTATGTAGCTCAGACTGGCCTCAAACTTACAACAGTCATCCTGCCTCCACTTCCTGAATGCTAGTATTGCAGGCATGCACCAACACACCCAGCTTATGTGGTGCTGGGGAATCGAACTCAGGTACTTAGTGGTTGCTAGACAAGCACTTTAATTGCTGAGATATTCCTCCTGCCCATCCCAAATATTTTCAATCTGTGAGTGATTCCCCCTGTAGACATGCACCTGCAGGTCAAAAGCACTGATTATATTCAAATTGTGACGATACTCAATGCAGCCAGCCCATGAAATGAGAGACAGGCTCTCCCTAGCCTGATTCAAACGAGATTTTTGAGTGTATCCCTGGATATGGTTAATAAAGGCCACAATATGCATCTTATCTGTTCTCTTCCAAAGTAGAAAAAAGGGGCTGGGGCATAGCTCGGTAATTAGAGCCCTTGCCTAGGAAGCACAAGGCCCCGAGTTCAATCCCCAAATAACTCATAATATCTGGACATACCCCTATAATCTCAGCACTTGGGAGGCTGAAGCAGGCCATGAGTCTGAGGCCAGCCTAGGATGGATAGTAAGTTCAGGATGAGCCTGGACTACAGAGTGAGACCCTGTCTCAAAAATAAGTAGATTAAAAAAAGAGTAGGTGAATGTTACAGTAAATAATATGTTAAAAGTAGATGATTTGCTTTTACTTCATCTATCTGGTCTAGACACATAAAACTAGAAACAGCATAAAAATGTGTAATTAATTATTTATCCTGATTTCAATGATAAATGCCATTGGAAAGCCTTCCCAGACATGTCAACAGACTGGCTTCCTCTGCCTGCTGACTCGCCATCATCAGACTGGATATCATTGTTTAAAATCAGCAATTACACTTTGCCCTATCTTGAGGAGTTTGGTTTTGTTACGCTTATCCATCTCTCCTCCTCTATGGAACACAAGTTCCTAAAGATCAGGGACCATGTTCAAATTATCTTTGTAGCCCAGACTTCACACAGTTTCTTGCATGGTTTTCATTTTTTACTCCACAGATACTCATCACATACAAGGCCAGGAAATGTACCAAGAACACAATGAAACCCACAATAGATAAAATCTTTTTGTGTCACTTTCCTTCCAGTAAGGGAGAGATGTGTAACTAAACAAATGAGTTAATAACTTGTGATAAACGTTGATTAAAATCAACAAGGCACTGTATTAATAACTACCAAACAGCCTAAGAACTTTATGATACTCTTAACTCTATAACTTTGTAAAATATGTACTACTATAGTCCCCATTTTATAGATTAACAAGAAAAAGAAGAATTTGAGACAAAAGTCTCAAAGCTGGCAACGTCAAGGTTGGCCCTAAAAACAGGCCAGCCATGCTATTAACTGTCATGTTTTCAGCTTTGGAAAACACGGTAAAGGAGGTCCCATAAGCAATGGAGGCTAGGCAATGCCTCTCTGCAGAAATCTTTAAACTGAGACCTTAAGACTGAAAAAGAGGCAACCATGAATGCCCTCAACCAGGGATAAGATAGGAAAGGCATGATCATAGTTAAAGTACACCTGAAGCCCCATCTGACTCACAAAGCTGTTCGACCAAAAAAAAAAAAAATTGGCAAAATAACTTAAAATATTGTGTTCAACATTCTAGGTTTTAGTCCAGGCCTTTACACTTTTTCCTGACGTATCTGTGTCCCCACCTACGCTAAATAATTAGAGACACATGTGAACCTCTGGCTAATAAGCTTTAGAGTCCAATGGGGTTATCTCATCAAATCAAACCCAACCATGGCCTTCTCCTGTCAAAACAGAATGAATAACGTTGCTGCTCTCACAACTCAGATGGTCAAATCTGACGGTGCTGGCACCCTCTGAGAAGCCCAGTGGGAAGAGGTAACCCAGCCCTATTTGTCAATAAATTGGAACTGGAAGTCAGGCACACCTGGGTTGAAGTTTTCTTTCTTTCTTTCTTTCTTTTTTTTTTTGTTATTTTTGTTTTTGCAGTGCTGCATATGCAACCCAAAACTTCACATATACTAGGCACGTACTCCACTAGTGAATTACATACATCCCAGCTCTACACCCAGGTTGAAATTCACTTCCAACTACTTGTAAGCCCCATGTCAGAACATGAAAAGGTCACCAACTGTAACAACTGGTTCCTCACCTACAAAATGCAGATAAACTTTTTATCATGGTGTAGGAGGCTTAGGTAAGGAAATATACTTGATGCAATGACATCAGGTCTCAGTCACCAAGTAACAGGTCTTACTACCTTCCTCTACCCTTATCATCTACTGATAATGAGCAGGCACGTGCATATGAAACTAAGCGCAAGTAACATCACGTGGCCATGGCCAACAGAAGCGACTGAGGCTGACAAGAGGATCAAATGGAGATGATCTGCCCCTCCCTTCCCTATCTCCCATGAAACACACAAGAAACCAGGTCACTTGTGCTACCTGTCTGAACTCCAAGAAATTCTACTGTGACTGCCCAGACTCTACTTCTATCCTTCTCTACTTCCAAAATAAGCTTCAGATAACACTTATGGGGTACACAGGAGGTGTTATCAATTGCACATATAGCATCCTACTTAACTCTTATAACAACCTACTAAAACAAGTCTAATTACTCTCTATGGCATTCTAGTTTTTCATTAACATGTATTTCTCTTTTCGTTTCTAGTATTCAATGGCCTAAAACTCTTCCCATCTTTGAAATTACACATAACCATGCTACTAGTTATGGACAAAGAAACGTAGGTGGATTTGGCATATCTCACTTCCAAGCTGCACTTTCCCATGTTTGATTCTGTAGTTGTGACTTCACCTGCCACGATGAACTAGGGGTCCAGTTCTTTCAGACCAGCAGCTACAAAATCAGACAGCAGAAAGAAAGGTTGCTTAGACCAAAGGCAGGCTTTCTACAAATTAGAAACAAACTTTTAAGTTATGGAAATAATAGATTTGCTTTTGTTGTAGTTGAAACATCATTTTTTTTGATACGGAAACTGGGATTTAAATTTGAAATCCTTCCCACATAAATCCAAAATCCATATTTCTCTTGCAATACTAAGTTAGGCAGTTTTCCATAACTGACAAAATATCCAAGATAACCAACTGAAAAGAAGGAAAGATTTATTTTGGCTCATAGTTCAAGAGGTTTTTGCCCTTGGCCACCTGACCCTGCTTTAGACCTGTGGCAGTACAGAACATTATGTCAGGAGCAAGTAGTTAAAAAAAAAAAAAAAGTCTATTTACCTCATTAAAGACCAGGAAGAAGCAATGAAGACTTAGGGTCCCAATACTTTCCTGAAAGGCACATCCAATGATTCAACTTCCTCCCAGTAAGCACTACCTCTCAAAGCAAAGTGAGGACCAAGCATTCAAAACGTGTCTTTAGGAAACATTTACCAAAACCAAAGAAAATTCTACGCGTAAAGATGCCAGCTAAGATATGTGCATTCAAAAAAGGTCCTTCTGAAGACACATATGGGATTTAAACGAGTGAATCACAAATGACAGAATGTCACGAACAGGAATGTAACAAAACCACTAAGAAAAATCATGAAAGGGCGCTGCCTCTCTTGCAACTTTCTGATAGTGTGGCAGAAGTCACGGGTGAGGGTGGAAGCCAGAGCTATGAGAGCTTAACGAGACCAGCATGTCAACATGACCGGCTACATCAGGATAGTCCTCTTCGGAAGTTTCCAGTTGCCATAAATCAAGTTCCTTTTTCCATTCAATAAAAGATAGACTAGAAGTTAGGCAAATGGGGATTAAAGCACCAAACTTCGTAGAAAATTGAGCTTGAAGGTGTAGGTTGGTCCACAAGAACAATGGCTACATCATATTTCATCCAAAAATTAAACCTATCCCTCAAATCAGAGAGACGGGCAACTCCAGGTTCCCACCGCATTTCCTACAGAGGCCGACTTTATCCCAGGAGCCTGGTTCATGAGGACAGAGCCAGTCAGAACACATCCAGTAGGCAGAGACTGCTCCAACTTTCAACAGTTCCTTCTTCCAAACTCCACTTGCACAAGTCGCTTCTTCCCAAAGCCCTGGATAAGCTCAAAGAAACCATTTTTTCTCTCCTACTTCTGTTGGTCAAAAAGGAGGGTCAATGTAGTGAACAACAAGGTTCTTCTCACTCTGTGAATCTAAGTAATATTCAATGTCATCACGACAAATAGTTTCTTTGCAATTTCTTTGTAGTGTGGACCATCAAGTAGCCACCAGAGTGTTCACCAATACTGACAGAGGGCAGAGGAAGAAATTTCCACAACTCTATGTACACAGAGATGAAGCTGGTTATAATAAGCTCTCCAGAGCCTGTGGAATCAGAGGTTAAAAAAAGGATTTGACCTGAAGTGGGTAAGAGGTTCGGGTTATGACTAACCCTAAAAAGAAAACTTCTAAGCTGGAAAGCAGCCCATTGGAACACAGAGAAGAGAAAGATATTTTGAAATCTCTTTGATTTATGACCTACTATAGGACATTGAGACATTATTTACGATCGATATATGTGCCTGCTGGCATCCCACTGGAGCTGTTGCTGCTGCCTTGCACTGTGAAGGTTGGTCAGCCCAGCCCAACAGACATACTATCTGTGTCCTGTTGGTGCAGGCAATAAACCCAGATGTAGCCATCTATCTCCTTGAAAGTGGTGCTGGTTCCTCCAGCCCTTGCAGAGCTGACCTAGAGATAGGGATTTGCAGCGAGAAGGCAGTGTGGCAGGAAGGAGACAGACTGTAACAAGCTTCCCTCCATAATTCTCATTTGAAATTTCTCACAGCACCATCCTTCTATAATTCACCTTCTTTAAAGAATCATACAGAATAGCTTTGGATCATTTGGACATTCGCTGTAAAACATCCACAACATACTTCTCCTAATGCTGATACAAGTGGAATGCCAATTAAGGTGCACACCAGTCTAGCTTGGTGTGTCGTCACTTTACATTTTATAACTTATATTGTGCTACATGATATGGGGAACATTCGGAAGATAAATTGTGAGATATTTTCTTTCTATCAAATGTATACTAAAAGTGTCCTTGTATTCAAGGAGTTCCCTATTAAAGAGTAAGATATTCCATATGTGTACAGCCTAGTGACACTAATCCTCCCTCATTCGGTTCAATGAATGTACCACAATCTTCCTTAAGTCTTTACCATCCCTATTGTCTACATCACTGCCATTGTACATACATCCCTTCTCCCTGAAAAACCCACATGTATACGTGTGTGTGTGTGTGTGTGTGTGTAATAAAATTACTGCTCCACTAGGCAGCCCTTTATTAAGTAACAGTCACACTTTTCTCTTAAATCTCAGCTTAAAAATTGTTTTTTGTATTTCTGAAGCCCTAACTAGGACAGATTCCCCCATACATTATTATACACCTTGTATTTCTCTAGCATAATGCTCATCATACCTGACTAGAATTACTTGTCTAATAACCTATCTCATCAGAGAGAATCTAAGACCTGTGAGAAGGGGGGTGGGAATGGCTGTCTTAGTCAAGCAAGTCAGGACTGGCGATCTATACCCTCTGGCATGGGGATAGACCCAGAGGCAGCCACCTGTCTTCCTGCCTTTCTAAGGACAGTCTTGGTTCCTCACGCTCTTGAAGGGCTGGTCCAACAATCTAGCAAGAGAAAGAAAAGTCAGATGGCTACAAAGAAGATTACATATTTCTAATGACTAGGTACAGATGGTGAGTCCCACCCAAGTAGACATTCAATAAATACATAGTTATTACCAGGCAATAAAGTCAGAGAGGCGACTCCAAACGCAGTATTACTGAGCAAATCAAAAGTGAAAACCCAGCCTGATTTGCAGCTCTGGAGTTAGCTTCACTGAACATGGAATCGGAGCATTCCCCCCTCTTTGGGACACAAGTATTCCTGTCTCCACGACATGCTTTTTCTGCTTTACTCCCCCGTTTGCTCCTAATGGAGACTAATCCATTCCTGAATCTCAATCACCAGATGGGCAGATCATCTCGACCTCCCTATCCCACTATATGGTATGTAATCGAGGTAGGAAGTGAAAACCAGTAAAAGAAAAGCGTCTGCTTTTGGTCAACAGTGAAGGCCGCACAGGCATTTCTCTAAAGGGTGGCTCAAATTTAAAAAAAAAAAAAAAAAAAACCAAGAATGGGGCTGGAGGAATAGAATAGCACAGTGGTTAAAGCTCTTGCCTAGCGAGCACAAGTCCCTGGATTTGACCCCCTAGAACCACATAAACCGGGTGTGGTGACACATGCCTATAATCCTAGCACTTGGGAAGCTGAGCCAGGATGATTGTCTTGAGTTCGACACCAGCCCAGGCTACATAGTGAGACTCTGCCTCAAAAAAAAGAGAGATATCTAGTCACAACTCTACATGAAGAACTGTTAACTATTATCTGTTCTCTTATTAGCTGCAGGAGCTTTACAAAAGTGCTCACAGCCAAGACAAAATAGTTGTTGACTAGCATCTCTAAGTTATCTTTTAGAGCTAAAATAGCAGATTTACTCATTTAATTCATATTAATCACTGATTATGGTCAGTGTGTATATTCAGTCTTGATTATGCTTTCTGCTCTATCCCCAAATTACGAAGAGGGAAAAGGACCTCACTTCTCGCTCTAGGCACAACTGGTTCTTTAAGGAAAGCCTGTCAACAAGTCCATGGCTGCGTTCATGAGGAGGCGGCGATGGCCATCTCTCTATGCAGCTGCTATTTGTGTGTCTACAGAGCCTGACTCTCATTCCAGCTGGCCTGGATTGGCCCTGCTACCAAGGGAACAACTTCATTTGGTTCTCAGGGCTCCCAATTTGAACACATTTGCTTAAAAATTTATTGAGATTCTATTATATTCTCAACACTGGAGATTCTGTGAACAAAATACACATAGCTGTTTATCTTCATTGAAATTTACAATCTAGTGAGGTACAGATCATAAGATAGTATTACAGATAATAAGTGCAGAATTACAAGTTGTGAGGAATGCTAGGGGAAAAGGGTGAACTGTATTATAGAAGATTTTAATGAGGAAATACTTTAAACTAAGGTATAACTGAACACTTCTCTAAGGAACAAGGAGCCTAGAGGATGGATGAATTCAGGCAGTACAGGACAAGAGACAACATGCTCTCCCGCTAAAGGAAGGCGTGTGGGAAAGACTTGAAGTGTGAAAGGGCTCTGTGTATTTGAACACAGAGAAGAACGCCCATGAGTCGAGGAAAGTATGGGGGAAAGGGTACAATAAAAACTTGAGAGGCAGACACAGTTCTAATTGTGTAATACCTTGTAGGTCATGCCAACATGCAGACTCCCTCTATGAAAAAGTTTTAAGGAGTAGATTGAAGTGGTTATAAATAAGACCATGCTGGCAGCTTCGGAACAGACTGGGAAAAGGATGGGAATGAACACAGCGAGTTCAGTCAGGATGCTGCCACTACAGATCAAGTTAGAAATCTACCAGAAACCCGCCATGACTGGCCCCTGGCTGGTGGCCACCGAGGCAGAAAGTAGATCAAGCAAAGATATATTTGGAGGCTACATTGACTGGACCCTTGGATCCTCTTTCTCCACTGAGTTCCAAGATTTGGAGACTGTAATCAAGGAAAAAGTGCCAATGATCAGACCGTCTTTGCCTCAGTAAGAATCATCTGGCAAGACTGTTGACTAAGCAGCTCAAGCTATGCAGTCTGGTTATTTTGGTCATACAGACATAGCTTTAAAAACAAACAGTCTCTATCTATAGACTCTGTTAAATCTGGTTCACACTAGATTGGACGTTTTCTTCCTACTCAGTTCTGTGGGAGAAGTTTCTGTCCCCAGGAACAACATGGAGAGAAAACCTGCCACATATTAATAAAATTGGGAGTGGAAGGGCACAACACAAGATAGGAGTTTTTAGAATAAAAAGTTTATGATTAAATTAATTTGTAGTTCTTTCTTCATGAACAGAGGGAGTTGGCCAAGATGCTGAAGTTAGCAAATTGCCCGCTTCATGCGGGTACCATGTCCATTTCAGAATGTTTGCTATGGATTTTTCCCACGTCATCTATTAATTACCTAATTACATCGTCTAATTATGGGATTCCTCATGTATTTACACTGATTACGTAATTGGGTGCAATTACACTAATTAGGTTAATGATACAGGATAACAGGCTACAAATTGCTTTAAAGGACACTAGAAAGGCTGGCAGGCCAAAAACCCCTTGGAGGTAGGTCAGGATCCATCTATTAGGAGCTTGGCATTTCCTTCCCAGATTCTGACCTTCCAAATATGCTCAAGAAAGCAATGTGGGAGAAATATCAAAACGGTGTTACCTAAGATCCAGAGAACAGACCAGGACAAAGACATGAGCCAGGCACAGCCTGTGGATGACCACAAAGGCCTCCCCTTGTGTCACGCAGAATGATGTCTCCCCAGACAAGATGCCCATGCCCAGAACCTGAAATACATTACCTTATAATGTAGAAGAATTCTGCAGACACAGTTAAGGACAAGGACTTTGGGGTGGGGAAATTATTCTTGGTTATCTAGGCAAGTCCATATTTAATCAAAGGAACCATTAAATGTGGAGAACCTTTCCAGCTGGCACAGAGATGTGAGCATCGAAGCACAAGAATAATTCTGAAAATGGTAATAGTGAGGAGGATTCAACACTCCCATTGTTAATGGTTCTATGAAGCAGGTAAAATGCACAAAAATTAGAGAGAGGCCTTTGGGACTCAAAATATCACCAACTGACAGCCAGGAAGGAGATGTATACCTCAATCCTTCAACCCTGTGACCTGTAGTGAGATTATGTCATCTTGAGGCAATCAGGAATCACATGTGGATTAGGGTTTGGGAACCACGCCTAGATTGGGAACTGAGAACCAGCCTGAATTAGAGTTTGAGTGATTTGTGGGCTGGCAAATGAGGGAAGAGCACCCGCCCAGTAGTGGATCAACTGGGACTTAAACTATAAAAGGAAAGAAGATCGCTACAGCCTTTTCCTCTGAAAAGATTGTCTGCAAACGCCGACTTGCTACATGCCCCAGATCTTCATCACAGATTTGCCCCAGTATCGACTTACACCTGTCTGCCTGTCACCAATCTTCAGTCTCCAGTCTTCACCATTGTTCTTTGTACAACCAAGATCTGCCACAGACTCTCACCAGCTGTCCTGGAGTTCCAAAGTTCTATTTCGCAGCTGAGCAGCCATTGGACACTCCAGCTCTCACACATGTAGGCCTCCATCTTAGACTACTTTTATTCTCAAGATTTGTAAGCCTTCCAAATAGATCCTTTTTGTTATAATTTCTATGAATTCTGCCTTTTGAAAGAACCCAAACTAATACAAACCCCATCAAACTAAGTTCCGTCACCTGTATAAGAAAGAAAGTGGTTTGTTCCCTAGAGCCAAAGAAAGGAAAGCACCTTGGACAACACCTTGGTTTAGTCTGGTGAGACCCCATGCTGGACTTCTAACCTCCAAAATTATAAAATGCTAAATCTGTGTTACTTAAGCCACTCTGTTTGTGGTAATCTGTTATCACATCAATAGAAAACCAGCACATTTCTATATAGATTGTTGCCCTTTCCCTCCCTACTGGCATCCTAATTATTGCCACACAGATTCTCTCCTCACCTTTATCTCTTAACAAAGCCATTTTTGGGAAGGTCTGATAGCAATCTTATTCCCTTGCACAAACACACACAGAAATGTAAACCAGTGTTACTTCTGCCAGTGAAACCTGCATGTCCAGTTTAGGTCTGATTACATAATAAAACAATACTTTGTCCATAAAAGCCTAGTTAAAAACTGTGTACTTGAAAAATGTCATTTCAAATCCGACCTCAGTTACTTGCTAGGTCCATGACTGTGGTGAGTGGGGACATTTCATAACATAAGCTTTGATGTCCCTCCAGCAAAGTGGAGGCAATACTATCCATTCTCATAGGGTTGATACAAACAGGCCATGAGACAGCCGTTAAGCATATGATACGAAATAGCTCCTGGACCACAGATAATGTTCAGTGTATTTCTCCTACAAGAAGGGTTGAGCCATTAGCAACCAAAGTAGAGAAGTAGTAAGAGTGCAGGGGAGCATCAGTGTGTCTAAAAACTCCGATGTTCTGAGAATAAATAACCTCACAATTACCAACAGGTCATAAGTAAGACACTGACCAACCAAAGCTGGTTAGTGGAAGCCACTCAATAGCACTTGCTACTCTTTGTTTCCAATCACTCAAGCAGATACACCAAGGTGTCCATGATTCGTTAGTCTTAGAGACACAGAAGAGAGCTCAGCATTTAGACATACATCTGCGACACATGGTTATTTTTAAAACACCAGGCCCTGAACAGTCCCTAAGAATGTAAACAAGTGCAGAAGTTTCACAAAGAAGATAGTAGTAATAGTAGTAGTAGTAGTAGTAGCTGCTAACCATTAATATAAAATCTATTCTGGACAAAGCACATAATCTAAGTATTATGTATATAAACTACTTAATCCTCCAAAGAAACCTTTATGAAAAGTAAGCACAATTTTTATTTACATTTATGGGACACCAAGAGCCAAGTAATTCTCCCATAGCTATCAACCAAAAGGTAGCAAATCTGGAATTTGTACTTAGCCCTCCTGGTTCAAGACATGATATTGTTAAAAGAAAAGAAAGAGAGATAACATAATTAATACTGTGCCATATCCTGGTACTAGAGCTTGAAGCTAGCTTCTCAATAATGATTTTTGGTTGTGTTTTCCCGTTTCATACCAGAGCCATCAAATCACTCTTCAAAATAAAGTAGTCAGAACTGCAGCACAACATGAACACCACAGATGACTTTTAAGTTTGATCTGGAGTAAAGAGACAGCATTGTTCTTCGTATTGAGTATTAAAAAGAGAGCAGACTCCTTGCTAGGGAGCCCTACTTCAGTCACTTCCTAGCAGCAAGTAACGGGTGTTTAACTCAATCTTCATAGGTAAAACACAGATAATTATGTATAAAAGGTGAAGAGGAACTGTGATTCTCACATAGGCTTATTAAAATTAAGGATTATCCATGGCAATTGAGCTTCATGGTATAATTTGAGGGGTGCTAAACAGTCCTCCATCAGCCATGAAGTATGAGTTTGCAAATGATTCCTTATCTGAAATTCCAGTCTGAATCGGCTGAGTCAGGACAGTGACTGTGTTCAGATGAACAGACTTCAGATCGTGAATTTATTCGTTACTGACACCATAATGTCAGTTAGCTGATCATTTCTGGTATGGGATTATCACAAGTTAGAAAATGAAGATAATAGTAGAGAAGGATATCTGTATTGAAGATTTATTCTGAGGAACTTGGGAGATGACATTGTGAAAACAATTACATGAAAAGTGCTGCAACACTTATACGATACTGCCTGTATGCCAAGGATATGAAAAAAATTGCTACTGAGCCACAAAGATACTCTCCTAGTTGGGAAATTATTGTAAGAAAAACCAGAGATTAAAACACAGTATAAGAAGTAACCCACGTGCGTGTATGTCTACTGCTCTATGCGCCTCTATGTCTTACCAAGTTCAGCTTTGTATCCACCTGATGCACTGTGCTCTTTAAGGACAAACCTAGGTCATAATTACCTTCTCAGTACATAACAAGGTGTCTGACACACTCAGGTGTTTAATAAGCATTCTTTGAACAGATGAATGAATGAACAAACCCAAAGGCCAAATAGTATCTCCTGACAGAGACTCAGCTGTTGCCTTTATGCCCTTTCCAGTTTTGGGGTACCAGGCCTATGAGTTCTTCTCCCCCAGAATCCAGTGCATTGATTTCAAAATTGACTACACAGCTCTGCTACCACACCTGTCTCAACCAGGAGTCACCCTACTCACTCCTCCTCAGCAGAGTAGCCTGTGGGCAACATTCCTGCACTGCCTGGCGTCAGAGCTCAGACACTGGTGAAACCACTGACCCGATGCTTCATTAGCGATGACTATTACCTGGGATTCCATACATAGCATCACCCCACAGTTATTGATCTCCTGTTTCAGGACCCAACAGAATGATTTCACTTTCAATAGACTAATTGTGTGGGCAAAGGACTTTAAAGCAAGAAAGGAAAACAAATCCATTAGATGCTCTAAGACAAAACCTAGGTCACCCTGCTAAGTACAACACCCACACAGGTGTGCTAGCAAAACAGATGTTCATGCAGACAAGTCTAAACTGTTAACACGATTGTCCTCTCCCTAAGGAGATCCTGTTTTGTCGATGACTTTCTACGTTGTTTTCTTGAAAGGTGAGAAGAGAGAAGCTTGGGGCCCATCTGAAGCAAGTATCTCCATTCTTTTATTACATTCGCTTACGGCTACTCTCAGAGTTGCAGCACGCGTAACCAGTGTCCTGAACAGGGATGAGATATTAGAACATCCAATTGTACTAATATGGACTCATAATTATAAGGGTAAAAGGATTATCTAGGCTAAGCTTTTCAGACTATTTTTATTGAGTTACTAAGAGGTCTAAGAAGCTTACAGAGCATTTGGGCCATGGAAAGTGTTAGAAACTAGAAGCTTGTGTCCCCTCCCAAATTCTTACGTTGAAACCCTCATTGTGATGGTATTTCTTTTCTGCAAGAGAGCATTCGAGAGGTAAATATGTCATAAATATAGACCCTTATGAGTGGTATTACTGGCCTTCTGAAAAGAAGCCAGACAACTAGCTCACTCTCTTTAGGCCATATGAGAATAGAGAAGTTGGCAGTGTACAGTCTGGAAGAAGTACGTCATCAGAATGTGATGATGATCTCAGACTTCCAACCTCTAGGACTGTGGGAAATAAATTTCTGTTGTTTTTAAGCAACCACGTTTGTGGCACTTTGTTATAATAGCGCAAATGGACTAATACAATTGGAGATCAGGGACAGTGCAGGTAGTAAGCTCCTGTCGATCCATTCATTTCTCACCCATCCTACAACTGTGACTCATCTGTGATATAGAAGCTGAAAGACTGCATTCAAAATGATTTTTATTGCTATAAGTATTTTTTAAAAACTGTGGATCTCTAGGCATAGGTATAGTGAACGTAACTTAGTCAACTACTTGACATTCAGAGTCACTTGCTGGCTGTATGACGTCACTACCAGCTCTTCCACCTACACAAAGATATTGTTCCTCTCATCGTTTTCTCTCATTGTGGCTTGAAATTTTCCTTTACTAAATCATCCCAAAGTTATGTAAGCAGCATTTAAAAGGAAAAGAGAAATATGCTTTGCTCATATACCCACCTCGTTCTCCTAACCCTCCTCTCTTTTCTTCACAATAAAACTCTTCAAAGGAACCGCCCATCATTCCTCCTCCACCCCCTCATTTCCTGTTATTTCTCAAATCCAGTCCATACAAGTTATAGGAGTCAGTGCATGAGCCAGCATGCTCTAGAGAAAGTGAAACAAGAATGGACTATCCTCTGTCAAGCAATCTAACAAACTGTTAGAACCCTCCCTAACCTTTGCACTGCAATGTTGAAGGCAAAATCTGTTCCTAACGCCCAAATGGAAAAACTCAACTTAACCCAATGTTATGCTCCACCCACCATCATCAAATACCTCTCATATCCACTCCCACACATATTTCCCAGATTTATGCTCCTGTACATTAGAAAAATTAGGTTGGTCTTTAGGAGTGTTGCACATCTCCTTATAGATCACAATTTACATCACACTCCAGGGGGCAGGAGGGACTTATTGTTACAGATCAAGAAGTAGAGAGGGGGTGATGGCAGTAGATCCTAAGTAGAATCAACATTGTCTTGCTCGGCAACTGCCTCAGGGAAGGCACCGTGGTGCTCTTAGGTAAGACAAGGTCAATACCCTCAGGCTTAGGTTGAAAACTTCTGTGAGAGGTAATAACCACTGATGATGGAGAAGTCATTTCTGCTGGCAAAGAAAATTAGACAGTAAATCCAAAATTGAGACCCAAGGACTTCAGCCTCATCTGAGCCTTTCACATACCTATCCCAACCTAAAAGATCCCAGACTTTCCTAATCAGTACTCTCAGTTGTTTGCTTGTGATTTTTTTTTTTTTTTTTTTTTTTTTTTTGAGACAGGGTCTCAATCCACAGCCCAGGCTGGTCCTGAATTCACTACGTAGCCCAGGCTAGCCTTGTACTCACAGTAATCCTCCTGCCTCAGCCTCCCAAGTGCTAGGATTACAGGCGTTCACCATCAGGCCCGGCTTTATGTGATGCTAGAGAAGTGAACCGAGGGCCTTAGGCTTGCTAGGCAAACACATTAAGTGCTTTGCCATTCCTCCAGCTCTAATCACTACTCTCATTTTAACAGCAGATACTCACCATGGCAGAGATAACAATTTCCACTATAAATCAGCCAAATGCATGATGAAGACTTGGGTCCAACTTTCATCAGTCTGTATAACCAGTTATGTACAACTACAGCTGGACGGATGAGAGGTTTCATTGAATTGATACCTTTTGTTTTTATGTTTTTATATAAAAAACATACCAGATTAGAGAGTCAATTCCAGAAACCTCAAAACCAATTAAGGAAACTCATCTTTAAAATTCTATTTATGTTGAGACACTCCCAGTACCAAAATCTGTATTGGAGTTGTCGAGACAAATAGAACCAATAGAATGTTTACAGATACAAACACACAGATATGACAGGGGAATTATCAGGAGCATTGGGTCATGTGATGAAGAAGGCTGAGAACTCCCATGGTACGATGTTAATAAATGGAAAAGTAAGGGAATTTGGTAACATGAGTATCCAAGCAATCCATAAAACTAAAGAAATGGACAGTGTAACTCTCAATTCAAGGCCAAAGACCTGAGAACCCAGGGTGCTGTTTACACAAGTACCCAAATGCTGGCAGACAGGGAGTTCTGACGTCTAAGAGAGGGAATAAAAATTTATCCTAATTCCAAAGAGAGACAGCAAACTCCCTTTTCCTCTGCCTGTTTGTTCTACAGGGGCTTCAGCTGACTGGATGGCGCACACTCACAAAGAATCCTTACTCAGTTCTCTGATTCTAATGCCAATGTCTTCCAGAAACACCAACCCAGGAGCACTCAGAAATGCTTTATTACATGTCTGAATTTTCTCTAAGTCAATCAATTTGACCTTAAAATTAACTAGTACCGTTACCAAGAACCTACATGTTTCAATCCCACTGGTCAACTCACTTGATACAACTATTTGAACTTGTAAATGACATCAGAAATACAATAGGCCAAATATTGAACTTCTGATTGTTCTCTTCCCCCAAACATGTTCCTTCCAAAATTTCCACCATTAGTACACAGCATAAAGGGAAACAGGCCATAATACTTAGCATCATTTTTAATTCTGTATTTTCTATCACCCTCCATCTAATCCACTAGTAAATCCAGACGGTAGGGCCATCAAAACACATTCCAGCTACTTCTCACTGTCTTCATTATTAGTATCTGATCCAAATTGCCATTTAGCCCACACGGATTATTACAATTTCCAAACTGGCCTTTTTCTCACCTATATACCTTATGTACAATTTAATCAAAATCTACCAAAGGACTCCTCCAAATCACACCAATGTACAGAATACCTATTATGGCCTATAAAGTCCTCATGGCTAAAGCTTCAAATTCGGTTTTTACACTCCCTCTTATCCTCGTCAATCCACTGAGAGGCCCCAGCGAGCATGCTCTGTTGCCACACAGACCACCTCCAAAGAAGGCTGACCTTCAACTCACATAAGCAAACTCACAGGAAGGATGAGCCAAACAAAGAAAGAAATGTCCCCTATGAGCCCTGACATAATGGGGGAGCTTAATCCTCCACTTGGTAAACACCACAGCTACACGCATGACTTAGTTACTTCTCTTGTTGCTGTAACAAAATGCCTGACATTCACATTGAGGAAAGATTCATTTAGCCAGGTTTCCAAAGGTTTCTCACACACACAGTCCACTGATACGGCAGCCAGCTACGGTGAAGGCACATGGCAGAGGCTGGAGAGCTGTTCACCCCACTGCGAACAGAAAACATGTGACCCAGGGGCAAGCAAGTGAGCTTTCCCAAGCAGCAGCTGCCACAACTCTTCTTCCTCTAAGTGCTTTAAGCTGCTAGGTGCCCCTTTCTCACTGCCTGGCCCACAAGTCAATAACAAACACCTGAAATCTGCTCTAGGCAATCCCCAATCTCAACAAATTGCCCCAATCTTTCCAGGTCCAACTTTCAACACCTGCCCTTCCAGGAAGGCCCTACCACCCAATAACACACAGTTCCAAATACAATAGACTTTTGGGAGACATTCCACATCCAAACCATAGCAATGACCAACTCAATCTTTAAAGCTGATCAAATGACTTTCAGTGATCGTTATGTACAACTCAAACTGGGGGGGGGGGGGGGGGGAGATTTCATGAAAGACAGACTTTTCTCCTTAGCAATTATAAACATTCTCTTCCTTGACATCATGCTTTATACTTTTTTCACTTTCAGGGTTCTGCAAGGCATAGCCATATTTATGGTCTCATGGACACCTCGCAAAGCCCTGAGCATTTGAGCTGAGCTTTGGAAAGAGACAGACTTGTGGTTAAGGGAAAAAACTGCAATGACTTAGAATTTCTGGCCTTCACAAAGGAGATGGTAATCTCCAAGCTCAGTCTGACTCTTTTCACCTGATGGATCTTGTGACCTCAAAGTAAAAGACTTCTAAGCTCAAGATTCTTATGTAACACTTCAAAAAATAAACTGGTTATTTTTAAATCATGAAAACACAAAAGCTTGGATGGTATCTGTCAATATGATGCTAAATACATTTGTGTATATAGAATAATTCAGAGGATATGGGTGAGTGGGTGAGAGCAGAATCCGAGGTTCAAGTGATCTTTAGCTATTAGAAGAAAGCATGTTAGCTGGGTGTGGCAGCACAAGCCTGTAATCCCAATATTCTGCATGGCTGCAATAGTAGGGTTGTAAACCCAAACTCAGTTGGGCCAATCAGTGACTTGGCAAGCTCTCTCAAATTAAAAAACAGTAATAATTACATAAAAATAAAGACACAGAATAACAAAAACAAGGAAGCAAACACATGAAAATAAAACTATCCCAGTGCTATAAGTACTATATCCAGGAGGGCAAACGCAAGCATAAATCTAAAACCAATTCTCTCACAAATCATTCTCATCTGTGCTCATCTCCTCTTGGGCAGGTGTGAATTTTTACCTGCACATTGCCACTGAAAATCTTTCAGGGAAAAAAAAAAAAAAAACTCAAGTTTGCCCAATCAATCCAAGTTAATGGCTTCGATATTGAAACCTGGGAAACTAGCTAGAAGTCATTAAATTGAAAAACAGTAACAAAGAAATAAAATAACTACAGAAGCCTAGAACTATGGCAATATAAATTAAAAACGAATCTTTACTTGCTCCAATCTCAGAACAGCATTTTGAGCATGGAGTAGGTGAACTTCACAAACCTTACCTTGAACGCGAATCATCCCTGCACATTTCTAAGCAGCTGTCAGTTACTATTATTTCCACAATGCAGAGAAAGAAAGCGAAGTATCTGACAGAGGTAGGGTGCCTAGCTCACAGCCACATGGCAAATTGTGGGCAAAATTAGAATCAGAATCCCAGCCAACTAATCTGTGGTTATGGAATCAATCTGCCAAATGATGCAAGATGTAATTAAATAAACGCCTATGCACATGGCGCAGTGTGTTTAGTAGGCACTCAATAAATTGCATGGAATGCGTGAAAACAAAACACAAAACGAAAACGCCACACTCTGCCCCCTACCCCTGTGCTACCCTGAGGCCCTGCAGAAAGCGGGTTACAGGCAGCACACGGGAGAAGAACCTAGAGGGACGCCATCCAGACCTTCGGGTTACTTACAGCAATACGCGTGAGGAGAGATATCTACGGAAACATGAACCATGAACGCGGGTCCACTTCGAGGCCTAAGCGGACTCAACGAAAACGCCCGCTTCAGTCCCCAAGACTCACCGTCCTGGGCAGCTGCTGCGCTCCCGGCTCAGCACTCTGGGTCTCCCGCAGCTCCCGGGCTCGCTGCGACGGCTCCTCACTGGTGCTAGCCGCGGCGGCTCCGGCTCCGTCGCTCTTATACCCGCGACCCCGCGCGGTCACGTCAACACGCACGCACACAGCCGGCGTGCACCGCGTGCGCCGGGTGCAGAGGACACGCCCCCGCGAGCGCGCGCATGCGCCCTGCGGGCAGCTGGGACCGGGTGGAAAGGACGCGCCGGCGGCACGCGGACTCTGCCGCGGAGCCCCTCCGGCTGCGGGCCTCTGTGACCGCCCCGCTCCCGCCGGGACTGTGGGCGGACTGGCTCTGCAGTGGGTGAGCTTCGTCCGTGTGTGGAGAGTTGCGTACCTCTTCTCTGCAGAAACCGGGCAAACAGGAAGTCCTCGGCCACCGGGAAGAGAGTACTTTTGAACTCAGGTACCATACGCTGAACGTGGCTTTGGCTTGTTAAAAGCTAGTTTAATTTGCTATATATTAATGGTTGCCTTAAACTGTCTACGTATGATGGTATGACACAACAATGAACACTTCGTAAGGTCCCTGAAGAACCGACAAATAGTAACACAATTATTGTGTGGCTTTCTCCTAGGAATCGTGGGTACTGACACGTACCAGATGCCCATGAAATTCCTTGGGCACACCCCTTAAATATCAGGGCCGTGCAATGTCGTTCTCTGAACAAATATTTTGGGTATCTACTATAAACATTTAACTGGTAGTATATGAAGTGACTACATCTTTTTGGCCTCTTTTTTACAGAAAAAATAGTCCTTTATAACTTCTGTTTCAGAACATGGAACTATGATAATTTACTCAGCGAGGCTTGAGGATAGTTAACAAAGCCACCAAAGAGTGATTTCTCTGCATTTTGAGAGTAATAAGCGTAACCTAAAATAAAATATGGTATAAAGCCTTGAGAAAACCAAAGGAAAGTGAGTGAACCGCGTATTCTGCTTGTTCTTCCCGGACCAGAAACCTTTCATACCTACCTGCTGCATTCTGCAGAATATAACAAACGCCTCTCATTGGGCCCAAATTGGAACCACGTGGTAATAACAGAATCAGTTATTTTAGCTTTAGTCAGAAATTTTTGTTTTGTTGATTGCTATATTAGAAGATTTGTGGGAGCTTTTTATGTCTGTTTTTATAGTTTTATAATTAAACTTACTGTTGTGAATTGATCAAGGGTGCATGGGTGTGAACATAAAGCAAGCATCAGAAGGAATTAAATAGTGTGGACAGTTTGAGAACGTGAGAGAAGCTGGGAGACTTTCTACAAGTAACCGTGGTGTTTCCTGTGGCGGTTCAGTTTATCTTGTTTAGGGAGATTAAATTAGTGGGGATATACTGGCTCTTAAAGGAAAGCCATAATAATTTTGGAAATGTGCTATCTTCCGTGATTGACCCTGCTGAGCTGGTGCTACAGGCCTGGCCTTCAGGAGAATGGGTGGCTGAGCAGAGCCATAGAAGCCCGGTGGACAGAAAGCAAACCCAGGCACAGATGGCTCCAGTCCATGCAGCCAAGCCTATTTTTAAATCGGGCAGCTAAGATCTGAGGACTGTGATTCAGATTCTATTTGTAGAAATGTACTGCATCAGAGTGAAAGAGTGCATGAGACTTTGTTGCTTTGGTTCTGTTCCACACCTAATACTCAGGAGGCCGGCTGGCCAGTTTGTTCCCCATCCCCATCTCACAATTCCCTGAACCCTTTGGCAATGACCTTTGCTGATCATGAGGCCTTCTGCCTCCAGGCCTCAGCTACAGAGAAGGAATCAAATGCACAGAGCTGCCTGAAGAACTTAGGAGAGCATGTGTATGGCTTTTTGAAACCGTAGAGGAGAAGAAAGTATGGGGATGCTGCCAAGAGAGAGAATTTTTATAATTGCTAGAGAGCAAGTCAGTCTTTCATGAAACCTCTCATCCCCACAGCTGGGGTTGTGCATAACCATCCCCGAGAGTCATTTGATCTGCCTTAAAGATTGAGTTGGTCATGCTTGTAGCTGTGGCGTTTACCAAGCTGAGGATTAAGCTTCCCCATCATGTCAGGGCCCAGAGGGGACATATTTATTCCTTTGTTTGGCTCATCCTGCCTATGAGTTTGCTTACACAGAGCGAGGGTCAGCCTCCTTTGGAGGTGAGCTAATGGGCTGTGTGGCAGCAGAGCATGCTCGCAGGGGCCTCACAGAGGCACCGAAGCATCGAGGCTGTGCCCACTCACAGGAGGAGAAATGGTTGAGACCCTGACCCACTGGGAAAGCTTCCAGCGAAGCTAATGGCATCAGTCCTCGCCCTTGCCCTGCTGTTTCAATCTCAGTTGCATTCTCTTGGCAGATTGAACAACTATGCCTTGTGAAAAACAGTCCCCTTTCCCAGTCACAAGGGTTGAAGTCCCTCATCCCCCAGAACTGGAAAGACAGGTCTCCCTGAAGGAACCCACGTTATCCAAACACATGCACTTAGGGTAGAAGTAGAGAAATTCATACATCAACTTTTTTTCCATAGGTGATGGTAAATATGTTGTTGGTCCTTGGGGTTTGTTTTGTTTTGTTTTGTTTTTTACAGAAAAAATAGTCCTTTATAACTTCTGTTTCAGAACATGGAACTATGATAATTTTAAGATAGAGAAAACTACCTATAAAGTCCTTGAGGAAAGATCTGTTGTAAATACTAAGCATTTTTATTATGGCATCACTGCAGGCAGTGGTGTCGTTCCTTATCTTCAATAAGTCTACCCCCAACCCCAACACATGCGTGCACGCGTGCACACCCACCCACAGACACACACACACACACACACACACACACAGAATAAGGCTATTTGCTAGATTGGATGCCACTTTTGGTGACAGGTTCAGGAAAAGAAGCTGGCTTTGATGCAGACTGACAGGTCTGTAAATTTGGTTTCTAATTTTATGTATTTATTTCTTTTAAAGAAAAGAGGGAGAGGGGGAGTACTGAGAGCCATGAAATCATTAAAACCAATTCTGTCTCTCCTCAAGCCCTCCCTTTCCCTGAGCCTGTGTGTGAAACAATCTTTGCAGCTCCAGAGCCATCCGATGGTATTGATCCACGCGTGGAAATTGGTATTGACTGCTGCGGCTGCCCTGTGCGCTTCCTCGGCTTTTAAAGACACAGCGTGGAGGTGATTTCACTTTGCGCAGGACACAGCTCTGGAGATATTTGCTGAAACACACTAAGTACTCCCAGATTAAAAACTGACTTTTGTACCTCCCTTCCCTACTGAAACAAAATGGGGGCTAGAAAAGCATCCAACCAGATGGCAATAGAAAGGAAAGGGTGACCTTCCTTTTCAAGGACAGGATAATTATTTTTTCATCCTTTGATGTCACCCTGAAATAGTATACGTCTAAACACAATCCTGCTGCAGGTGGAAATCTATAGAGGACCAGGAAGGTGAATGGGAAGTGTGGTTTGTTAATCAAAGATACTGTGTCCGTTTTCAAATGATGCGCTCAAAAAACTATCCTAAACGTGATGTTGAAAATGACACAAGTTTCTCTCACATCACTGTGGGTCAGAAGTCTAGCATGGGGGCTGGAGGAACGGCACAGCAGTTAAAGCTTGCCTTGCAAGTGCAAGACCCTGAGTTTGATTCCCCTGCACCACATGAAGCTGGGTGTGGTGGCGCACGCCTGTAATCCCAGCACTCAGGAGGCTGAGGCAGATGGATTGTTCTGAGTCCAAGGCCAGCCTGGGTTACACCAGTGAGTGCAGGACCAGCCTGGGCTATAAAGTGAGACCCTGTCTCAAAATTTTAAAAAGAAAGAAAGAAAAATAATCTGCCATGAATCTAATTGAACTAAAATTAAGGTGGCAGCAGGTTTTGTTCATTTCTGGCAACTTGAAGCATCCGTTTCCTGTTCGCTCAGATTGCTGGCAAAATTGACTATGTTGTCATAGCAGGCATAATATCCCAATTTTGGGAATCCACTCACTCCTTGGCTTATAGCATCTTTCTCCACTTGAAAGCCACTGTGTGGAATCCCTCCCATCCACTCTTTTCCTTTCCTCTTCCATTTTTCAGTACTCATGTGACTAGTCTGGATTGACCAGAATAATCTGGGATAATCCCCATCAAGGCTCTATAACTGCATTAAGTGTGCAAAGTCTGTTTTCAGTATAAAGTAACACACAGGTTCTGGGGATTAGAATGTAGATGTGTGGGGTGAGGGGGACCTTTATCCTGGCTATTGTAGACACTCTGGTTCTGTATGACTCTCCACTCTATTTCATAAAAGTCTAGCATAATTTAAGAAGAACTGGAATTTTTTTTTTTTTTTTTTTTGAGACAGAGTCTTGCTTTGTAGTTCAGGCTGGTCCTGAATTCAGTATGTATCCCAGGCTGACCTTGAACTCATGGTAATCCTCCTGCTTCAGTCTCCCAAGTGTTGAGATTACAGATGTGCTCTATTATGTCCAGTTCATGTAGTGCTGGAGAATCAAACTCAGGGCCTTGATTTTGCAGGGCAAGCACTTTGACCACTAGGCTGCCCACTCCAGATCCTGATTTTTAATAATGGACAGTAATGTCATTCATGAAATGTGTGTGTGAGCCCATTCTCTGTGGATGTTCCTTCACAGAGTGTCTATAATCTAGACCTCTGGGAGGTTGAAAAAGGAAGATCACAAGTTCAAGTACAGCCTAAAGACAGTGAGACCGTATCTCAACAATCATAGATTAAAAAAAAAAAAATGGGCAAATGAAATAACTCAGTATGACGGTCCCGAGCAGGATTCCTAGGCCCACAAACAGCATCCCTCTCTACAAATTAAAACCAGCCAGCCACTCATAACGCCACATCTTAATCTCAAACCTTAGTCTTTCCAAAGACAAGTATTTTTTAAGCTGTTACCATATTTACTAGCCACTATGCTGACTAGACTCTTGGAACACCACAGAGAGCACTACATAATCTGGGTTTTCCAGAGACTCGCAGTTTATACGAGAAAGAAACACGAGGCTCACAGTTACAGAGCATAGTAAACTCATGTACTGATTGACAGGGCTGGAGATCCAACAATGGACAGGAGAGCTCATGGTGTGTAACTGCCTTTACCTTCAGTCCTGTTTTATAGATTGCAAAATTAGGATTAGAAATTTGGAATTCTGTTCTTTAGCCTCAGAATGGCAGATGGGTATCAGTTGCAGCCCTAGCCACACTTTGGGTGCTGCTCCTCACCAGACATTGTGCTCCCCAGGCTGAGGTTTTCCTTAGCGAGTCATTTGTCCATGTGTTCCTGAAACCATCCTCTCTGTGTCCTTCATGGACCATGCTGCCTCTGCTGGGCTGGAATCCCAGTCCAGGGCAAGTCTGTTATCCTGTGGCTTCCACCAGCACACAAACTCATCTGCCTTCAGCCCATTGCAGGGTAGAGGCCCCTTAGCTAAGAGTCCTCTGTCAGCCCAAGTGGCTAATCGAGACCTTGTGCTGAACTGCTGCAGGTGGCCATGAATGCAGCCCTGTTAGACAAGCAAGAAAGAAAAGGCATCATGAATATTTAATCAGATATAAGTAAATATTAATGAAACAATTGTATTTTTAAATGGTTAAATTACTTCCCATGCTCTCCAGTCCATTTTTATTTCACATGGCTCATACACACACACACACACACACACACACACACACACACACACACTATACATTTTTCATCTGTGCTAGTGATTTCCAATTTGATCTTCTCAGTATGAGAATCCCCATTATGCTGGATCTAAGCCTTCCTCAAGTTAAAAAAGCATAATTCTGTCCTGAAATGTGTAGCTCACAACTCGCTGGAATGCCAGTGACACGCCTGAGTCTCGTCTACTCTGATTTCATGGCACAAAGCCATGCATGCCATCGGGAAGCAGGAAACCTTAACTTGAGCTCATGTGTGGTAATTGCTTTATTCTGCTTGAACTCGTTCTAATTCCCCCCAAAACAAGAAAGCAGCTTAATCTTGCAATATTAATGACTACATTATTTAGTACTCAGCTATTACCTGGTAAGCTGCCTAGGATGTCTTAGATGCATCTTCCTCTTACAAAATTCCTCTTTGTTGATTTTCAATAAGACCTCCATGAATGTTTTACTTCACTATTTACTTCCATATTTCACTGTTGGAGTAGTCTGTCTTTCTCTCTTACCACTTGTGGAAGTTTGTGTAGTCCAGATTGTATCTCTTTTGTCTTCTGGAATCTACTGTTCATCTTCTTTTCTCCACTGTAGGATTTAGTCTTCTTTCTGTGATTTTTTTTTTGTCTGAATCCTACACTGTTATTTTGTTATTTTTTAATTCCTGGATTTCAGCTTCGCATGTTTGTGTCTCTTCATTCCATCCCATACTTGCTGTCGCCTCCCTGTGACATCACAGACATGCCTCAGTCACGCCTGTGAACACAGCCTTTCTTGTCCTCTCAGTGTTTGAGGATCATTGCAGTGCCTTTCTCCAGCTTTCAAACACATTGCTTTTTTTGCCTAAAACTAATTTCCTGAATTTTTTTTTTCATGATCAAGTGACTTAATTATTCTCCAACTTTTTTCCTGCTTACTGTCTCCAACTATTGTGCTATTGACTGTTGCCCAGTTTTTGGCCATGATGGAATAGTTGAATCATAAAAGTAAATAAATCTTCCTCAGGCAAATCCAATTTATTTTAAAGCCAATGTTTAATGAATCCTTGAATCTTCTCTGAAAATACAGAATCTTCTCTGAACTCTGTAATCACATATGAAAAGCCATCCAAATTTTATATCAAGTCTGTTTTTTGTGAGACGGGGTCTCGGTGTGTAGTCAAGTTTGGTCCTGAACTTACTAGGTAGCCTAGGTTTGTCTTAAACTCACAGTAGTCCTCCTGCATCAGCCTCCAAAGTGCTAGGATTATAGGTATATGCCACCGTGGCCGACTTCAAATTTTCAATCAATCTTAACCATCAAAGTAGTACATATACCATGTACATGTAAAAATACACACATAAGTATATAATATGTATACTTGTATATAGTATACAAGGTGTGACAAAAATATGTAGTAGATGTTTAAATTTTAAAATTTTACACTAATAGGCACATTTTCATTAATCCCACTCAAAATATTTTTCCTTGCTTTGAACTCAGCCCATTATTTTTGCCATTTCTCAAGCAGCTTTTTCAGACATCCTTTATGTCTTTATAAGGCATGTTCTAAAACAGGGCAAATGCCCCTGCTAAGTGCCCTGTACAAAGGAAAGCTCAGAGAAACGTTATGTGTCCTCATCCATCTTAGTCACTAGATCTGGTACTGTGTGATGTCTAGTTTGTCCCCAGAGTCCAAATGATCATAAAAGGTAAATATTTTGAATCAGTACAGAACTTCAAGGCAGCCATGACAGGACAGCTGGAGACACTCTAGAAAGAAGACTTGCAGAATTGTTTCAGAAACCAACAAGGACAATGGGCCAAGGGTGTTCAAAACAAACGAGGGTTGTATTTTGAGGAGAGGTAATTGCAACGTGTCTTTTCCTGTAATTTTAAAATTAAAACAGTCATTGTATTTTTCTATTACACCTTGGACATATAAAATCTATACTAAACATTCAGTCTCATTGGAGCTACACTGAGCATTATAGAATGAAAAGTTGCTTCATCGATTTGCATATTTAAAAATCAAAAGAAAAAGCTACTACTTTGTTTTTCCATTTTGCATAAAAAGGACAAGTGTTATCTCAACCTTCTTAACCTAGGTCTTGCCCTTGGTCCTTGGTACCTGCCTCTTCCCCTGATGATCATGACTTCCAGCTTCTTGTCCAAGGTGAATCAGTAACATCCACGAAATAGAAGCCATATCAGTTTCCTAACTTGTTGCTAGTATGCTGAGCATTGTGTGCCCTGGAACAAGACTCTTAAAGCCTACGGATCTTGCTTTTCTCATCTTTAAAAATAGAAGAAAAAGTAGAAAAACAAGTAATTGTTATGATTTGTATCTGGAGAGTCCCCAAAAGCCTCATATATCTGGATGTTGTAAAATACCAGCATGCTATTGGGAGGTGAGGTCTGATCAAAGGGGGCAAAACAGTGGGACTTGGCCCAGAAGGAGCAAATCACTGGGGCAGGACCTGACAGGGTGGCTCCACCCTTCTTCCCTCTCTTGGCTTCTTGTTGCCATGTGGTGAACACCTCTCCAGCTGCACTTCTGCCATGTATTACCATTGCCAGCTGTCCATGTGTGGGTTGTGACCTTCTGAAGCTGTGAACTAAAATGAATCTTTGTTCCCTTAAATTGTGAATGCTGGGCATTCTGTCCCAGCAATGAAAAGTAACTAAGACAGAAAATGGTACCAGAGAAGTAGGGTCATTGCTGTGACTTTGCCTGTCCATGAAGTACAAAACCCTGTGAAACTGGCTTACAAAAGGAGTTTGGAAAGGTTTGAAGATACTGGCCAGAAAAGCCTTAAAATTCTGTAAGCCAAGTTGGGAGATTCTGGTCACAACTCAGAAGATCAGAACACTAATAGGTGTGTAGATTAGAAAGGCCAGGCTCAGGATGGTAAGGACGACTTTATTGGCAGGTGGTCCAATTGCTTTCTACCCTCTGTTTCTCTCTCTGGAATGGAAATGTTTATCCTGTGCCATTGTGTGTCAAAAGTGGCTAACTTGTCTGTGATTTTTCACAGAGGCTCATGACTCAGTTTGCCCTGTATCTTAGAGGAGACTTTGAACTTAGCTTTTTAGCAGTACTGAAAATGTCAAAACTGTAACAGACAACTCTTTACAAAGGACTAAATGCATTTTACATAAGGAGGTAGACATAAATCTTTTGGGGCCAGGGTAGAGTGGTGTGATTTGGGCCTGGAGTATCCCCCCAAACCATTGTGTATTTGGAGGTTGTAAAACATCAGTGTGCTGTTACAAGGCGAGGCTTGGTTGGAAGCGACAGAACCCTGACGCCTGACTGATAAAGGTTGGATCACTGGGCAAGACCTGGAACAGTAGCTCTGCCATTCCTCCTTTACGTGGCTTCCAGCCTGCCGTGTTATGAAGAAGTCTCTGACTATGCATCTGCCATGTGTTTGGGGTGATAGTGGGAGTTGGGTGGGATGGGGAGGGAGTGGGAGGTCCAGAAAGAGGGAGGGGAAGGGATTGTATTTGTGACAGTGATTCTTACATTTTTATCACTGTGACTCAGTACCCGGCATCCACAACTCAGGGAGGAGAGATTTATTGTAGTTTACACTTTCAGAAGGTCTCACTCTCATTCATGGGTGGGTGGCTGGCTAGAAAATGGTGGAATCACATGGTGGGGCTGCAGCTGGAGCCAGTGCTCCAGGAGACAGAGATCCTCACAGCAGAATGGCAGAACGAGACAAGATTGGGAGGAAGGGCAGGACCAGCACAGACTCCTCCAGGTCAAGCTCCTAGCATCGCCCCTTCCAGTCAGTCCCCACCTCCCAACAGTACACAGTATCGATAAGAACGTGAGGCTTCTGGGGGACACTCCAGATCCAAACCACAATAGACATGACATATATGTGCACAAGATACTCAAGTTCAGTGTAAACATTGTTCATCACATATGTATTATATATTAATATAAAGGGAAAATAAAATCATTATGCTGATCAAAAGAAGACAGATACACCAAAAAAAAGAGAAATTCAGGAATTGTTTAAATAAACCACTATGTCCCATCTTAAAAAAGGGCTAATCAATCCAGGAGAAAAATAAGAATTAGCTCCTAAAATATTTATTTGTTCAGTGTGCATGAAAAGAGCATCATGGTCATGCTTTGTAATCACATTTTAACGTCCTTTGCATTAGGAGTGGCTGAACAAATATCTATGGAGTCACCCTCACCACACCAACATTGCCTTATGTGATAGGATAAATTCACTTTCTTAAATCTCACACCATTTATTTACATATTGAACAGGGAACTATCAGCCCCTGAGTAAGATGATGCAAGTCAATGAAACATAATCCTAAAGCACAAGGAGCTTCCAATCCATAGGGTATGCAGAGGACATAAATATCTGCCTATTATGAAGCACCATAAATGTTATAATAGTGTGTGAACAAACTCGGTAGGGAAGCAAAAAAAAAAAAGGAGCAATTCATTTTGATTTATTTAAAGAATATAGAACCCAGGGAAGCTTTCCAGAGGAGGCAAAGTTCAGAAAAATGGGTAATATTTACCCAGCTTGTTCTAGACAAGGGGAGTGGTGTTCCCAAGAGCATACAAGAAGAACAAGGTGTGATTATTGAGTAGGCGCTGTGGCCAAAGTGCTGCATAGGTACCGTGTAGCCAAGGTCCATGAGAAACAAAATGTTATGAATGTGTTGTGAAGATGCACCATACCTTATTCGATGCTCTACAACTGATCCTTGATGAGTCAATGGCATAATTACAGCTGTACTGTAGAAAAATCACCCTAGCCACCTTGTGAAGAAGGGGTGGATTTGGAAGCAGGGAAGTTAGAATTGGTGTGAGGGGTTATTTCTAGAGTGTTGATATGAAACATTGCAGACTATAAAATGTGTTTGGTCTAGTACCATACTAGAGATATGAGGAGAACATGGTCAAAGAAAATCTAGTATACCAGGCTGGATGATTGGGTAGTTGGTGAAGCCGTTGGAAATTAAGATATCCAAAAGAATGAAGCAACTCATGTAGGTGACTATGAGGAGTGGGATGGAAAGAAGGTTAGGAAAACAATATGCCTGCCTTTTCATATACTTGTTTAGAATGCTTAGAATATGTCCAGACTTAGCTGTGCAGAAGTTGTTGTTGATACTTATAATACGTTTGTACATAGTCAAGCAGTGCTCAGAGGAACTAAGATCAAGATTTAGTGGGAAGGAGTCGCAGCAGACCTCCAGGAACTCCAAGTTTGACAAACTGGACCAAGGAGCAGAACAGAAACCATGCTACAAAGGCATTTTAAAGCTACTCAGCTCAAGAGCAGGAGTGGAGAACCTGGGGCTGATAGCTCAGGTAGCTCAGTTGGGGCAGCAGTGAGAGACCAGGGCCTGTCAAAGGACCAGTAGGTAGATGAGAGATGATATCAATTTTATAGAACAGTCTTGAGAATTAAATGCAGTAAGAAGAGTCAGGTGCCAGGCGCATGGCCGCTTAGTATGTGTGGCTCAGTCTTACCTCTCCAAATACGCATTCCATACTTCAAAAAAACCGTGTGACAACTTACGTCACTTCTATTATGTGAGCTTTTGCCTTTTCTGTTAAATACGAACTTATTTTATATAATTTTCTTCTGAGTCACTCAGTTGGGAATTTGTCATTGGAAACAGCATCCTGAAATGCACGGTATTGATGTCCCCTATGACAATCCTCTTAGTGCCTACCCCGTATTCTCAGAACTGACAACTTTTTCTCATACTGAGAAACATCTCTGTCATATTCTGAGGTATTAGCTCCTTTTACTGCATAATGTGTTACAGAATTAAATTCTTGTTCTTAAGATTTACTTAATTAACCAGATATTGTGGCATACACCTAAAATCCCAATACTCAGGAGGATGAAACAGGGGGATTACCATGAGTTCGAAACCAGCCTGAGGCAATATAGTGATTTCAGCATAGCCTGGAGTACAGACTGAGACCTTGTCTCAAAAAAAAATGGGCAAAAGATTTGCCTAATTAGAAGATTGTTTAGTACCCTTTCTTTGTAAGCAGTTGAATAACACTATGTTACACCAAAATTCTGTCACATTAAGAGATGCCACGTCCAGTAAGCTTTCATTTTTCCAGGAAAAAGGAAATTCAAAATCAAGTGCTAAAAAAGTGAAACAACCACAAAGCATTCCAGTTTAAAAGCAAAAACAAGTCATACCAGGCTAAAAAAATCATATGATTAAAATGCACTTTATGGTTGAGTAGATATTTTGGTGGATTAAAACAAAAGACACTGCAGAGAGCATTGCGTGTGGTTCTGTCTCAGAACTATTGTTGGCATCATGTGAGTATTTTGTTTTTGTTTTGTTTGCTTTAAAGTTTAGAAGTTTACTATTGGGAGAATTATTTTGAATCTAATAAGATACACAATTTCAGATCTAATGAGGAAAAAAAGAGAACTGTTTTATTCTGTCCTCACACACTCATAGAACATTCCTGTGACCAGATGTGGGGGTGGCTTCTCCGCACAGCAGGCAATTCTCCAGTGGACACCAGCTGGGCCTCCTGTAATTCAATTCGATTCTGACACTATCTACCTGGAGATAAGGTCAGATCCCACAGGTTACCATCTCAGTCCCACCAGACTGCCCCCACTACAGATGCCAATTGGAAATAATAGGTTGTCACCTGTGCTTCTGACAGACGAGCTATAAATTCAGGCTCCCACTACCCTCTCTTCGGGTTGGATTAATTTGCCGGAGTGGCTCACGGAACTCAGGGAAACGCTTACTTAACATTTAGTGGTTTATTATAAAGGATACAGATGAGCAGCCAGACGGGAGAGCGGCAAAGGGTGATGGATGGGGCTGGGGGCGCTGTGTTGCTTCCCGCCCTCGCCAGGTGCACCCTCTACCCCGCCCCCACACATCCGGAGTTGGTTGTTCAGGAATTTTCATAGAGGCTGTCCTCATTGAAAATATTTCATATTATAATATACACAGAGAACATCATTACTTACAAATGGGAAAATTCAACTCTCCTTAAAAAGCATTGTTTTCAGTACATTACACCCATTCCCCCATATACGTGTGAAAATAAATAATAAATATAAATAACCTGTATTTCACTGTTTCAAGACATATTTCTAAATGGATCAGTAGCTCAAGGTATGATATAGTTATAGTTAAATACTTATAAGATGATAGAAAAATATTTTATCCTAAAATGCATATTAGATAACATCATAATAAAAAGCAAATAGTATCCTCATTATGCAGAGCAAGAATTCATTAAAACTCACCAAAGATAAACAGGCATGTTATCTGTTACTCTTCTCCCTTTTTAAAAACAGAGAAACAGATGTATAGAAATCATATGACATCCTAAAAATGGTATCAGTCTCCCACCTGTCTTATTGGACACTGTCTCATACCTGGGAGAATAATGCTTGGAATTACTTTTTTTCTCTTCTACATCTTTTAATTATTTTATCCTCTCTCTCTCGTTCTTGCTCTCTCCTATTGAGAAAAAACAATGGCTCAGATCATCTGTTAAAATTATGTTATGGTTCATAGAATTGCCAAGCTAATTGGATTTTTTACTGTACCTAAATTACTTTTAAAAATCCAGTCTGTTGATCTAAGCTGAAATAAGCAGTCTCTAGAACTGCAACTCAGGTATGTAATTGACGTTATAGCACAGAATCCATACATAACTTGAAAAAATCCATTGGTAGTTACTCCTTAATTTACTAATTATGGGTTTATCGGCCTTATAGGAGAATATTAAAGATATGCCACTGAAACACATGTAAAACATGCTTGAAGGGTAGAGCTGCATAGCTAACAATGGCTGCCTCAGTGTGGTGACGACGACACCAGACCGCAGATAGCACTTGTTTGCTGCCCTCAAAGGGAAAGTGACTGCTGTGTCTGTTCAGTTTTTGTATTTGGAAAAGTGTAACTATAAAGAAAGAATCTAAGTAGTTTCATTTTCATATTGCAAATTACCCTGATAAAAGAACCAAAATTTTTATTTTTACTTTTATACTTATTTATTTTTAAGACAGAGTCTGATTCTGTAGCTCAGGCTGAACTCACTGTGTAGCCCAGGCTGGCCTTGGACTCATAGCAATCCTCCTGCCTCCACCTCCTGAGTGTGGGGTTACAGGCATGCACCACCACCCCCAGCTTTATATGATTCTGGGAGATTAAACTCTGGGACTTGTGCAAGAGCCAGAATTTTTATAAGCTTAGCATTTGAAAGGTATGTGGTGTTGGTGTTTATCAGTATGAATAGTGCATTTCATGAGACTGTAGGGTTAAAACCAACATTAAGGAACAGATTATTACTTGGGTTGTTTCTGAAGGAAGAATAGGGTTGGAACATAGTATGAGAATAAAAAGTCCCAATGGGGACAGTTTAATAATAAAGTATAAAATTCACTAAAAGAATTGTCAGGGCAGTAGGAAGAGTATCTGAGGAGCTACTTGAATGGCCACAGACTTGATGCAGTAATCCAAGTGTCGATAAGGGAAGGAGCCTATAATAAAATGGTACAGATGAATTGAAAGAAGTCACGTCTGAGAGAGGTTGTCACAGACAAACGGACAAGGACAGAATCTGACTGGATTTAAAAGATAACCTAGAGGAAGATATGAAGGATGACCAGAAGTTCCTAGAGTTCAGGAAACATCATAGCACCTATGGTTTCAGGCCAAAGAAAGTCCTCAGAGTTCATCTAACATCTAGTACCGTCAGGATAATATTTGAGTTCCCCAGAGTTTCGGTCACCAACTCCAGCTCACTCAGCCACTAGTGACAATATTTATAGAACTTTTCGAAGACTAGAGAGGTGAACAAGAGGAATAATGGAAAGGAGAGCACATTTAATAGTAAAAGTAAAAATAGTAAAGATGATGTTAATATGCAGATAACAATCACCATCACATGAAATTTTATAAGCCTACACATGCAGTCAACCCAGCAGTATACCACCTCTGTGTAACCATGTCTGTCTTTGTCATCATCCCATGATGTCATCATGTAGACTCTATCATCGTGCCCTGGTCACAGATGAGAAAACTGAGGTAAATATCTTTCCAAAAATGGCAGAGCTAATAAAGGGGCAGGTCTCAGTTCCAGTCCACACAGTCTGGACTCCTGTACTTACCCATCTCATGCCTTACTGACTCTGAAAGGCCACGGGGACAGCCGAGTGCAGACACCCACAAGCTGTGAAAGGGTTGGCCCCATGCTTGCAATAGAGATGAAGGCTGCAGACCCAGATAAAGGCCCGTGTTGAAGCCATGGAAATGCAAGACAACAAATGTGAAGAACATGAGAAGAGAGGGGAAAAGGAAAGAGTGCAGATTCTTGAAATGAGGCTGTACCGCAGAGCAGAAGGGAGGAGAGTCCGTAGAAGAACAGTCACTCAGACAGAAGCAAAGACTGGAAGAAGGGAGCCTGATGATTTCTACTTGTCAGCTATGCTGTGTGCAGCTGAGTTAGTTGTATTTACCGAAGACCTCTAACCTGGCCTGAAGATAAGGGCAAAAACAACAACAACAAACCTGAGAATAAAGCAAAGAATCTCCGCCTTACACAAAAAATGTTTTCAGATTGAAATGGTTTGTTTGTCCAGAGGTTGTGTCTCCAGCATTTCTCATATTTGCTATCTTCTTAAATCCTGATTTTTGGCCCGATCTTTAGCTTCCTGTTTCTCTTTAACCTTTGGGGTCAGCTTTGCTTGATCTTGTGTTATCTGTCAGCTGCAACCGATAGGATGCGTCAGCTCACAGTGATCCATGTGGTCCTCATTGCTGATGTCACCTGTCAAGGATTGTTTAATTTCAAGAAACAGCAGCCATCTGAAGGTAGCTTGGATAAAAAGAATGTCCTTCCATCACAGGGTGTGCCATTACCTAAGGCCAGGAAAAGTCACCAGCTCACAAAAAAGGGTAAGTACAGGGAAGTAGCTTGTCAGTTTTTCCCTTTCTCTTCCTTTTCTCTCTCTTACTCTTTCTTTTCCTCTCCCTCTCTTTCAAAATGAAAAGATCTAAGCACAAGTTCTTTTCTATCCTTCTGTTCCAATGACTTACCTTTTATTTATTGCTTACAACTTAAGGTTGAGACTTAAGAGCAGTTTGAGCATAATGGAGTAATCAGGGAAAGCCTCCCAGAGGAGATGGTCACAAATTGCGTTTAGGCAGGCCTTGGTCATGGTCATACCGCTTCCCCCTGTGCTCCCCCCCCCCCCCCCCGTCTCCTCTGCTTCCTGTCTGATTTCCCTTATTTGAAAACAAAAGCAAAACCTGAACAACCCGGAGGAGCTATTCACCCCAAACCTTAGGCCTGTAGTTGCAAACATCCTCTTCCTTCTCTATCCTAGTTATATACCTTGAAAGAGTTCCTGCATTGATTTTTTAGCTTATCTTTCAGACCACTCCAGTCTAAGGAAAGTGTTCTCATAAAGATCATTTCTGTCACTACCTTTAATGGATAATTTTCAGTTTTTGTCTTATTTGACCTATCAAACAGCGTGAATTCTTTTGGACGAATCCTCCTCCTCAAAACATTTTTCTTCCACGCATGCCTAATGGGACAATGTACCACTACCACCTCCAATTCCTGAAATCATTCTGCCTTTCTGATCTCCCTGTAATGCACTGTGCAAACTTGGTTTCTCAAATCTTAGTCCTCAATTATCTCTTCTTTTCACTTATTCCCCTCTCAGCTGTCTGATCCACATGGTGGTCATTTATCCGTTGATGACTCCCAGCTCCCAATACACATCTACTCTATGTGACCACCTGCTACTCAACATCTCTTAACATGTCTGCAGTATGGTGGGTGCAGGTATGTGTTGGCTCGCAAGAGCCCACTGCACACACCTCCGTACAACTAGAGTGGAACCACCAAGTAAATTGGTAAATCCCTAGAAATACAGTTTTGTTTTTCCTTTTTTTTTTTTTTTGTTTTTTTTTTTGTTTTTTTGGACACATGGTTGTTAATCACTTACAGAACACTGCTGCTGAGTATCCACAAACACAATAATGGAGAAAAGAATCCGTACAGCCCCTCCTTCTTCCACCTTGGTTCTCCCGCAGGCAGCCCTATCCCAGGACTGTAGTCACCCTAAGTACAGCTTATAATTAGAATTATGCTCTCTTTCTCGTCTCTACTCACAGCACCACCTAATGCTTCTCAATATTTCAGTTCTCATCACCTAAGCATTTCTCAGTTTTTTCAGTATCTGTCCATCTCTACCTTGCCATCTCCAGACTGAAACTACTAAATGGTTTCATATATCCAAACTCTCATATAGTGCCTTCTCCACGGGATAGCCAAAGTTTACGAAAACACAAGTTTAAAGCCGGCATGGTGATATAAATTTATAATTGCAGCACACCAATTTGAACTGAATCTGAACAACTTAGCAACTTAGCACAACTCTCTCTTTCAAAAATTAAAAATGAAAGGTTGGGGTGTAGCTCGGTCCAGAGGTCATGAATTCGACCTCTAGCACCGAAAAACCAACTATAATTGTAATTATGCTACTTTTCTCATAGATTCTCACTGTTTGGAGATAGACATCAAACTCCTTGAGTCCTTATCTGGCCTCTCTTCCTCAGCTTCTTTCCAATCATGCATCTGTGTTCCCTTCCCCCTCTATACCAGCAACACTGATCTGCTTGTGTATCATTAACTCTTGGTGCAAAACTTAAAACCCATATGACTGCTAATTATTCTGCCTGAAATATTATTCCCTCTCTCTCCTTTATCTGATTAATCTTACTTCCTTTTCAAAGCCGAGATCAAAGCTAGGTCCATCGGTATATGCCAGTAATCTCAACCACTGGGGATGTTGAGGCAGCAAGATGGTCAGTTTGAGCCTACCTTGGGCAATTTAGCATGACCTTGCCCCAAAATTTAAAAAATAATTAAAAGCTATATATCTGTCGAGATATAGCTCAGTGATAGAGCACTTGCATAATATATCCAAGGCTTGGTACTAAAAATAAAATCATCTAACAAAATTTATTTTTTAAAGAAAATAATTTTGAATATTCTCAGTATAGGTCTAACATATTAGTTACATATATGTAGGGCAAACCATCTTCCCTCTATTTGTCACAGTTAAACAAAAGTCATAGAATTATTTGTTTAGTATCTGTCTCTACCTATTAGGTCCAAATCTGAGTCTAGTCAAAATTGTGTTCTCAGTAACAAGCAGAGTGACTTACACACACAGTAGTTCTCAATACATATCCAGTGAGTAAACACATCTTTAATTAGTGTTGATTTTGATTTGACAGCATAAGTGCCAGAAACATCACTGAACTTCCAGGAAAAGAAAAAAAGGATATAACAGAAATAATGATTCTACACTACCTGACCTTCACCCAAACAATTAAAAATCCTCTTATTTCTTATTCCTCCAAGACTTCTGAGAAAGAATTCAAAACGGAATATCAATAAGCAACTCTAAAAATGTTCTATCTTACAATCCACATAGGTACCTTGTTAGTCATTTTGATGTTGCTAGAAGAAAATGTCACAGTTTGAGGAGAAGTTTATAGTGAATCGGGGTTTCAGAGAGTTCAGTCCATGGCTGGCTACATTCAAGGCAGAAACGACATGGAAGAGGAAAACTACTCAACCCATGGCAGCCAGGAAATTGAGAGTGGAAGGGAGGGGCCAAGACCAAGAACACACCTCTCTTTGTCATCCTCCCCATGACCCTCCTCTTTTGGCCAACCCCTACCTCCTAATTGCACATTTAGCCATGAACTAATCAATGGATTGGTCCATTAATGAGTAGGGCTCCCTGTGATCCAGTCACCTTCCAAAAAACACCATCTCTGAACACAAATCTGGGGAGACATTTTAGATCCAAGCCATAATATTCTGCCCATTAGACCCCAAAGGCTCATGTCCATCTCATTATGTAAAGTATATTTATTCCATCTCTAAGATCACCAAAGTCTAAATAATTCCAGCATTGCTGAAAAGTCCAAGTTCAATTCTCTTCTGAGTCTCAAGGTAAACTCTCCTGTGAGCCACTGTAAAAATCAAAAAGAAAGTCAGATACTTCCAATATACAATGGCACAAGGTAAACATTCGCATTCCAAATAGAAGGAATGTATTAAAGCAAGACTGAAGCTCAGCAGAGAAAATGTGGGATATAAGTTCCGAAGAGCTCGGCCAGCCCCACCCCTATGGCCTCTTTCTTGAGCTGACTTTATTTGCTGTCTGAAGCTTTGATCAACACGTGTTTTCGCTCCTGGGCATTTTATGGAGTTCCCACTTAACTCTCACATCTTTATGCACTGTTCTCTCAAGGGCACGTTGCCTGGCTTCTCAGGTCTTCCTCTGAACTCTGGTTGGAAACCTCCATGACCCCACAACTCTTACACTCTTCATGCCTGACATACCAGCACAGTGTGAACGACATCAAGGTCTACTGCCAACTGGAGGAGCATCCAGGCCTCTGTGCACCACAGCTGCAGTGGCTTCTGCGTGCCTGGATGAATGACCCAGGGATTAACTTTCCCAGGATGCCCTGAGTATGCGCAGTGCCCTGCGACACTCCCTTGTAAGGCAGGGTTTTTTAAAAGACTTTAGACTTCACACCCTTGAGCCAGTGTTGGGTGGGCTGTGGACAATGTCTGAGATCCTTCAAGCCATCTTTTGGCATAAAGTACTCGGCTGGCTCCCTTTGAATCGCCTAATCCTTCCAACAAGCACACTATCCTCATTCCTGCTGTTAAACAAGCTTTCTTTGTGGCCAGTCCATAAAAATTTTAAGTCATTTGGGCTGAAAGAATGGCACAGTGGTTAAAGTGCTTACCCTGCAAGTGTGAGGCCCTGAGTTCAATTCCCCAGCACCACACAAAACCAGTGTGATGCCTCATGCCTGTAATCGCAGCACTCAGGAGGCTGAGTCAGGTGGATTGCCATGAGTCCAGCACCAGTCTAGGCTCTAAAGTAAGTTCAGGACCAGCCTGGGCCACAAGCAAGACACTGTCTCAAAAAAGAAAAGTCATTTAACTGTACTTTTTGCTCCTGATTTCCACTGTAGAACTAGCTAAGAGTAACCAGCAAAACTCGAGCCACAGCCACAATGTGGATGAAATAATTTTTTGTTGGATCAGTTAGCCTGATACCTTTAGATTTTGCCTCACTTGTGTCTTAGGACATGCACAAAATGTAGACAAATGGGTGTAGGGTTTTTGGTGAATTTTGGGGGGGATTGTGGGGTCAGAACAAAAAAAAAAAGATGGCCTCCAGTCTAATTTTAATAGAATCCTCATTCCCATGTGAAATCACCTGAGCCCAGCCCTTATTTCTGTCAGTATTCTCTTTTTTTAAGGTCTCATCAGAATCTCCCATAAATCTGTGTTTCCAGCATTCTATGACTTCTCTAGCCTGTCTTTCCAAACCTTTTCAAACTCCTGTCATAAACCAGTTCCAAAAGTGTCTGAATACAGTATGTGTAGTCAAATACAGGCACAGCAACAACCTCACTCCTGGTACCAATTTTTTTGTAATAGTCCCTTTCCCATCTTCTTGAACAAAAATAGCTTATATGCACAACTAAAAGGAGGAGAGGTATAACTGACTCACAGTTTCAGATGACCAACTGGCTCCAAGGTAGAAATGGTGTGGCAGAAGAAGGCTGTTCTACCATGTAGGCCAGGAAATCAAAAGAAAAAGGAAGAAGGCATAGCCTTACTACTCCCAATGACCTGCCTCTTCTGGCCAGCCTCTCTGTCTTAACAGCACATCCAATTATGAATACATTAGTGAATTAACCCATTGATACTGCCTCATGATACTATCAGTTTCTTAAAGCCCCACCTCTGGACACATGAAATCTTGGCTTTTGGGAGTTTTGTTTTGTTTTGTTTTGTTTTGTTTTGTTTTGTTTTGTTTTTGAGACAGGGTCTCACTAAGTCACAACCTTACCCCAGCTGGACTCAAACCCATAATCTTCTTGCTGCAACCTCCCAGAGTGCTGGGATTATAGGCATATACTACCACAGCTGGCTTATGGGATATTCTAGATCTAAACCATAACACCTATGTAACTACATTTTTAGTATTATTCTAAAAATTGAGCATCTAGAGAGGGAGGGTCTGAGAGAATTTGACAGGATTGTTCAGAAGCCTGGGCTGCCTAAGCTATTGTGCACTAAAGGGGGTAGTGCCCCTCCATGGGTGTTGATATTTCTCTCCAAAGCTTCTCCATGAATCAGTAGATTACCCAGGAGGGGCTCAAATCCATGATTATTTTCTTAGCCTCACAGAGTGCTAGGTTTCTAGGCATGAGGCAGCACACCTGGATAAAGCCTGTATTCTTTATAGAGAATTTCATGACTAGAGGATTATAGTTCTGTTTACTGGAGTTTGAACTTGACAGATACTGTATCTAGGATCCAGGAACAAAGAACAACAACAAAAAGCAAACTTCATTTAGTCAGGCCAATTATTATAAGGTGATGCTCTTCCAAACTTAAAATTTCTGTGTTATAACCTGACATCGGGGATCTACAGAGCTTATTTAGTTGAATGCTCTCAGTCCCAGAGTTTTTTCCTTCTTCTTTCTCCATGCTGCATTCTCTCCTGCTCTGATAGTGGAGTGCATAGAAGCAAATACTCACACACACAATAAAGTGCAGGCACACTGTCCACTGGATACATGACAGAAATGCAGGGAAATGGGGAAAAAATGAGTGCCGTGGGCCATCAAGAAGCTCCTCTCCTGACACCTCATGGCAGTGGAAGGCAAGTGTACACAGTCCTTTGAAGTCTTTTTCCTTTCCCTTACTTGAATCATTTCAGAAGTGCAATACATGTATTGTTAAAATATCCGGTGATGGGTGAAGGGAACGGCACGATCTTATGGGAGTTTGAAAGGTCTCTGCTTTAATGTACATTTCAAAGTGAAGCTGGCTGTCTTTGGTATAGTCTCTTTTGTAGGCCAAAATGTTTATGTGTTTTGAAGAAATTGATGTGTGTTTTGCTTTGTGGTTTTGCTAAACATTTAAAAGCACAAAAGAGAGTGTTTCCAAAATGTAACTGCAGTTGAAATACCTGGAGAACAGGAGCGGCAGAGGTGGTTAGCAGAGGCATGCTCCGAAGCTTTGAGCGTGATGTTCATTCTAAGGGAGGATCAGAAGAGCTCGCTGGCGTTAACAAGGCACCATTTACAGAAGCAGCAAAGTGTGGGAAGCCGATATCCACACTGATAGCTCGGTACAATATTTGCTGACTCTTTTCAAATATATTTTTGGAAATAGCTAATGAATCTGGCTAAAGTGGACATTTATTAAACTGACTGTTAAAAAATGCATCCATCTGTGTATATATATGTTTCTTCAGTTATGCTTGTGGACAAAACACATCTGAAATCCTGCTAAATTGTCTCAGAATCACATCCATGAGATATTCCTGTATTTTCAGGACCAAGGTGTTGGTGCTTTTTACTGAAAAATTATATTAAGAAATACAGTGAAGGAGTAGGTTTTCTCAGCTTCTGATCCAGCCTGGCTACAGAGCTCTGAGTTAATGACCAGTGGATTGTGGGGCTTGGGCCTTTTCCAAGTCACCATTACTTCTAGAGTTCACCATTATTTCATTTCATGAGTTTGTGCTTTTGTAAGGAAAAGAACCTCCTGCCCTCCTGCCTCACCCACCCACTCCCAGGAAAAGTAATGCTTTTCCTTTTCTCATTATATGTTTGTTAGGAGAAAGATGGATGCACACAATAGCCTTCTCTCCTTCCTGAATTTCCTCTGTCTACCTCCCCTTTCTGCCTTGGGCTTTGTCAGTTCCTTTCTCTACACTGCATCTCTTTTAGTTCCAAAAATAGATCATTCAATTTAGGAAGAACAATTAACTGGGAAGGGAAAAAAAAAACCCTGAAGTATGGGGAGGCATTTCAGCTTCTCCAGCAGGCATAAAGTAATTGGCAATACCACAGCAGCGTCTTGTTGGAGATTCGGTCCCATTCTTAAATGTGAGAGTCAGGAAAGTCAGGCGCTCAGACAGGTCAGACTCAGAGCCTCTGTAGGTTCCCCGATACTCTGTACCAGCTCCCAACATGTCCTGGAACAGTGACACAAGAGAAGACTTTGCTGCTGTGATTTCACTAGAGTTTGGACTAGATTTGCTCCATAAAGCACTGTTGGATGTTTTATGTGATTTCTTACCCAGTAAATATTTATTATCTTCTCAATACAGTGACCTACCCCCTGACATTTAATATAGAGAGAGCATTTCTAATAGTTCCAAGGAGGTTTTTTATTCAAGATTGCCATCATCTTAAGGCACAGTTTCTCAAATTGTGATCTTTAAAACAACTGAATTAGAATCACTTGGTCTTCTTTTTTGTAAAGGGAGGTTGTTAGCCTACTTCTCGAATAGAATACTCAGGTATTCTAATGGGTTTGATACATGCTAACTCAAGAATTCTTCATGAAGACTTGGCCTACTTTAGAAAATTAAAAATCCTGTGAAGCAGGAGCCGTAACAGCATTTTGTCTTCTAGACAGATGTTTGTGAACATTTCTGGTTGTTACAGCCAGAGGGAGAAGGTGGGTTCTACTGACATTTAATATGTAAAGGACAGGGACACTACAAAAAAAGTGTCCTACAGTGTACAGGAAATCCCTCCACAACAAAGAATTACCTAACCCAGCATATCAGTAGTGCTGACATGGGTAAATTTTTCTGTAGAGAGATAGTCATGTCTGATGCCAGCCTAGAATTCCCAGGCACTACACGGGAATGTAAGAGTTGTTTTTAATTGTTTGGATTAATTTTTTGAAACTGAATTATGTAGTCAATGTATTATTTTATGCCCAGCATTTTTTAAAAAGAACTGAATCTGAATAGAAAGGAATAGGAGAAAATAGAGTGAGAGAATATATCAGTGTATATTACACATGGTAAAGCCGAGTATTCATAGTTTTTATTTCACTTACATATATGAACTCAATTTTAGTGGAATATATATATATATATGAATAGAAAATATTTTATGCATATTTTATTATTAAATATGACATAGGACCAGAAAATCACCCAGCCTCCACTTAAATGTGAAAAACAACAACAAAACTACAAGACATACAAAACAATAACTAGATGGTAATTGTCTGAGTTACTTTTCCATTTCTGTGACTCAACACCCAACATCCACAAATTTAGCGGAGGAAAGGTTTATTTAAGCTCACAGTTTCAGAAGGTCACAGTCCAATCAGAGCCAGATGGCAGCTGGAAGTACATGATAGGGGGAGAGGTGAAGGCAGCTTCTCACGACATGAGAGACAGGCAGGCAAGTTCAGACTAGCTGAGACTCGTCCTCCAAGGAAGGCAGGAAGCAGCTTATACATCCTTCCAGGTCTCAGCCCAGGGATCAGCCCCTCCTGGATCCAGGTGTGCAAGGTGTGGCCAGTACACACCGTTAATCCTTACACGCAGTTAATCCTAACTTACACGCTTGTAGTCCACCCCTCCACACTAGACCCCAATCTCTCAACAGCACATGGTTCCATAGACAATCTATAACATTTAAATACATGAGACTTTTGGGCGACATTCCAGATTCAAACCACAATAGTAATGTAGAGGAACATAATTCTGAAATTAGGACCTTTTAAAAAATGGCCAAGAAACATAAATAGGCATGTTGATTTAGTCATTCTCTCCTCGATGAGGCACAATACTCAACACCTAGAAATTAAAGGAGAAAAAGCTTAATTTGGCTCACTTTAAGAAGTCTCAGGTGGTCCATGCTTGGCAGGCAATGGCAGAAGAGATTGAAGGAGGGCCTAGCTGGAGGAAGGCTATTCATGACACTGCAACAGGAAACAGAGAGGGAGAAGAAACCAGGACCAAGAATATATACTCTTTCGTGTTACACCCCCAGGGACACATCCCTCAAAACAGGGCCTGTGTCCTAACAACACATGACATCACCCATGGATTAATTCACTTGACCCAAGTAGCCCTTCATGATCCACTTACCCTCCAAACACATGAAACTTTTGGGAAATTCCAGTTGCAAATCCCAATACATGTTATCAAATAGGCTACCAAAGCATACTGAAACATTTTCGATCTGAAACACCCCTCATGTAGAGGTGGAGTCTTTGGCAGATAACTAGATCTTAGGGGTGTTATACACGTCCCTGGATCAACACACTGACAGGGTCATAGCTAAATGTGATCTTAGGAGGTGGGGACCAGTCGCAGGAGGTGAGGGCCAGGCACCTGGTCTTCGGAGGGCATGTGCACATCTTTCTCGGCTCTTCTCTTTCTCTCTCTGCTTCCTAGCTGTTGTGAGTCGAGCAGCTTTCCTCTACCCGGCCTTTCCACCATACTGTTTCTACCTCAGAGCTGATCCCCATGGACTGACCCCTGTGAACCCTCTCTTCCATTTGAACAGAAAAGGCAATAGGAAAACCAGCCAGTACCTTCATAACAACAAGACAATAGCAATTTAAAACTGTAGTGGAATACAACGTCACCTCTAGAATATATAAGGTTAACAGTACAAATGGCTTAGTGCAGTGAGAATCCGGAAAATGAAAAATTTTCACATTCCTGATAGGTATGTAAGTTAATATCAATTTTATCTATATTTTAATTATAATTTATATGTACATATTCATAAGTAATAAATTTTTCTTACCTCTCAGTAGTTGCTGTTTTTATTTAGTTTTCTTTTCTCATGCCACTGGATAGGACATCCAGTGAACAGTGGAATGTGTCTGGAAATTAGACGTGCTTGCATTGTCCTGACTTCAAGAAAAATTGTTCCAGCATGTGCTCGAGAAACATGTTTATGGCAAGATTCTCACACATGAGCTTTGGTAGATTAAAAATATCTTCTCAGTTCCCAATTTGTATAAAGTTTATGTCATGAATTGATGTTATATTTTATTATATAATTTTACCATATTTATTGAAATGATACTGTCATTTTTCTCCTTTGATCTAACATGTCAAATTTTATTGCTGTATTAGTGTTACATCAGTATTGTATTAGTAAAATAAACTCAACTTAGACATAATCTTCTTTACACATTATAAGGTATGGTTTACTTATAAGTTTTCTGTATCTGTGCTCATAAGAGAGACAGAGACAGAAATCTCATTTTTTTCTTTTTCATCATGCCTCTTTTGATCATTGATATCATCAATATGGTGGTTCTTAAATGTTTGCATTTTTCTAGTACTCTGGACGAATTTTTTAAGAATAATCTTTGCTCAAGTGTTAAGCAGAATTTCAGAAATGAAGCAAGCTGTGCATACCTCTCCTGTGAACATAAAAAAAAAAAACTTTGATTATAGACTGAATTTGTGGAGGAGGTTTGAGATAAGTCTCATTTCTTTTGTTGTTTGTTTATGTAACCCAGGTTGGCTTTGAACCCACTACGTAGCTCAGGCTAGCAGTATTGAATTTGTAATCCACCTGCCTCAGCCTCCCACATGTCACTGTGCCCCGTTTGCTTAGTTCCATTTAGTTTAGTTTTGCTTTGCTTTGTTGTTTTATAAAATTCAGTTTCTTAACAGCTATAGAACTATGCATATCCCCACTTCTTTCAGTGGCCATTTTATTCCATTTGTCAATTTATTGGCAAATTTATTCACAATATCTTCATGTTACCTTTTTAACGGCCACGGAATCTTATTTGCAGACTCTTTAGAAATTCTAACATTAGTTACTTGTATCTTCTACTTTTTATTGAGGCAAGCTCGCACTCTGTAATCCACGCTAGTCCTGAATTCACTGTGTATCCCAAACTGGCCTCAGGACCGTCTTCCTGCACCAGCCTCTGAGAGCTGGGGTTACAGGCGTGCACCACCATGCCTGGCTTCTTCACCATTTTTTTCTGCTTGGTCTTGCTAAGAAAGTATCCATTTTGTTAGGTTTTAACAATGTTTGACCTATAAACTGGGGAAAGAAGATGTTAAAGTCTCTGTCCAAGATTGTATGCTACTTTATTTCTCTTCATTGTAGAATAGGGTTTTTGTTTGTTTGTTTGTTTGTCTTATGGATTTTGAAACCACTTTTATATTTACACATTTAGAACAACAGAATTAATACTTGACAGAAATTATGTTTGGGCCACATCTTAAGTACATATGGTGAGGAAATCAAAGAAAATGCTATCAGAAATAATGAGAGTATGCTTTATTATCTCCTTGTGAAGAATCTTTTGACAAATTCCAAGAAATCTAGAATTGCCCAAGTAAAATATTGATATATTTGATGGTATAAAACAAAACTTCTCTACTCTGTAAAAGCTACCATAAGTCAAAGATAAATGACAATCTAGAAAAAAAAAGTTGCAGATCAAATCACAAGGAAATCATTTCTTTAACACATCAGAAGTTGAGACTGGAGGAATGGCTCCATGGTTAAAGGGCTTGCCAACAAGCACTAAACACCTGAGTTCAGTTCCACAGCACCACATAAGCTGGGCATGGTGGTGCACGCCTGTAATCCCAGCACTCGGAAGACTGAGGCTGGAGTCAAGGCCTGCCTCGACTACATTGTGAGCTCAGGAACAAGTGAGATCCTGTCCTGAGAGAGAGAGAGAGAGAGAGAGAGAGAGAGAGAGAGAGAGAGAGAGAGAGAGAGAGAGAGAGAGAACTTGAATATCAGAAGTCTCTACAAATAATTAGCAACATAAAATGAGATGGACAAGGGTTATTAATTAACAATTTAACCAAAAAGGAATACAAATAGCGTACATCTGTGACATGATAAACCACTTTTACTACGGAACATTCAAGTCAAGTTTACAGTGATACTTTTTCATGCATCAGTTTTACAAAGTTCATAAAGAATGATACATCATTGATTTGTTGGAGGGAGAGGAGGAAAATAAAAACTCTTAAACATTGATGGTAGAATTTTAAATCAATACAACTACAGAGGACAATAAAATATGTTCATATCTGTTTATTAATAAATTATATTTTTTCTTTTTACACAGTTGCTGTAAATTTAGGAATTAATCAAATGCAGCTGCACATGGTGCAGAATGATATGTGTAAGAAGCATCCATCGCTTGCTTCGCAGTCTATATGCTGAAATCAGAACAACGCAGAGAGCGGCATGGGCTCTGTGCAAGGGTTTCACACATTTTTTGAAGCATTGTACGTTGTGCTTTTCTTCCTAATGTTTGCAGACTGACTAAACTGAGGACTCACCTGGTTACAGCCCACCCTCAGTGCCTCCATTGATCACCATGGGGGGAAAAAAAAGTATTCACTCCACTGTGACTGTAAAGAAATTTGGGGTGAGAATAAAAAGTAAAAATAAATTTAACATGCCCCAAATATCTACAAATAAGTAACTGGTTAAACTACTTAGGTATACTCTTAAGATGGAATATTATGTAGCCTTAAAATAAAAAGTGAAGAAATCCTTAGTACTGTTACAAAATAATCTCAACTATATAGAGGAAGTAAAAATATAAATACTTCACTAATGTATTAAAATAATACACCATATGTGTTAAAAGGTATACACAAGAATCTGACAAGACTATCTTCTCTCTCAAATACTTGGGGAAGATTGCCATTAATGGCAAGAGAATCGGGATTTGGAGAATGGTAGAAACCTGTTTTCTGTTTTTTGAAAGACTTAGCCATGTTAGTGATTTCTTATTCACAAAATAAATTAAAATTCATGGCCTAAAATAGTCACTCTCAAAATTTTGGATCATGCTCATCTACTTTACCCATTTTCACTTTCTTCTGAGAAAAATTTGTTGGTAAGAAGGAATAACCAATATGGAATAAAATCTGAGAAACGTAATGTATGCATCCTCTTTAGCAATGAAATTTTGAATGAGTCATATTTGCATTTGCATGTTCCGTGTCTTAAAGTCCAGTTAGTAAAATATATAGACCAAAAATGCTATTGATACCAATATGGATTTTAGAAAAAATTAACTAAGCCAACTAACTTTCAAATATTTTTGAACTTGTCTAGTAGCAAGAAATGCATTCTACACCCTGACCCAGCGCACACTTATGCTCATATTTTATTTGAAAAAATTAATCTTACTCCAACATTTTCCTTTTTATATTTAATGTGGCACTGGGAATTAGACTAGAACCTTTCCACTAAACTACATCCTCAGCTCCTTTTTTATTTTTCATATTTGAGACAAAGTCTTGCTAAGGTTTCGCAGACCGAGCTTGAACTTGGAATCCTCCTGCATCAGCCTCTCAGAGTACTAGGATTACAGGCCTGCATCAATGACCCTGTCTACTTGAATATTTTCTATTCATTTTATTCTTTTTTTTCTTTCTGAACAATAATAGCTACAACCCATTAACTGATAATATTCAGAAATTTGAAAAACACTAAAGTAACACCTAATTGTGGTATGTGCTGAGTTTGAAGTAGAGAGTGCGCTAAATTCACTATAGCTTCCATAAAGGCATACTTTTCAATAATCTCAGATAAACACAGATCTCAGTTAGAAAGTTACATTTACTGCTGGGAAGTTTGTAATTCCAGCACACTGGGAAACTGAGGCAGGAGGATCAGAAGTTTAGACCCAGCCTGGTAACTTAGCTACTTAATGAGACCCTCTCTAAATAAATAAATAAATAAATGAACTAGGAATGTCGCTTAGTGCAAAGGCCCAACCTTCAGTGCCAAGGAAAGGAAGGAAGCAAGGAAGGAAGGAAGGAAGGAAGGAAGGAAGGAAGGAAGGAAGGAAGGAAGGAAGGAGAAAGAAAGGAAAGAACAACAAATTTTATCACAAAAGGGAGGCTTACAAATCCAAGGATAGAGATAGTCCAAGATGGCTGCTCAGCCACAGAGTAGATCTCCTGTCCAGAACTGCAGGACGGCGTAGAGGTGAGGGTCTGCTGCTGGGCCTTAGTGGAAATTGAACATTTGACCATGGGACACCAGTTTACCATGAGACCTGAGCTGCCCATAATGAACTAACTGGGTGCTGTCTGACCCTTCAAGACAAAGTTGGACATGTGCAGCAATAGTTCATCATTAAATGGAAATGGTATGAAGCCTGAAATGCTTCATAAAAGCCATGAAATGCATGGAAATGAAACCTGAAGATCGGCGACTGAAGAGCAGCGATGGGCAGACAGGCACAAGTTGAGACCGGATGGAATCTGTGCATGATCTGCGATGTGGAGCGAGTCTGCGTCCGTAGACAATTGCAAAGGCGAGAGCTTTCCCAGAGGAAGAAGCTGTAACAATCGTCCCCCTTCCTTCCTTTTATATACCCTTGGAGTTCCAGTTGACCTTCCTACGTCTGGGTGGGTGCTCTTCTGTCATTGGCCAGCCCTCAAATCACTCACCCTCTAATCCAGACCAGTGCTTCATCCCCAGTGATCTGCTCAGCCCGCTCACATATATACCATTTCCATTTAATTATGAACTGTTGCTGCACATGTCCAACTTTATGTCTTGAAGGATCAGTCAGCACCCAGCTCATTTCAGGCCTGCCAGAGGCCTGAAACAGCATCCCTGTCTGCCACTGACACCTCAGGCACCATGGGGTCTGCCAGGTCGTATGGCCCAAGTGGCAGAGCAGCATGAACAGCAGCCAGGACCTGCTGCAGAGTCTTTTCCTGTTCCGGGCCTCAATCAGAGGTAGCATCCCATTCCTAATGGAGGTGTTGTTTCTAATTCCCTCAAGTTGACATCATCTCTTCAACAGTTACAACATCCAAAGAAAAATTTTAAAAACATACAGAGAGAGAGAAAAAAACACAGATCTTAATGAAGAAACCGTGTAACATATATTATAGTTGTATTTGTTTCACATAAGATGAAAAACACCTGGGCAGGGTGAGGCAGGGGTCTGACATAGAAGCAGAGCGCCGTTATCTTCCAAGATACCAGCAATGTTCTGTTTTTTAATATGTGTGGTGTGCTCAGGAGTATACATTTTAATATGCTCTATGTAACTTAGAGTGTAAGATAACTTTGAGTATATTAAATGCCATAAGGTGATTTACTAGAGAAACAGTACCAAAAGTTTGAATAAACAAGCAAGAATCAGAATAAATTGTTCTATCAAATTACAACCAGGTGAATGTAAAAGTTCAAGTAGCAGCATTTTTGGATTCTAAAGGTAGGTTACATCCAACCTAGAATTCTGTACCCAACAACCAGCCAAACAGCCAATCAAGAATAATTGTATAAAACCAGCATAAAACCAGGGATTTAGCTCAGTGGTAGAGTGCTTACTGTGGGCTCAGTCCCTTCAGTTTGTCCCCAACACCAAAAAACAAACAAAAAAGACATGGATGTAAAAAATGTCAAAGGAATCACCTCTTCCATTAAAATTAAGGAGTACACTAAGGAAAAGGAAGATAAGAGATTCAGGAAAGTAGAAGAGGCGAATACAGGGTGTCCAGAATGTCAGAGTACAGATCCAAACAGAAATGTAGAAAAGCCAAAAAAAAAAAGTACGACCAGTAAGATAAGGGATTACCTGACTATTTGATTCTATAAGAAGGCTTTTTTGGTTCTATAGAAGTTAAGATTTTGTAAGTGATAAGTATGTTGTTTTTCAAGAGCAGAAAGTGCATCATTAGAACTCATGATCCAGCTATGAGAAATATTTACATAGTCAAAGTAAGACAAGGGCTAGCAAGGTAGAAAATATAATATCAAACTAGAAAATATGATAGAATTACATTGGGGAGGTTGGCAAGGGTGACCTGTGAGCACGAGGTGGCATAAAACAGCTTAATCTTCCATTTTTGTGGTAGAAAATTAATATATTATGATTTAGTTTAAAATAATAGCAATTCAAATACAATTATACTAAATAGAAATAGGATTGTATAAAAAAGTGAGAAAAAATAGCTAGCATTGGTGATCATCATGATAGTTTCATGTAAGTGGGATTCAAACAAAAAGGGACAGAGGAGAAATAATGTTTTGGTTAAAATATGTAAGCACTATTATTTAATGTTTGACACTATTGGTATTTTGCTTTGTTTTGTGTGTGTGTGTGTGTGTGTGTGTGTGTGTGTGTGTGTGTGTGTGTGTGGTACTAGGGATTGAGCCTGGGGCCTTTGCATGGAGCTATATCTTCCACCCATTTTTTTTTTTTTTTTTTTTTTTTTTTTTTTTTTTTTTTTTTTTTTTTTTTTTTTTTTTTTTTTTTTTTTTTTTTTTTTTTTTTTTTTTTTTTTTTTTTTTTTTTTTTTTTTTTTTTAGTTTTTGATTTTTTGAGACAAATTCTTCCTGAGTCACTAAATGGTCCAGGTTGAGCTTGAACTTGTGATCCTCCTGTCTCATCCTCCCAGAGTTATGGGATTATAGGTTTGTGGCACTGGGCCAGACTGTTTATTTGTTTTTAGTATTTGGGGATTTTTTAGGGGGTGGTTAATAAAGAAAAGTTAAATGTAAAATTTAATCAACTTAACACAAAATGAACTGATATCAAGGAGTCTTCCCCAAAATTTGTTAGAATCCTGGGTATATGTTTGAATTCCAAGACAAAATTTACCCTCAGTCCCTGGGTGGCAATCAGACTTTTTAGTAGTATGATTTTTCAGTGAAGTCTAGAAATGTACCAGTTTTAATAACTGTTAACAAATCATGGAGCCTATTACTAGTAAGGTACCCTTAATTGAAGAATTGCTTGTTTATAGAATTGCATATTATCCACCTGTAAGAACTGAAAACGTCGTATTCTATCATCCAAGGTATTATTTGTCTATTGTTCATAATAACCCTTTCAAGATTAGTGTGGTGTTAATTTCAGCTTGATTGTTTTGGTAGCTGCCAAGGGAATTAGTAAGGCATACTTCTAGATATGTCTGGTGACACCTTGGCTGTGTGTCCGGCCCTGGTCCCTTCCTCTCTTACACCCTCCTTCCCCTCTGCTTCCAAGCCACCACAAGCTAAGTGTCGTTTCTCTGTCATGTCCTTCTGCCATGGTGTTTGGCTTTGGAGAAGCCACCTGTGGACTGAAAAGCTGGGTCATAAATAGAACTCCTGCACTATTAAGTTGTTGCTGTCAGGTATTGCATCCCAGTGACAGAAAAGTTGACCAATACAATGAATATTTTATTTATTTTATAGAAAAGAAAAAAATTTTGAGACAGGGTCTCACTCAGTAGCCCAGGCTAGTCCTGAACTCACTTTGGAGCCCAGGCTAACCTTGGCCTCAGGCCAATCCTTCTATTTCAGAATCTGGAGTGCTTTACTTATAGGCCTAGTGCCACCCCATCCAGCTTATGGGGTTCTGGAGAATTGAACCCAGCTCATTGCACTTGCTAGTCAAGTACCTTACCAGCTGTGCCATTCCTCCAGCCCCTAGAAAAGGAGTTTCTATGCTTCAGGAGTATAGTGCATCCAACTGTGTTTCCACAAAGATAAGCTGTTGTTCTGCCCTGTGCTGTGAATGTGGTCGAACTTGTACATAAAGTGTTCAGAGCAGATACAGGTAGTTAAATTAAGGTCCTGCTGTATTAAAGCGGGCCCTAAATACAACAGTTGACACCTTAAATTCAACACCCAGGAAGGGGGATTTAGAGACCCAAGATACACAGAGTGGAGATGGCTATGTAAAAACGGAGGCAGAATTAGGGTGACATGGGGACAAGCCCATAGACGTCAAGACTGAGAGCAATTTCTAGAAGCTACCCACAAAAGCTTTCCCTGCAGCCCTCAGCAGAGTCATTGCCTTGCTGATGCCTTAGTTTTTAACTTCTAGTCTCTAAAACTGAAAGAGTAAATTTCTGTCATTTTGAGCCACCCAGTTTAGGTTAATTTAGAGATCTTCAGAGCTCATATTAGATTTTAAATAATCTTGTCCATATCACATGAGAAGCAGCAACATGGGGCGGGCACCAGTCTAGCACAGGTGTAGTCATGTGACAAACAATGAAAGACCCAACTGTTCCTAACTCTCCATTTATTCTACAAAAGATCTTTTAAGTAACTGATGAACTCTGGGCGTACACTGAGCCCCTGACGTGACTTCTGCGTTTAAGGATTCACAGTCATTGATTCTATTCCTAAAGAGCAATATTGAATAAAATTTTCTCCCATTCTGTTTTCCTCTGTATCACCAGAAAGCTATTTTTCCTAGATGGAGGAACCTAGTTTAGGCACAGCTTTCTTTCAGCAGTTTGAATGATCATTCTTGTCTCCTGGCTTTAAATATTTCTGTTAAGAAGTTAGCTGCCAGCCTTACTTTTGACAGTAATGTGTGTATTTTCTCCAGTAATCTTGAGATTTTTTTTCCTGAGTCTCCATAGCTGCACCATCATGTACTTAGGTGTGGGTTTCATTTAATTTACGCTTCTTGGACTTTATATTCTTGGAATTTGACTCAGTTTTGGAAAAATTCGATCTGTTTCCTTTCTCCTCTCCTCCAAGACTCCAATTGCATGCATCCTAGATATTATAATATGTGCCATATTCTCTTAACCTAGAAGCGTCTTTCCTGCGGTTTCCATCACCTCTCCTTCCAGTACTGCATTCTCTTTATTTTCTCCATAACTCTCTTCTGGCTTACTGGTCTTCCTCTCAGCTCTGCCTACTTTTGGTAAGCTTGTCCATTGCATTTTTAATTTTAGTTACTTGATTCTCCAGTAACAAATTTTCTTTTTGTTTATTTTGTTTGTAGACTACACGTTTTCAATTTTTCTTGCCGTAATAAGTTACATTTATGTTAAGGCTTAAATGTAATGATTCTAATATCTGAAGCTCGTGTGAATGAGTCTGATCTTATTGTCTATTTTTTCCCTTAACTTTGTTTCTTGGCGTTTGTTTGTTAGTATGCCTGTTAATTTTCTTTCTTTTTGCAGTATTGGAGATTGAATCCCAGATCTTCACACTAACACTACATTCCCAATCTACTTTTAATATGTTCTAAATTTTAAGAGAGGGTCTCAAGAAGTCACTAAGTTGCCCAGGCTGGGCTCAAACCTGGAATCCTCCTGTCTCAGCCGTCCGGAGAGCTGAAATTATAGATATGCATCCAATTGCCTACATATTTTTAAATAAGGGTGAATGTACCATATAAAAATATACAGAGAGTGTGAGAGTCAGGCTGATTTTTATTAACTTCTAGACAGAATGTACTTTCTCTTCTGAGAGGCATTCAGCTAAGATCAGATAAATTTAATCCAGCCTGGAAGTGTATCAATTAAAATCCAGACTTAGGGTTTTATGGTGGTTTTTCTGTTTCTTGGGTTACCTCTATTCCTAATTCAACACTGAGATGCATACATGAAATCCTTCTTGGGGGTCATAAAAATGGTTTTTATTCTTCTAGCACTGTGAGACTGCAGTTTTTCAGGCTCTCAACAGCCAATTAAAAATGAGCAAATGACTCAAAGGAAGAAACAGAGCTGCTAGTGAGCCTTCCCTCTCTGCACTCTTGTTGATCTTAGGTCTTAGGTCCAGGAGACTTAGTAATTCTCAAGTGACTTCAAATAGATTGCTTCTTTGTTTAACCCTTTCTAGCTAGTGTCAGGCCTGTTAGCCAGGAGCCTGTCTGCCACGAAAGGGAAGTGCAGAATACGGAACTGCTTTCTTTTTGCAGCCTGGAAGGATCGAGTTTGATGAATCTTGTTTTCTAGTGACAAGAAGCACATTTCATCCCTTCTCTTCGTAAGTGTGAACCTCCTTGTAAGAGTGAGTGTACGTTTGTTGGCACCAGGTGAAAGAAAAGTTCCCTCTGCACAGGAATGGGGAGTCACCAGGGAGCAGGGGATGACGGGTGCACATGCTCAGCTCTCCTACATACTTTAGTCCTAGATTGTCCATTCCGGAAGGAACAGGTGCAGGCAAAGTCATGGAGTAGTTTCCCCTCACTGTTACCTGCCCTGTTTGATAAGTAGTGTCTTCCTGTCAGCTGCATCATGATTTAGGAAAATGTCAGATAAAATAATCTCCTATTCCCAATTAATGCAGACACTTAATATAGATTTACAAAAGACAGTTGCTATTAACTTATATATTTGATATTGACTTTATGAAATGTGATGCAGTGAAGAAAAACATAAAAATTTTCCATCATTTTGTCATCATTACTTAGTCTATTAGACTATTTTATGCTGCCTTGGAATTGTCGAAATCCAAAGTGCTAATTCAGGAATATAAAGTTCATTGATTTCTCTTTACCCTTGTCTGCATATAAATTCAGAGTAAATGGAAGTTTTCAGGGAATTAGTTGTATAATTACATTCTGCTAACCTGTTTATTTTAAAATATTTTATGCCATAGTTAACCCCCCCCCCCCAAAATGTTAAATTTTGGAGCCAGGAAGATTCTTAGCTGTCTCTGTAGCTGGACCCACTTTCGATGCATGTATCTCCTTCCTTCCACACACAAAATAGTTGTCTGAAATTGCTTCATTTTGTATGTGAGGACCCAGATCCAATTTAATGTTCATCAGAAAAAGTAAGAAGAAAAGAGAAATTCTGAAATACGAGTCCTTCCCCTTCTTTTCTCTTTCCTAGATATATCAAGATGTTTATTTCCACACACCAGCCCCTCAAGGCACTCACAGTCCATTGGCAGACACTTTCCCACAAAGACCCATGTGAACCACATACAGGAGACTAAGAGCATTACTAATGAGTTTTGCTTAGGGAACCCAGTGTGGAATTGGAACTGGAGATAGCCAATGAAAGGAGACAGAAAGATACTCCTGGTAGAATTGTGGAAGTCCGTGGCACACTGGGGAAGCCAGAGTTCAATGCAGAGGCAATAATAAAGAATAAGACTAGAGGCGCCGCCTGGGGATAGTTCTCGGAAGCCCTCATGTGCTGCGCAAAGGAATATGACGACACTTCGGGTGTCTTAACGCAAAGGAGTAGCAAGTTATTTTGCTTTTCAGGAATACAGTGGTGGCAGTGTTTTAGAGTTAAGACGGGAAGGGGAACATACTGGTGGCTTGAAACTTGATTCAAATGTCCAGATAAATGATATGGATGCCTTAAGCAGTGGGGCGTGTGTGTGTGTGTGTGTGTGTGTGTGTGTGTGTGTGTGTGTGTGTGTGTGTTTTATTAATATACAACTTCTAATTTATAGATTAGTTTTAGGCAGAGTGAATGTAGATGTAATATAAATAGACTAGAAGTTAGAAGGGACAGGTACCCTTCATCCATACTCTGCAGGCCTCTTAAAAGTACCCGCTATGATGAAAATACACAGTGACTGCTGATCACAAATGCAGCCAGCACTGCTGCTTCCGTCATCCAGCAGGAAGGCCGTTTGGTGGACCTGTCTCCGTGTGTATTCATCCGCCTCTTTCACCAGATCTGTATACACCTGATGTCCCCATCCACATACACAGAGGGGTCTGTGCTAAAGAGCTACACTCAAAAAGTCAAGTAGAATTTGGGGGACTGAAGGAAAACAAGACAGTTTTTAGCTAAAAGAATAAGTCGGTCATGATAAATCAATTTTTTAAAAAGGAAGTACAGTAGGGAAATCTGTATACAGGCAGCTTCCAGTTGGTTTTCAGTGTGACATTTGGAGAAAAGGGTTGTTACAGCAGATGTCTACAGAAAGGCTTACCAATTCTTTCTCGAGGTCTCTTTACTCCATATGCATAGCTGCTGTAAGATTTTCCTTGCTTTTCTGTGATTCCCATAAACTGACCATTCTCCACGACCCACCAGAATTGATGATCCCGGGAGAAGCAACAGGCTCTTGATTCTGTTCTCAGGAGAAACTTTGTCTCTGAGTCACTATACTGCAAATAACATTTATACTTTTGTGAGCAACTTCACTTGTTGTGTTGATTAAAATAGTGTTTGATTACCTCTGTTGACTACAGTGTTAGTAGAGTGACTTCAGCAAATGTGGGATTATTTTTTCTCATGTAATAAAAATTCCAGCACTGGGTGGTTGAGGATTGGTGGAGCTTTTCAAGGAAATCGTTGAGAATCCAGGTTCTTTCTAGTTTCCTCTTCTCTCTATATGAGTGCTTTTCATTCTCATGGTCAAAGGAAAAGCATTATATCTCAAGATACTACATATACGTCTCATCTCAGGCAAGAAGAAGGGAAAATGCAGAAAAGATAAGCATGCTGGGAATCTCCATTTTTAGCAATTAAAGTGTAGCTTTCCCAGAAGTTCAGTGTAACAAACATGACACATGACCACACTTAAACACAAAGCAGCCTGGGATACTGGGCGATTTAATTGGGTAAATTGCTGTCAAAATAAGTTTTGATTTTTAAAGAAGTTTGTATGTTGTGCATATGTAACTAGCCAGGCCTACCAGAAAACTTGGAACAACTCATATCCACACACTCCATTAGTTAAGGCAAGTCCCAAGGCCAGTGTATATTCAGTAGAAAGTGTTCTTTTCTTTAAGGTCGAGGTTTTATTGATCATTTTGATATACAAGTACTAAATATGGAGGAAAAGAAGGTTGAAGCATCCTAAGGGAGGAGAATCACAGGAGAATGACGGTGAACCTGTTCTTATTGCTGCAAATGTGTTTCATATCGAGGTTCCAAGACAGTATTGATCCAGAGAGGACAATCTTGAAAATAGCATTGACGCTTGGGCTAGTATCACTGGAGCAGACACAGTTGGACTAAATTTCACCTACTGACTGGCAGCACACTCCAGAAAGGAGCACTCTGCACACGGGAAGGAGGTGAGGAGTATTTAGGGTAACCAAGAACAATCAGAAAGCTCTAGGTCAAAGGTCAGTCCTGACTGTTGAATTCAAATGTGTTCTCATGGCTGGAGGAATAGCACAGGTGTAAAAGCACTTGCCTAACAAGCACAAAGCCCTGAGCTCAGTTCCCCAGTACCACATAAGCTGGGGAAGGGAGATCCTATCTTTAAGAAAAGAAAGAAAGAAAGAGAAAAGTGTTCTTTTCTTTGTTGTCTTTTTTTTTTTTTTTTTTTTTTTTTTTTTTTTTTTTTTTTTTTTTTTTTTTTTTTTTTTTTTTTTTTTTTTTTTTTTTTTTTTTTTTTTTTTTGAGACAGACTTGCTCTGTAGCCCAGGCTAGCCTTGGACTCAGAACAATTCTCCTGCCTGTGTGTGCTACCGCATCTGGCTTTCTGTGGCTGTGGCGCTGGGGCCTTATGCTTTCAAAGCATGCAGTTTAACCACTGAACCATTCCTCCAGCCCCCCTTTCTTGTGGCACTGGAGATTGAGCTCAGAACCTACAGAGTGGACTATATCCTGATCCTGTTTTTATTTTTTGATTTAGAGACGGGGTCACACTAGGTTGATGAATTGCCCAGGCGGGGCTCGAACTTGCAGTACTCCTGCCTCCGACTCCCAAGGTGCCGGGCTTACAAGCCTGCACCACTAGGCCAGACGTGGTTCTCCACTGTTTAGTCTTTCCTTCAAACTTTGTGATTGTTACTATCAAGAGACAGTGCAGGTGGCGTCACTTTCCCAATCCTTGAGTCGGGGCTGGCCTGAGGATGTGCCTTGGCTGACAGAGTGCTATGGATGTGGAACAGTTCCAAGCTCCAGTCATATAACATACTGTTCTCTTTTTCTCTTGTAACCTTGTCTCCACCACATAAGCAAGTCTGAACTACATTGATAGCTGAAAAGAAATATTAGACCCAATCACAGTTACTGTCCCAAGTCATACAGTTAGCCAACTATCAGGCGTAGGAGGGAGGCCATCTCAGATCAGGCAGGTTCCAGTAAACCTTCCAACTGTCTTGATGAGCCCAGCTGTATTCTCCTAAGAGCAAGATTTTATCCGGCAGAACCACCTAGCTGGCCTGTAGACTGGTAAGCAAAATAATAACAATAATAATAATTGTGGTTTGAAGCCATAATTTTTGGATTTTTTTGTACAACGATAAATAATCAATGTCGTGACAGTGAAGATTCCCCAAAATAAAGTTTTGCTGGGCAATTGTGCAACTATTTGAGAACTTCACAGTTACATTTTATTTATACTACTAGATAAACTGCTGTAGTCAAATCTGAATAGGAACAGTGTCAACTGAGGGAAGGTTTGGTTTGGAGGATACAAAAGTCAAACTGTGCAGCCAGGTAACTATCTGGAAGGACTGTGAGATTTAGGAAGTGATAGGTTTTAGTTAAGTGTCTCCCGGGATCCATGTGTTAATGTCTCAAACTTCAGCTTGTGACATGTTAGGCGGTGTAAGATCATGAATTGGGGACGAGGGGAGGGGAGTTCAGTCACCGGAGCGTGCTCTTGCACAAGAGAATGGGACTCTGGTCCCTCTCGCTCACTTTCTCTTGCTTTCTGGCCACCATGAGGCAAGCAGCTTCCTCGACTACGTAATCCCATGGTGATGAGATTGAAACATCCAAATCTACAAGCCAAAATATTTTTTTTCTCTTTTTAAAGTTGTTTATATTATATATTTTGTTATTGCAATAATAGACTGACCAATAGAGGAACCATGAAGCAAGCGATCTGTAATTTGGTTATCAGTCTCCAAGGTAGAAAAGAACCAGAGAACTAATAAAGCTCTGAAAGAAATGGCGTAAGAGTAATACTGGAAATTAGAAAATTAGTAATTTATTGACTGTCTGTTCCCTGTCAGGTGCTTGCCATTCTTCCTGAACTGATTTCAACATAATCACTTGTTTAAAGGTATAAAAATGGAGTATTACTTTGTTTGGCTAAGGTCACAAAGCTAGTGAGTTCTGGAGTCTTCCAGATCTCTTGCCCATGGACCTGGCCCTAACCCTGCCATCTGATTCTGTCTTAATTACTTTATTGTTACTGGAATAGAATACCCAATATCCATAGTGTAAGGGAGGAAAGATTTATTTTAGCTCACAGTTTCAGAAGGTCTCACTCCATTCATGTCTGGCTGGCAATGGTGGAAGCACCTGGCAGAGGTCCAGCAGCTGTTTATAGCAGAAAGGCTTGTAAGCCAAGGGAGGAGGGGAAGGCAGAGCTAGCATATATCCTTCCAGATCATATTACGGTGATCCACCCCTTCTAGGTCAACGCTCAGTGTTCCATCCCTTCCAGGTTGCATGCTCAGTAATGTGCCACACACCCATAATCTGCAAACTGCTACACACCTCTAATCCACACATTCCTATAATATAACCCTCCTGACAAGGCCACACCTCAGAGTAGCACATGGTTCCATAGACATTCCACAACCTCCAAATGTAGGAGGTTTCTGGGGGACATTCCAGATCCAAACCATAAACACTGCAGTTACTCCTCCCACAATCCATTCCCAGCACTGAAGACATCATACTTAAGAATAGAAATTAGATGATACTTTTCTGAAGCAAAATCTCTAATGCTGTCCTTTTTCATAAACCTGAATCTTATCTGTCTTGTTGACTTCAGTTTTATGCCTCGTCTCTCTTCACCAGTTGGTTTTAGTTCTTGTCCGTTGGACCTTCTAGGTGCATTCATTCCTCACTTAAAGGCTTTGATTGTTTCCCTGGCCTGGTTTCATGTGGCTTTCCCCTTCTGAGTACTCACGTTAAAGCTTGCATGACCCTCCTCAGCATGCCCTTCCTGACCACTTAATCCAAAATAACTGCCATCACATCTTTGAACCAAATTTTGCCTACCAAACTTATCATTCCTTGATGTTTGCTTCTTTGCTGCATTCATGTATTTGTTTCATTGTAATTCCATGAGAGCAGAGACTGTTCCTTGCGTATTCTCTATTGACATATTCTGATGAGCAGGAAGTACCTGGCAGATAGTGTGCTGTCAATAAATATTTGTTGGAGCAAAGTTCAGTGGCATACTTGTGTTCACTATTGCCCAGTGGATCGCACACATGTTAGAATAAAGCCCAAGCTTCTTAGCGTGGCCTAAAAGCCATATGTTATACAGTCGGCTTTGTGCATTTATTTCATCTTATATCCTCTTTCTCTTGTTCATTCTACTCACATCTCCCCCATTTTTCCTTTCCTCATATTATCCCGGCTCAGGCCCTTGGCATATGTTGTTTCCTCCTTCTCACGCTCCCTTCCCAGTTACTCTTTCTCAGGACCTCTGCATATGTGGGTCCTCATTATTGACAGCTTTGTTCTTTGGCCAGTCTGTCTCATGTTGCTTCCCTAACACAAGGTCACGTTACCCTGTCTTACATCACTCATAGTAGGTGTGAGTTTCTGAGCTTGTGTATTTTTGTGTGTGCTTATTGTTTGTTTTCTGCATGGGAATGCAAGCTCCATGGACTTGGAATGTGGTTTGTCTCATTGCTACTGCATTTACAGTGTCTTGAAGAACATAACCATGTTACTGTTCAGCAGTACAACTCCATGCTCTTTCTTTTGATTTTCTTCCACAGGTTTGTATGCTACGCTCTTTAGCCCTGATATTGATACTATATTGACTGTCATTCAATAGCTAGTCCTAATGGGCTGTTGACAGTTTGTGGGCTTGCTCTGTTTAGGTAACAAAACCAGGTATTTCCTAGACGTTCTCTTCTACTAAGTGCCACATGATTTCACCAGCCTAATAGGATAAAATTGTGGTAATTACAGCTTTATCAGTTAAGGCTAGTGGATGTTGCCTAATTTGGGTCCTGAAACCTGAGACTGATAAATATAATGGACCCTGCTATAATAAGTAGCATGGACCACCAGATTTTGTATACAGTTCCTAGGGATTTATCTAACACCTGAAGTGCACACAGAAACCCTGAGTTAAGAATCTTTTCTTGCTCTGAGGTATGACTTCATTGGCACTTTCAGGGAGGTGGGCCCAGCGTTGCCTCAAGGCCTGCCCAGAGAAGCAGGGAGATAGGGCCTAGCTGGAAGTTCTCCATGAGCAGTTCAGAGAAGATTAGATATAAGAGAATGAAGAAAAAGGGAGAATAAGTGTACAGCAGTGAGCAAAAAGAGTCTAATAAAAGCAGGGAGAAAGGGAGAGAAACTAGCTGAAAGAAAAAGACAAACTCCTAGGCGTATGAACAGAATCTGTCAACTGTCTCAGGTGTTATTCGTGGTTCCTGGCTTTGAATATGACCTTCTTGGGCAGCAGCAAATTTCTTTTCCTACATAAGAGTGTTACAAAATACCCAGAGGCCAAGTCAAATATAATCATAAATATGCATAGATTATGGTCTGCTCATATGATGTAGCATCACACAGCAATAAATTTATTTCTGAGACCATGCCAAGGGACCTGTGTCTTTGCAACCATTTCTCTTGCTAGGGAATGTCTTGGGGCCCTTACCCATATTCCTTGGGCTCTTTGTCTCGTAATGAAATGAAAATATTTTCTAGTGAGCTTTTAATGAAGCTGGAGAATGAATTCTCAGGGTAACCAAATCCTCTTGTAGAGGTAAAAGTGGTAAGATGACATCGTGGACATGTTAGAATAATGTCAGACTGAGAACTACTTAGCTAAATTTTGTTAATGACTCATACTCTTAAAACATGATTCACTTATTATTCTGAAGAAATATAGCATGATTATTAGCATCATTAATTCTTTCAACACGCATTTGTAAAATACCTATTACAATGAAAGTACTGCTGAGCTACAGAAGGTAGGAAAAAGCATTAACCGCTCCTTGGCGTAACTCATAAATTACAGAAATTACATGCAGACCTTTCTTCTCATAACCTATTTTCAAAAGTTTGATTCTTATGCCCTTCCCGACCCAGCACTGGGGTTTGAACCCAAGGTCTTCATGCTAAGCTTCATCCCCAGCTTATTATTTATATTTTTATTCTTTTGAAACAGCACGCCACTAAGTTGCCCCTGCTGGGCTTGAACTTGTGATCCTCCTGACTCAAGCTCCCTGGGTGTGGGATTATATAGGCTTGTGCCAACATGCATAGTTACAAGATTTTAATGCAAATAAGAAAGATCCTAATTTTTATTCTTTCTAGGCTTTGATAATTTCTTCTTCTGGCTTCCTTTATTCTCTGTAATGCATTACAAATCTGAGATTTTATATCACATCGACATGTGAGAGGAGTGATGGTGCAGGCAGGAACGGATGGCATGGGTGCCGGCAGCTCGCAAGGTTGTGTGACCTTGTGACCGGGTAGCTGTTTCAGTTTGTGTAATTACACTCTCTAACCACACAACCAAGAAATTACTTAATGGTGCGTTTTTCTGAAGGTGTTCTAGTCTTTGACTGTACCACCGCTGTACATTATCTAGCAATTCAATTTCTAGAAACCTTGAATTCTTTACCAGCAAACAGGAAGCGGTTAAAATTAGGTGTTAAATTGTTAAATCTAAGTGGTAATGTATAAATGCCTGAAATACAATCAGCACTCAACAAATTATATCAGCTGCTATATTTTTGGCGATATGAAGGCCATACCACTGTGTTCTTCTCACCCAAGCTTGTAACGATGTCCTTTACTTTTCCCACTCACATAAAATCTATTATCAAATTCTGTTGACTAACCAGAAAACGTTCTCACTGTTGTCTTCTCTTTTTCCATTTCTACTGCCAGCTTCCAAGTCGCTTTCTTTAGTCCGTCTTTCCTCTTATGTGACTTGGCCAACTGGTTGTCTGTTGGTTTGGGCAACCGGAGAGCTCATCTCCAAGCATCTTTTTCTGTCCCCTTGTGTAGACAAACAACTTACAACCATTGCAGCATCTGTGAAACGAAGCCCCAGGGTTGTTCCTCAACGTCCACTCGCCTACCTCTCTAGCGGCCATTCGCTTTGTCCAAAAATGACACCCTGTGCTTCAGTCAGACTCACTAACTCTGTCTTCCAGATGGAGCTTGTTGTGTGTACCCACCTCAAAGCCTACTTCTCTTCGCTCTGACTAGGTTACCGTCCTCGGTCACCTCTTACGGGATGCCTCTGCCATGCTATCTATCACTTGCCTGGCCTCCGTGTGATATGGAACTTGAGTCAGACAACGTGATGGAGTAATGGCTGTTAAAAGCAGAAGAATTGTGATCAGATGGTTGTTATGATTAAAAAAGAAAAACCTTTAGAGCTGTATGTGGTGGCCCCTGTCTATAATCCTAGGATTCTGGAGGCCAAGGCCTGATGATCAAAAAAGTTCAAGGCCTCTTTGGGCCTTTCGTGAGACCCTGTCTCAAACAAAGCAGAGCAAAACAAAACAAAAACAATACCTTGAACAGAGTGTTTAACCACACTAAGCACTAAACAAATATTAGCTTTTTTCTAGCCATGTGTGGTAGCACACATCTGTAATCCTAGCACTCTGGGAAGCGGAGGCAGGAGTATGACAAGTTTGATGCCAGCCTGGACAATTTAGCGAGGCCCTGTCTCAAGATAGGTAAACAAACACATTTAAAAATTTGAAGACTGAGTTCAGTCTCAGAATCTGAGGGAAAGACATATTTAGCATTAATGTTGTGTATATTTCTTATTTTCCTATTAAAATATTCCTGGGTGACAGTGATCTTGTGGTATCAAGAGGACCTTTTTCAGTACTATGCCTGGATGAGTTTCTGTTAGATCTTCCTGTAGAGTTAACCGTTCGTGAACTGATTTCCTGTAGGCCTTACCTTAACTGCGTGCTTTGGAATGTCAGGGATGAGCTAACTAACGATGGCTATGGCTGATACATGATTTGAGAATATATTTAGTGCTCAGCTTTCGATTAGTGTTGATTAAAAGCAGTTTACAAGTTAGGGTATGTATATGAATAAAACAATTTTTATTAACATGACACGTAATTACAATGAATACTGCCTCTTGCATGCCCTCATACCAATAAGTGCCAAGTAGCTTGTTAAGAACTGCTTTGAAATGCTTTCATAAGTACCCTTATCTTGCCGAACTTTTCCATGATTGATGAAAAGAATTACATTTTATTCACAGGCCTCAAAATACCTGGCAAGGCTGCTTTCCATTTTGCAGAATGGCTACACTGAGGCTTGCAGAGGCCCATAGCATTTCCTTTGGCTACACTGTCATCCAGGAAGAGGGCTGGCGACACAGTAGAATATTTTATATTCCAGAATTTTTTAGCCTTTCCCAGAGTACTTGGCCATCTATTTCATGTCACGGTCATTGTGGCTGTCCCCAGTCAGACGTTTCCTTATGCCTAATAAAAATATTAGGGAGAAATTTTTGCTTCATTTGGACTTGCCGAGTTGGACTTTAACTAGGAGTTCCTTGTTGACTTACTTCCTGATTCATTGTATTTATTAATTTATTTGTCTGTTATTTTCAGTCATCTGTCTGAGTCATCTTGATAGACTGTGTTTCCTTCTAAGTGCTTCTGTCTGTTTCCAAATTGTACAGGTAATGCATACATCACCAATTTTTACAGTTTACACTTTTCTGATAGGTTTGAGGCTCACTGTAGAGTTGAAACACCAGGCCTTCAGCAGGAGCCAGACTTGGGTTTGAATTCTAGCTTAGTACTTAATGACTGTGGACTTTGGATAAGTTATTTAACCTTTCTGTGCTTCCTCTGTGTAAAATGAAAGTAATAATCCATAATTCACAGAACCCATCGTGGGGATTAAATAAAATAACTCCTGTAAATTACTTTGTGTATAGTAGGCATTCAATAAATGTCAGTTCACTTCTTTTCTCAGTTAATAATGCTTATTAGACTATATTAAAAACTAGAACCAGAGAGTGATAATGCATTTCTTTATTAAGTATTTAAGCCAAATAACTAATTTCCCCCAGGGGAAAGAGAAATGTTGAATTAGTTTCATTTAGAGGACTTATTTATTAATCTCTCTTCAATTTTATTTTTCATTGTTCACAATGTAATTTTCATGCCACAAAACAATACAACTTGATATTCTTTTTAACTATACTACACGTGTTGTTGTTTTTTCTGTAAAAAAAAAATCTGCCATCTAGTAAAGGTCATTATTAACAATATTAAAAGGTTGGTTGCGTTTGTAACTATTGCGTGCTGACAGACTTGTGCCCTCAACAGTTTCCCTGAGGTGTAAGGATTTTAAAAAACAACCAAGTTATAGATGGCAAAAGAAACCCACGGGGTGGGGCGGAGGGAGCCACGCCGTCTGGCATGTTCTTTCATGTTGCAGTCGCAGGTTTGCATGTAAGTAGAGCCGCGTTTTCCTCAAGGACGCAACCTAGGGAGGGCCGGCAGGAGAAGTGGAAACTGACCGATTTGAGCAGCGTGTACGGTACCATTGCACCTTTAAGGACTGGAGACATGGCCTTAGCTCAGCCTCCTTCCCGGCCCACCTCTGAACTCTGATTGACAGGGCGCCGGGCGAGGAGGAGCCGAAGGAGGCCGAGGAGGAGGCGCGGTGGGGAAAGTAGGGGGAGGCGGGGCCATCTTTTCTCTGCCTGCCAATCAGAGGAGGAGGTGGGGCTCTGAGTCCCTCCTCCCTCCTCTCCCCCGCCTCCTGGCTTCCCCGCCCCCTCCCCTCTTCCCTGGGCCCCCTCCCTTCTCCTTCTTCTCCTCCTCCTCCTCCTCCTCCTCCTCCTCCTCCTCCTCCTCTCTGGCTGTGGTTTTTCTGTATATGTTTCTGGAGTCCTGAGCCTGAGCTAAACAAAAGCAGGAGGCTGACGGGGCTGCTGGAGTTTGCAGAGACACGGAGGAGGAGGGAGCCGTGCTTCGCCTGCCGCCGCGGCCGGGGGAGATCTGGCTTTTGCAACAGCCCACCCCCTTTGAGATCACTCTGGCCCGGAGTGGGGGTGGGGGGCAGCGGGGGGCGGGGGGGAAAGTTTGCATTGCAATCCCCCTGCCTTCCTCTCCTTTCTCCCGATCAATGCATATTTGCAAAAGGATTAAGCCACAGATTTAAGCGCCGGGAGCCCATTTCTGCCTTGCAAAGGAGATCGGACTGAGAAACCCAAAAGCCAGCTCTGATTTCTTTTCGCCGAGTGGGAAGGTGGTTTATTTTTTTTCTTGCTTTTTTTTTTTTTTTTTTTGGAGTCAACACCCTTCCCCACCAGCCCTTATCCCCACCCTCACCCCGCAGCCCCTTCACGCCCCCCCATACCCCATCCTCCCACCATCCTCTGAAGAAGCAAAGGGATTTTTTTTTCCCCTTTTGGTCTTCTTTCCCCCCCTTCCCTGTTTATCCTGAAAAGGATTTGAAGACAGCTTGAAGGATAAAAGCCTGCTGCTTCCCCGGAGCCGAGCCTCGGAGCCGAAGAGGGAGAGCCGGGGGCTGCCATAGCCTTTGGAGATGGACGAGCAGCCCAGGCTGATGCATTCCCACGCTGGGGTCGGGATGGCCGGACACCCCGGCCTGTCCCAGCACTTGCAGGACGGGGCCGGAGGGACCGAGGGGGAGGGCGGGAGGAAACAGGACATTGGAGACATTTTACAGCAAATTATGACGATCACAGACCAGAGTTTGGATGAGGCGCAGGCCAGGTGAGATGGAGGCTTTTCTTTTCCTTTCTTGGGTTTTTGTTTTGTTTTGCTTTTCTCCCTCTCGCGGGGGGGAAACAATGGGAACGAATCACCACCGCGCTTTCTTTTCAAATGTTATTTCTTTTCCCATTTTTGACAAGCAACTCCATGGCGGAGGAGTAAAATTAGAAGAAGCGTTGTTATCGAAAGTAATCGCCCATGCTGTGATGTGGCTGTGTACATATTGTGTGTGCGTGCGTGTGTGCGAATGTAGAGGTATCCGTAGATAGCCACACAAACACTCGGGCACGCCGAAAATTCTGCCAACTGATCCTAAAGCAGCCCTCGGTACTTTTTACTGCTTTAAAGAAAAGTGTAAGAGAGACCAGAATTGTCAAGTTCTGAGCAGCAATCCGTGCCTTCTTGTCGAGGGACTTCGTCATGTTACCAAATAAAAGGTCCCAACAACACTTTATTTGCAGACATATCTGGCTCCTCGGCGTATTCAGAGAGTTTGATTTTTTTTTCTTGACTTGCCCCTCCAAAATTAATTTTTTAACCTTTTCTTTCTCACCTGCACTAAGCCCAAAACAAACGACAACAGGATATTTCTTTTGTCAGTAGTTGTCAGCTCTTGAGAAAATATTTTGCACTCACTTATTCTTGGTTTTGGAAAAGGCGACTGGGAAAGAGGCAAAGGGAATTTTGCTGATAGTTGTATTTGCTAGTTTTGAGACTCAGGGTTTAATTTTATTGTATTTTTTTAGTTTAACTATTGTCTCCTAATTTGAGTTGATGTACTAACCTTACTTGTCACAGACACTCTGTATAGTTCTTTTTAAAAAGGTGGGGGGACCGAAATCAAGCATGCTCTTCCTCCCCCTGCTCCTTTCTGGACCACTTAGAATGTAAGTAAGTAGAAATGAAACCATGCATTTCAGTACTACAGGATGTGAAGATAGCCCTTAAGGAAACGCAGTGAAGAAACCGTAGCTTCCTAACTTAATTCACAGCCAGGTATACAATTCTCCACTTCAGGATTTCATAGCAAATTCTCTTTTCAAAATAAAGCAGATCAAGGGGCAGCCCACTGGCAGCTTGTCCAAGGCCAAACTCAAAACAAAGAATTTTTAAAAAATCTAATGACCACGTATGTCTGGAGGATTACTCAGCTTTGTTGAGATCTCTGAATTTTTTTTAAATTTTAAAATCTTTCCATGTGTACATAAAATTATTGTACCTCTGGCGACTTAGTTGTATGGAGAAGACACGATAGTTAATTTTGGCTAAGAGAAATAGAAATTTAAGTTAAGAAAATGAGAGGAAGCAGCCCAAAGCCTGGATGTGGGGGATTGCACGCTGGTTTAGCCGCAGGCACATGCAACATGTAAACTCAGAAGTACTCAGGTTTACAAGGGTTCAAAAACTTGGAAATGTTGAAAGACAAGAACTATTCTCTTTTTGTTCTCACAGGGGAAAGATTTTTTAAAATTAAGTGGTGTTCTTTTTTAATTTTACTACCTGGAGAAAAACCTAATAAGTATAATAAACGGATAATTTCCCAATGCAATTCTTTTTTTTTTTTTTTGGCATCGGAATAGATTTCTCCATTACAATGTGCCAGAAAAATACACTCAGACATACCAGTAAACTGTTTTAATAACAAGTTTGTGAAATGGAAAGGGCCAGTAAGAATGGGTGCTCATTACTTTTCTGGTGTTTAGTCCCTTTATTTTATTTTATTATTTCTTTTTTTGTGAAACTGGGGACAAACATCGCTCAGCGGGTTCCCTCTTTAATGGCCTAGATGCTGAGAGAGATCAGATACAATTTTAGTATAGGGAAATTTTCACTTCTCCCTCTGTAATCCCATTTGTGGACTGTGGAAATGCAGTATTTCTATATTGCTGTGCAGGAATTTCTGTTTGCATTTGGGCCTATGTGTAAGAAGTATAGTTAGTGAAAACTTCGTTAAAGACTCAGGAAAGATCTTTAACACATTGAAGTCATTTTAATTTTTTTGTTCCCCTGTCCATGATAAGTGACTAAGTCACCATTAAGCTTTTTTTTTTTTTTTTTTTTTTTTTTTTTTTTTTGGTTAAACAATGTAACTATGCTTAGCAGTACTGTTCTCTTTCCTTTTCGTGTATCATACCATTGTAAATGGTATATTTGTAGATTCCAAAGTGAACCAGTGTGATTTTAAATGCAGTGTATGTGTGTGTTCATTATGCTAGCCTTGAATTCTGAGTTTATTATTCCCCTGTTGTTCAGTAGGGAGAGCCTGCTTGTAATCTCTTGTTCTTCATCAGGATGTGTGTCTATTTTTATTTCATTTTTTGTTTTTTTAACTTTCAAAGGGATCAAAAAAATTGCATGTATGTTGAGTGCCAGGGATTTCCATTTACCCTCACACATTAATTTTAGTTAGTAAACGGAATTCCCTTAACTAATAGCTGATATGATCAGTATTTTGTTTCCAAAACAATATCATTCTGCTAAGTGATTCCATAGTAAAGTAAGGAAAGGTATTGTTTGGCTCCTCAAGTGCCTTCTGAGTACACTCACAGAGATACATGAGAACCAGGTAAATCACTAACCTAAAAGGCAAAATTCTATTTATTTTTTCCCCCAGTGGGTGCAAGGTCCTAATTGTAAATAATTGAATTTCAACACCTGCAAATAAGCAGTATGTGCACGAGAGGCATAATGTGAACACAGAGAAATGAATTTATTCCCCTTATGGGTATGTTTGCCCCCTGGCAATGCATTTCCATACTCTTTAACTTGGGGACTGAAATTTTATAAATTGACAGTTCTACTCAGAAGACCTTTCAAGCATCTTGTGTTTATGAGAATACAGGGGCATCTGCAGAATGAATTCGAACACATGGATGAATTAAATTTGAAAACACACACACACATACACACTTCCAGCCGAGAGGCAGACAGCTTCTGGGCTTTGCTCGCTGCATAGATTATGCAAAAGTGTTAACCTATGCATTTGACTTTACTGTGTTCATTGTCCTGGAGAGAATTATTGGTTTAAAATTTTGATTACTTAAAAAAAAACCCTTTCCCTAAATAGGCATAATTTAGGTTAGTTCTGTTCTGTAGTTAAAGCTCTACTCTCACTGCTAATTAACATTATTTCTTTTTCTATGGCGGGACTTTGTATATTAAGTCATAAAAACAATTGAAGCATGCTGTAGAGTTGTGCTTGGGATATAATTTTGGCCAAATGTTCAGATTTGCTCTCCTGTGCGTTACTGGCAGTTTGATCTGGAAAGTCCACCTAAACTATCGTGTTGTTGTTTTTTCTTACAGAAAACATGCTCTAAACTGCCACAGAATGAAGCCTGCCTTGTTTAATGTGTTGTGTGAAATTAAAGAAAAGACAGGTAGGAACGAGACTCTAACATTTTGGCATTTTCTTTGGCCAACTGAATCGGTTAACCAGCAGTCTTGATCCTCTTATTTAAATATTAAAATTTCAGCCCAAAAGTACAGTCAAGATTGTTCACATTTTCTACTAAGAAACTGTACTCCTGATTTCTTTAAAAGAAGGCATCAAGTGTCTCTGACAGTTATTTTCAAGCATTATGGCTTTATATTTCTTAACTCTTGTTGCCAGCCTTTGTGAAATCGGGGCTAAAATACAGATTCTGAAGGGAAATTTGTAGAATGGAGTTCCTTTGAAGAAAAAATAATGAAAGCTAAAGTCTGTTTCCCAAAGGAATACATTTTGGTCCATAATTAAGACCTTAATTTTATTTATTTATTTTTTGGTGTTGGGTATGAGGACTGAACTGTTTTTAAGTTTCTTTCTTTTTTCTTCCTTTCATTTTTTCCCCTTTTTTCTTGAAATTGCACCAGCAACAGATCAGAGGTTCTCAAAAGAGAATGTTGTCAAACATATTTGTGGAAAGCACTATATAACATTAGGTTATCGGTATCTGAATGGCCTGTGATTTTTATAGCAGGGAAAATTGTTGAGTTTGGGAGCGTATACTTCCTTGAGATCACTCACTCTGTTTGTCTACTCTCTAGACCTCGTATCATGGACTAACATACTTAGAACATCCCAGGAGGGCATTTAAATTTTAAAGCAACAATTAAAAAATAGCAGTCATCAATCAGAGGTGTTCTTAAACAACAGATGCTCTGGGAAGGACACTTAGCAACATCCTCTTGTTTGTTTATTTTAATCCTTGATTTTCCAAAGTGGGTAAATCTCTCACTTGTAAGAAGAAAGAGTTGAGAAGGCAATCAGAAACCAGAGCGTAAAGATGAGGAACAGGGGGCAGTTATATAAAAGGGGAGCTTCTGCTGGCCTCTGACTTCTCCATTCCCTTTAAAGCAGTCTCAAGTACCTGACATCCTCTTTATTTATTTATTTTTTACAACAAGGAGTGTAACCGTCAATAATTCATATCTAAACCATATAAGCAAGGGCATGACATGAATAGAAGTGACAATAAATATGATTGCATGCCCGGTTGATATACATTGATAGATACACATAAAAGGGGGGGGTGGGGAAGGGCGCTGGAGGTGGCTGTCTTTTTGCGTGCGGTTTCTCCTTTAAAAATATAGTTTAAAGAGGTGACTGTTGATGGAATATGCAATTACTTGGACCTTCAAATGTATATAAAATTAGTAAGCAGCTCCTTTGTTGGATGTTATTGGTGCTGTGCATAACATCCCAGACAAAGCACCTGAGAAGTGATGTTCAGACCTTTGAGTCTTCCCGGTGGCTTTGGCAAAGGCCCACCTTATCGCAAAGCTGTTAATTGCATTATTTGAGCTGTGAGACATCTTTTAAGAGATTTATAGATTATGCATAAAAATATCAAAAGGGTTTTTTTTCAGTTTGTCACACTTTCTAGTTTTCTTTTTCTATTAGTCCAGAAAAAGGAAACTTCAGTGTATATTTTCCTTTTTCTCCTTTTTTCTTCTCTTTTCCTCTTTGATCCCTGATGCTTATTTACTTTGAATATTTGCTTCGATTTGTTGGAATTGTTTCTAATTGAGTATGAATCCATAGTCGTCGTGTTCATTAAATGAAAGATCAAAATGTAAAGGGATATAGAGTAATGTAGACTAAAGAGAGTTTTAATTTTGAAGATACTTCCTTAGTTTTTTTTTTTTTTTTTTGAAATGAGACCATGAGGACCTTTATATATACATTGTGGCCAAAGTGCTTAATTGTAGCGTTTTAATAGATCAAAGTGGGCGGGTGTGAATGGAGACGTGGCTCAGGTGTAGGTTAGAGTTCTCTTTTCTGTCCATGTTGGCTAAAGTGTGGTGATTAGCAAGAAGTCACAGTGGTGAAAAATAACATTCTCCATGTATATTCTGGTTAGAATATGTGTTTGTGTGTGTGTGTGTGTGTGTGTGTGTGTGTGTGTGTGTGTGTGTGTGGTTAAGTCTTACATCAACACATTTAATATGTGAAAAATTTTTAAATATCTAAGTTTTGTGTGTCCTCTGTAATATGTTGTGTTCATCAATCATATTTTTTAAAAAGAATAGCTCATACAATAATGGAAATTGGAAGTGTAAGTGAAGGTTCATTGTCTCCTGTGTTGGGAGAGAAATACAGTTTTGGATGGAGAGGTCACCTTTCGTTAAAAGTTTAAAATATACACACACACACACACACACACACACACACACACACACACACACACACACACACACACACACACACACACACATATATATATATATATATATTACCTTCTCCTGGTTCCACACGGTGTTGGGAGGACTGGGAGAAGGAAGAAGCCCCTGCTGGAACGGGAGCGTTGTGTTAAAGGTAGGAGTCGACTGTGGTGTGTTGAAAAGAGCCCTTTGATTCAGAAACCCGATAACCTCACTTCGCAGCTCAGGATCTGCGCAGCCCTCTTGCTGTGTGCCAACGTATCTTCCATACGATTGATGTGTCAGAGAAACACAGTGTCTGTAAAGTCCGGGGGCCTTTTGTTGTACACCCCCTCCTCTTGAGACAGGACTAGTGAAAAGCTCGCTGGAATGATTGGCTCACCATTGTGCCCTCATTGTCTGGGACTTTTCCTATTGTCGCTTTCAAGCTCCCTTGGCCTTAAATGAGTGGTTTTGGTTCCCTAACCTGCAGCCTTGTGGAAGACACTTGACATAGGTGGGCTTTGTTTGTTGGTACTCTAATGCGGAGGCCACACTTTGGCTCACCTAGGCAGCACTCTCTGAGAGTAGCTTGGCAATCACCACTGTTGCTGTTTGCCCTTTTATTAATGATTTCAGTTGGAAGACTCAGAAGTAAAATAGGAAGGTTAGCGAAGTTACCTTGCCAACCTTTTGGAACTTTAAAAAAACCACATACACGTGCATAATGCCTGAAGTAGACAGCACATCCGAATTACAGTTGATTGATGGGTATTTAGGTCAGAAATTACGGTGGGGTTATTAAAAAAAAAAAAAAAGGAAGACGCATCAGTGTGTCTTCTTGTTTTAATGGGTGGGTACATTTTTATTTGGGTACTTCTTTCCTTTTTTAAAAATAAAGGAGAAAATCAGAGAATGCTGGGAAAATGCTCAGGTGACGAATTTCAGACAGCAGCAAGCAGACCTTGTCAAGACCTATGGCAACATGTACTTCAGCTGCAGTTGGTGTTCGCACATTTACTCTGGGAACATAGACACTTAATGGAGTGTTTTGGGTCATTTAATTTTTTTTTCAAGAACCATTCCTTGTTTTCTGACATGTTAGCAGTAGGCAGTTGTACATGTGTGTATTTATTGACATGTTAGCAATAGGCAATTGTACACGTGTATACATATGGTGGCCATTGGTTTGGTGGATTGGAAGAAGAGGAAAAAAGGAAGCTGAGTACATGGCATTCGTGAAGAAGACTTGGAGTCTATTTAAACAAAAACATTTCCGGAAGCTTTTTTGTTCAGTGTCGAAATGAAGCGGCTTTAAAAATTAGGGGAAGATTGAAAAATGGGTGCCATTTGCTGAGGAGAGTATAACAATGAACAGTTGCAATTGTTGTGAGTAGCTTTTAATTTTAAAATATAATAGCTATATCTGGCACTTTTCAGCCAGTTTTCCTCTGTGCGTAATCTGCTCTGAAATGAAATGAAATCATTGGAGGAGGTTAAAAATTATTTTTTGCTTCTTTAACGCCCTTTTGTTCCCTCCCTTTTTCTCACCCCCTTCGTGGTGTATTTTTAAGTCTACTACTCTTATTTCTTTTTTACCCTCCCTGCTTTATTATTCTTACCTGCCCCTTCTTTTGTTTAATATAGCAATTAATAGGGCAATGGGATTTATGTTCTCCTCCTCTTCCTTTTAAAGAATTGGTGAATAGTTTGTGTGTCTGTGTGTGTTTGGATATATGAGTTGGGGGGCTGCTCCCGAAGAAACCTGTGTATTGCAGGGAAATAATTCTGATGACATTCGCTCTTGAGCAGTACAGGACTAAGTAGCTTTGGACAGTGGAGAGCATTTGCCAGTTAGGTTTCTTTTGGCCTTGATGCAGGAGTGGCTTATTGTGGAAGCTCATCTGTAGCAAGCAAATGTAAAAACTTTTTATTTTGCTGATATGAGAATTCAAAAATTAACTAAATGAAGGGAATTTTTAAGTCAGTTTTACCCGATTACTGCCTTTCAAGCTCTGTGTTAAAGCAGAGTGATGTGGTTAGATTATTTTGTTTAGTATAACATGGCTGTAGGCTGTAGATGGACAGTCTTGCCACTGAGAGACACAGCACTAGGTTAGGGCCCGGAGTGAAATGTGCCTTCTCTCCAGGCACTTTTTCATACTCTTTTCTTTTTCTTTCTTTCTTTCTTTTTTTTTTTTTCCTTTTTTGGGGGGGGGCGGGAGGAGAGTGGATTTAGGAGAACTCTGGCTTTTGAGAAGTCTGGAGAGTGGTGCAAAGAGTCATTTGGTCATGACTATAAAAAGCAGATTTTTGGAAATGCAGTGTCATTTGTTCTAAGATAAGGATGTCTTTGAAGCTTTTAATTAGGTAAGATAGACTTAGGTGTCACTGAGTCTGCTGGAAGCTTTGTGAGAAGGAAGATGCTCAGAGGAACCTGTGACCCAGCCTGGCAGAAGCGAGACCGTGGATTTGGAGGTGGGCACAGGCTGGTATCTTGGAGGGTACCTGCCTGTGTATATACCTCCCTGTTGGGGCCAGGTCTTTTGTAGGCTTTTACCTTGTGTTCTGTTGACACCATGAACTTTTTGTTCTTATAGAACAAATTACAAAAATCCCTCCAAGCAAGCAAACAGAATGAAACCTAGATATTGAACAGATATACCCAGGGAAGCATTTTAATTTACATCAGAAAGTATAATTTTGGCAAAGAAAGTATAATGAGAGCATTCATTTGTGTGTCCTAAGAAAGCTCTTCTTTAATTTTGGTTTCAAATGTCATGTAGGAGGTCACTGTTATGTTTGAACTTGGGCTTCGTGAAGAGGATGTAAATACATAATTATTATGATTAATTCACCCATAGTATAGGGGCACTGTCCTACCCAGGCCCAGCTCCAAAAGCAGATCTTGCTCATTTTCATGTGGCCTGGAAAAACACACCTGTTCATCTCCATTGCCATATTAACCTGAGCTAGAGGTATATAATAATTTTTACTCTGTTTCTCTCCCTTGCATGAGATGATATGGTGAAATTTAAGGAACAGAGTAATTGATAAATAAAATAAATAGAAGATTAATGCGAAGCACTTTGAACTCCCTGGGCTGTAGAAATAAAAGTTGCTCTATTTTCTATGATAACTTGTCTCAAAATTCAGATTCTGCTCAATTTCAGAGGGTGTCATTGATTTAACTCTTTCAGGCTGAAGAAACGTACACCTACTTGTCTGTGATCAGGTGATAGAATAGTTGGTTATCTCATGAGGAAAATTCTGTTCGCAGCTTTGCCCTGACTGCATCTCAGAATTGTCATGTCCCAGAACTTGGCAGTGATTACCAGAAAGAAAAAAAAAAGTGTAGGTATAGGTTGTCATGAGATCGTAAAGCTTGTCTTCTATTGTGGTGGAATCAGTCAGTAGTGACTTAGCAGAAGACCTTCTGAATTCTAACAGCTCTCATCCAATCAACCGCTCCGTTGTTAGTGGGGATCCATCCTGGAGTGGTGTTACAGGCCAGTAATCTCAGCACTCTGGAAGGCTGAGGCAGAAGAATTTCAAGTTTGAGCCCAGCTGGGGCAACTTAAGAAGAACTTCACCACTCAAAATAAAAATAACATGGGGGATATAGCTCAGTGGAAAGATCATAAGCTCAGTCAAAAAAAAAAAAAAAAAAAAAAAGTCCCTGTGTAGAAAATTTATCCTTTTAGTTAACCTATAGTTTCACCTATATCTTCTCTGAAATCTTTGTCTTTAGGTGATTAATAAGGTAGGGCCCTCATTCCATTGCTGGTTCTAGATCTAAACTAAGTAGTGTTATGACCAATAGCAAATTACTTAAGTAATTTTAGGAGAAACGATAACAGGAAAGGCAGATGACTGGCCACTAAAGCCAGACTGTCTGAATTTCTGTCCCAGATCTACTACTACTCAGCTGTGTAATTTTACTCAAGCTACTAACCCTCCCTGGGCCTCATTTTCCTCATCTGTAAAATGGGAATATTGTACAGTTCCCTATCGTAAAGAGTGGTTGTGAAGAGTAAATGAGGTCATATATGTTAATTAAAGGGCCTGACTTAAACAGTCAGTGGCTGTTAGCTTTTATTATTTCTGTCCTCGTTTTCTTACTTGAAAGAGGCTTATACCAGATGGTCCCCAAAGACTGAGCCAGTTCCAAGACTGTGATTCCATGCCCAAAAGAGACAGAAATTGCTGAATTTAAGATTTGCTTTCTTTTGTTTCTCTTGTTATTCTCTTAAAGTGAGAATTCACTGTATCTGGCCAAAATGCTAAGATTTTGGTGGAGAAAGAGAGGGGAAGAGAGTGGAGAGCAGAGACAAAAGGTTTTTAATTATCTACAAACCAGACAGCAACTATTTGAGCAGCTAGAATTGCACGTATTAGTGGTGGTGTTTCTGTAGCATCAGCAACTGGAGACATTGTATAATCACAGCTCAGAATATTTTCTCACTGAAAGCATAGAGACCCGTCCATTCAACCTGCAAAGTCTCAAAGCAGCAAAGAATGCAAAAAGCAATTTTAGGGCAACTTGACCTTTGCTAGCCTTCCTAATATGTATGTTACTTCGGAAAAATACTATCTTTGTCATAAGGACAGCCTGGATACAAAGCAGATTGATTATATTTTTACAGCTTTTTTTGAGATACAGTTTTTATACTGTGAAATTGAAATTTATCCCCATAAAGAGTACAGTTCAAAGCGGGTGTGGTAGCACACAGTTGTAATCTCAGTACTCTGGAAGGTTGAGGCAGGAGGATCACAAGTTCAATCCCTAGTCTGAGCAATTTAGCAGCTTTGTGAGACTCTCTCTCACAATAAAAATGGGTTGGGGATGGAGCTCAGTGTGAAGGCCTTGGGTTCAATCCCCAGTGTAATATACCAATACAGTGGTTTTGGTATATTCATAAAGTTGTGTACCTGTCATCACCTTCTAATTTAATTTTTTTTTACCATCTAATTTGAAAACGTGTTTTATCCCCATTTTCCCTCCTGAATGCAATATCCATACAGGTCATTCTGTATTTCCTCCTTTGCCTAGCCTCTGATAATCACAGATCTATACTTTGGCTCTATGGATTTTGCGTAGCCTGGATATTTCACATAACCAGAATGCTACAAGATACAGTGCCTTGAGGTGAGGTTCTCCCAATCTGCATACTTTCAAAGGTTCATTCGTGATATAACACACATAGGACAACACTTCATAGCCAAATAATACTCTCTTGTATGGATATACCGCATTTGTTTCATTGGTTTGTCCGGTTGATAGATAGGTGGTCAAATCATATTTTTATGGCCAAATAATATTCTGTAGTATGGGTAGACCACACTTTTTATGTCCAAATAATATTTGCCTTGAATAATAGTCTGCTGGCTGCATAATGTTCTGTTATGGATGTACTACATCCATCCATTGATGACTTGATAAGTAGGTTGTTTCTGCTTTTTGGCTGTTGTGACTTATGCTGCTATGAATATTTATCAGCAAATTTTTCTCGTGAGGACATATGTTCTCTGGATGAAGGGGTGGGATTGCCTGGGTGTACAGTAACTTCATTCAGATTTTAAGGAACTGGTAAACTGCTTTCTAGATTCCATATAGAAGGTACATCCTTTTTAGTGATTGAGTTTTGTGTGTGTGTGTGTGTGTGTGTGTGTGTGTGTGTGTGTGTGTGTGTTAATGGGGAACAAGCCCAGGGCCTTCACCCTAAGCTATATCTCCAGACCATTTTTATTTTTGATTTTGAGACCAGGGTCTTGCTAAGTCACCAAGCTGCCCAGGCTGGGTTTGAACTTAAGACCCTCCTGCCTCAGGTTCCTAGATTGCTGGGATTACAGGCCTGCATTACTGGGCTCAACTTCTTTTTACCTTTTTAATAGTTTTATTGAGGTATAATTCATAGACCGAACAAACAAGCAAACAAAATCTGTGCTCATATTTAATGTATGCAATTTGATGAGCGCAGTAGGTGTACTCACGCCATACTTACATGACAGTGAAATTTGTCTTCAGCACTCCCCAGCATTCCATTTTTCCATTTTTTTCTTGAGTCAGTAATCTCCCTTTTTAAAGTTTAATACTTGACTGTTTTTTTGTCTGCTAACACCTCATAAGAAAATATTTGAAAACTTTTTTTGACTTCAAGTATGCGTGATCAAAATGCTTGCACCGTCTCGCAAACGTGTTGTAAAAAGGGGAAAAAATAAGTCAAAGGAATGAACCTGGGAGGCAAGAATTTCAGGTGTTAGTCAATGTTTTGCAGAGGAAAGCACTTCAGACAAAAGAATGGAGAATACGGAATAGCAGTCTAGTAGGACAGAACATAAACCCCGTGTCAGATCTTAAGCCTGTGTAACATTAGTTATTTGGTTTAGCAGAGCATCAGTGTCCTCATCTATACAGTAAAAATACTAATATCTACTACGTAGGTTGCTTGAAAAACAAAACAGGAAAGCACGTATCTCAGTGAGTGGCCTGTGAATGGCAACTACTGTTATTTTTTTCTGAAACCATATGTCAAGAATGACTGCCGCCCTCATCAGCTTGGCCCTGTGTCTTCCAGTTAGATTTCCTACTAGCATTGTCCAGAAGTCCTGAGATTCAGTGGAATGCTTGTTAAACCTCCTGTTAGGTACAGTGGTATCTATATAAGAGAAAATAAGTCTTAGGCAAAGCTCAGCCAAAGGCATTCTAGTACTCCCCCACCCTCTTGCCCCAGCCTCAGAGTTCCGAGAAGAGAATAACTTACTAGGGTTCTATTTAGTGACCACATACATAATTTTTAACTTAATGATTTAAACTTCTAGTAACCTCATTTTAAAAAGAACAAGTTATAGAAACATGTAGAATTAATTTGCATGGTTTCATGGAAGCTAAACACAGCTAAAATATTTCAGCATGTAATCACCATAACCATTTTTAATGAGATAGTTTGCATTCTTTTTGTACTCGGGCTTTGAAATCCAGTATGTATTTTATACCTACAGCACATCTTAATTTGGACAATTGTATTTCAAGAACTCCAGAACCTCCCATAGCCAGTCTCTACTTGGTTGGCCAGCCTCACGGTTACAGCGGTTGCTCTGGTACCAGCCTTCGTTTTGTTCCCCTTTTTTGGCATTGCTTTTATACTCTCAGTAAGACACATGGTTGTTCCCCACACAACTTGAGGTGGTAGATCTGTAGCAATGGAAATTGGTTCCTCATGGGCAGCCATGCTCCAGAATAACGCGCATCTGAGGCCTCTCTCCGTGGTCTCCCTATCACTGTACTCTTCTGACATCACCACTGGGAACAAGGAGGGAGTGGCTGCTCTGTACTACCTTCTCCTTTTTAGTTCTTCCTTTCTGTTAACTCATTTTATGCTTTGTTTCATTATCCTTAACAAAATCGGAAATGTTCCCTAAAATAGACTTGAGTGGGTTGAAGCAGCCCCTTTTGTCTTCAGGTAGAACTAGTGAATCAAGTGCGGAAGAACCCTTGGAGTGACAAATTTGCTGGACCCCACACTGAGAGTTTTGTGGCCTGGCACTTACTGCTTCTTTGTGTAGTATTTGGAGAGCGCCATTTACCCTATTGGTCCCAAGCGTCCACGTCCATCACATGGGGGACCTGAGAGAGCCACTGATCAGATGCCAGGTTCTGTGGGTCAGAATCTCCAATAATTTTCCTCACTGAGACACAGGCTCATGAAATAGAAGACAGGTTGAGCCGCTATAAAATAATGTATTTCATTGTTAGGGCAGTCCTAATTGATCCTATGAACCCGACATCTTTTCTAGACAGTCACATAAAACTGGTTATGGTGGTGCTAAAGCTGCTTCCATCAAGTTGAGTTGGAGAGGGCAAACTGGGAGGGAAAATACTGGTGGAATTTGAGAAATGTTTGTTATTGAAGCGTTCAGCATCACCTGGTCTACTGAGCTAGCTGAGGACCCGTGCTAGTCTGACCCACCTTGTTGGTTGACTTTGTGGCTGAATGCAAATAATGTTTCTCTTCATTGTGTTTGTAGTGATTGGATCTTGGAGTGGAAATCTCTTAGCATATGCAAAGATTTATGGTTGTAGGAGGTGCAGTATACCTTTATTTTTGAGTTTACAAAGTGGAGCCCAGGAAGTTAGAAAGTTTGAGTTTGGTTTTCACCTTGGAGTTGTGGAGAAGGGTCACCAATTGCCCCAGCCAAATACTGTTTGTCAGTGGGGCTATAGGAAATTTTAAGGTGAGGATTTCTAGAAAGATGCTTGAATTTCCCTATGGAAGTGTGGTCACTATGTGTGAGACACAAGTTTGCCTAATTTCTTTTCTTTTCTTCCTCCTCCTCCTCCTCCTCTTTTTCTTCTTCTTCTTCTTCTTCTTCTTCTTCTTCTTCTTCTTCTTCTTCTTCTTCTTCTTCTTCTTCTTCTTTTGAGACAGGGTCTCTATGTTGCCCAGGATGGCCTCAAGTGCCCTATATACTCCAGGCTGGTCTCCAGTTTGTAATCCGCCTGCCTCGGCATCCCCAGTACAGGCTTGTGTCACCATCCTCTAATTTTCCGGCTTTGAGACTGGTTGAATCCGAGAGTAAGCCAAAGAAATGAATTTACTTGGGCTGGAGGAATGGCTCAGAGGTTAAAATACTTGCCTAGCAAGCGCTAAGTACCTAAGTTTGATTCCCCATCACCATGTAAGCGGGGCGTGGTGGGGCACACCTAGAATCCTGCACTCCACAGCTGAGACAGGAGGGTTGCCCTTGAGTTCAGGGCCAGTTTGGGCTATATAGTGAGCTCAGAACTAGCCTTGACTAGAGTCAGAACCTGCCTCAAAAAAAAAAAAAAAAAAAATAGAATTTGCCTAAGGGTCTGTGAAGGCAAACAGACTGTAGTCAGTCTCCCCCACAAGGGCCCTAGGTGGTTTGGGACTCTTAAGTGTTGTCATTCTAAGAGAATCCTTATAATTGCCATTGTTAACAGAATTGAAACTTTGCATTTATCTTTTGTCCCTAACAAAGAAAGCCTCTCTGAGCCTTTTAATGATGAGCCCAGCCTACATCCATTCTGAAAGGCAGTCTGTGGACGGAAGAGTGTAGATGTTAATTCCTCTCTACACAATTTGCATGCAGGGGCTCTAAGGGCCGCGCACCCTGCTTACATTAATAAACATTTAAAAACAAAGCGGGCAACACAGGCACGGCTTTCCTTTGTGTGGCCTCCTTACCGGGGTGCCTGTAATCCCTCACCCCGTGCGAGGGAAATGCCTGGGTGGGTGCGGGTGTGTGGTGGTGCAGCGCCCAGCGCCGAGTATAAAGACCCGAGAAGTAACCACATCGTGTGAGGAATAAATTAAACCAGCTTCATCCTGAGACCAATTAAGGGGTGGGTGGGGGGGAGGGGGAGCGGGTAGAGAGGGGGAGAAAGAAAGAAAAAAAAAGAAAAAGAAAAGAGAAAGAGCAAGACCCAAGCCAGAAAACCAGGGAGCACGCTTGTGCTCCGAGCAGGCAGAAAACTGAAATCAGGGTTACCTGGAAGAAGTTTAAGGGGACGACGTATCCCAAAATAAAACTTCGGAGCCAGAAAACAGCGGAGCGGCCTAGTGTGACCGCGTGGCCTTGTGCTGGGAGGGGAGGCCCCTTCCAGAAAGAAATGCTGGGTCCAGGCGTGGGCCCGGGCGCCTGCTTCGCGCAGGGAGACCCCCTGCCGGCCCTGCGGAGGAGCAGGCTGGGGAGGCCGCGAAGCCCGGCGCGGACTTGCAGTCCCACCGCGGGGCGCTGCGCAGCCCGGCTTGGCTGGGTCCGGGATGCCCCGGCCTCCCGCCGCGGTGCCCCCGCGAAGCCCGGCCTGTGTGTCCCCGACAGGCCCGTCCCCGGTGTCCCGCGTGGCGCCTGCTGCCCGTCTCCGTCATCGCCTTCCCTGCCGTGTCGGGTGGGGCTATTCCCGCCTTGGGATCCCTGGCTCCCCGCTAACCCTGGCCCCGCCGAGTGCCCAGTTCGCTAAGCGTGGTCGGGAGGCCGCCGCCCCCAGGGGGGCCCCGCGCTTCTTGAATTAAACACCCCTCCGTGAGGCCTTGGACCCTCAGTTGCAGCCCTGGCAGTCTGTGCGGCCGCCGGCTGGCGATCTGTCCCAGGGGATCCAGGCCCGGGCCTGATCCAGAGGCCCCACGGTGAGCCAGGCTGTTCTCCGTATGCAAAGTGCTGGGCGCCCTGCAGACCCCGCGGGTGGTGGTTTTGCATACAAAAGTGAAGACCAGAGCGCAGCGCGTGAGCTCGTGGGGGTTCGTGTGCTCACACGCACGCATGTTAATTGGCAGCTCCTGTCTTAGTTGGCCCTGCGTTGTTTCAGCCCCATTCCATAAATATTCCAGTTGTTGCTTTATGGTATCGAAATGGATTAAATCACATAATCTGAAATTACTGTAGAAAGCCTCCCGTCTTCTGTGTCTCAGCTCTTACATGAGAGTGCGTCATCTTCCCTTAGGGAGATTTTTAACCCAAAGAACCTTGATGTACTTTAAACAGCTTTGACATTTGTTTTTGTTAGGCTGGGTCTGATTTCTGGAAGTTTGAAGGTTTGGGGCCTTCCCGCATACCTAGTGTCCTCCAAGGCGGCTGGTCTGGTTTCTGAGGAATGTGCAGAGGAGCCTTAAGCGGCCTGATTTTTGCCGGTCCGGAGAAAATCGAGACTTGACTTTGGTTGCTCGTCCCCCTGGGGTGGGCTCCACTTTGCGCTCCCCTCCCCCATGCCATCGGCTGGAGCCAGGCAGGAAGGGGCTGTCATCACGCCCCTGCCTAAACCGTATTACTTTATTTTTCTTCTAAGAAAGTTACACTAGGAAAGATGCGTGGTTCTTGATGTGTGATTATTATTCTTAAATGGATTCTCGGACTTCCCTCTGATTGCCCTGCCCCTGCCTCCCAGGACGACCGCCAGGTCCTGCGAGTGACCCCCAGAAACTTTGCTGTGAATGGGTGTGGAAGAGGTGGAGGGCAGAGAGGGTGAATTTCCTCAGGACGTGGGGGAAAAATCTATGAGTTAATTCCCACTAACAGATTCCCACCAGCGCAGTCTCTGATTTACATTAGCTGAAGGTCTGAGCCCAGTTTTCATTTCTCAGAGATGGGTTTCTCACTCCAGGAACTCTGAAGGAGAAGACAGAGGGACGGTTGCAGAGGGTGAGAGCCCACGTATTAAGTGACCGTCACAGAAATCACCCCTAAATATGAAGGTGTTGCTAATGGTAATGATAAATAAGTTAAGGACAGTGGCCGCAGTAGTTACAGTAACAGAGAAGAAATGATTGCCCTCCTCTGTCCTGATTGGACACTTCATCGTTTGGGCATAAGCCTGCAGATCGGTTTTCTTGCCAGAATCCCACTAGGATACGTCTTTCCCTTACCCATAATGTGACCTCTTGAATTTTGCACTTCTCAAGTGGAGGTTGCAGAAACTTAATTATTTTCAAGTACATGTCATCAAAGATTTTTGAACATCCCCTGTTTTGGAGACGATGGGGAAAACTCTTACATTCCATAGGTTGCATAGTGAAAAATAAAAGTGAATCCTTGTCTCCTTGGGTTAATATTTTTCTTCTGGAAACATTTTTTTTTAAAGATCTTTTGGAGAGCATGATGCAACTGAAGAATCTGTATTTTATTTTGGCCTATTTGTTGCTTTCATAATTAGCAAGCGAAGCATTATGAAAGAGACTGAGAGACCCAAATTGAGTAAAGACTCAGCACTCACCATCACAGAGCACATAGCTCACTAAGGGACCTGAGTCATGGTCACGATCTCTGTGACGTGGGCAGCTGACCTGATGCTGTCACAGCCTTGTCCCTGGGACAGGACTGTGTTCCTTAGGGCCAGGAGTTCCGTGGTAGAGGTCACAGTGAGTCAGTTATTGCCACATGGATGACACATAGAGAGCGTGCTTTCTTTGAGTCAAAAAGCTCCAGTTGTATAGTTCGACAGCCTGAGATTTGGTCCATGTTTGAGTCTGCAGACTTGCCCATGCACTGTCCCCCTGTGTCCTTTCTGCCTTTCCTCTTTCTCTTTTGTTCCCTGCCCACCCTCTGCTGGGGCCTAACCACCCCTCCACCTCTCTCCCAAGTTGCTATTTGCCAAACTTGTGACCTGAGACCACTTGGCATTTCCTGGGGTGGCTGAAATTTACCACCCGCCAAATAGGCATTCTGTGACATTTGCTCACCTGGGCAGCTTAAGCTACATGGTCTTCGTCTGCCAGAGAGGAAGCTGAAATTTACCTCTGTGCTCCAGGGTTCTTGCTGGCCCAGAGACAAACAACGATGCTTTCTAGAAGCAGGAGTTAATTTTTATCATGGTATACATATATAGTTACATATATATTCATATGCACATTTATTATGTATTCAATAAATGTGTGTAGACAATTCGTGCATTATCTGTCATTTTCTAGTCATTATTTTAACAAATTAAATTTTCATGGTTAGCTTCATCTTTCACATCCCTACCTCCCTTCCACGGCAACCTTGCTTCTTCTGCCTCCCTGCTGGTAGGAGACACCAGGTTAACTTAACGCTCTTTGAGGCCTCATGCCTTGCCACCGCCTGTCTCCTTAAGGTTTATGATACTCTGGGTGATCGCTTTCTCAGTGTTGCTTGCCCGGCCTTTCTGCTGGTAAGGAAATAGCTGCCTGTCTTTCTGGATCAAACTGGTCTGGGAGCCTGTTTAGTCCAGCTGCTGGGACAGGTCAGCCCTGGAGGCTTCTGGGGATCTCAGAGCACACAGACTCAGTCTGTCTGTCCTAGCTGTCAGCCAAGGAAGAAGGGAAGCAGGCAGTGTGGACTGTGAGGTGGTTGCTGTGTACCGGCCTCTACAAGCAACTGGAACGGATGGTGCTCCAGGCCCTAGGTGGGGAGAAGGATGGGGACCCTCTGGGAATGAATCCCGGCAGACTTGAAATCCTGGCTTCATGAGGGGCTCGGAACTCTCCTGTCTCCACCTAAGGCCAGGGAGTGCATGCAGAAAACCACAGATTGTGTTCAGAGCTGGAAAAAGCACTTGCTGTAAGCAGCCACTGCTGTCTTCCAGTTTTTAGAATCAGGATGTGGAGACACATGGAGTTTAGTGAAATTCTCTCAAGTCACACAGAAATTGAGCAGCTGAGTTGGGACAGGTTTTACTCAGGAAGTTTTTACCAAGTGTAGATTTCTCTGGAAGGAAAAGAGAATTCACTCCTGTTGACTGACAGCCCTTCACATTGTGATTATTTCAGGAAAATCCAGGGGAATGCTACTCAGTTGTCCAAGTAAGAAATCATTCTGTTCTATTCACCTCCGGTCCTGTTTCTTCATGTAGAAACTTAATTATCCCATAGCCAGGTTGGCAGCAAAGCATGAGCAAAGAGGGTAAGCCCCCTTAGAATCACCAGGCTTCTCCAAGGGACGGACAAGACTGGTTAGTCCAGGCAGTCTAGAGCTTGACCACTCTTGTGTGTGACACCTCTTCTGGCTTCTTCTCGGAAGCTTGCTGTTTGGTGTTTTGACAGGGATCTAACACAGGGTGCGGTCTTACTCTTGTGAGCCCTCTTTCCTGGTCCTGCTGTCTGTCATACTTCCTATGAGGCCAGACTCAGGCCACTGGACTTCCAGGTGAGTTGACCCAGTACAGATGGAGACCTCGTTGGCGAGACTCGGTGGTCTCATTTCTCTAGTTCTAGACCTGCTCCTTTTGATAAGTGAGTGTTCTGTTTTCAGGAGAGAACATCTGCCTTCCAGGGATCGAAAGAGGACCAGAGGGTAGCCTGGGGTGCAGCCTTGGATGAAAGGGGCCCAGGTGACACTACCATTTGCAGGGCCTGCTACTGTTACCTTACTCCAGGTATTAGAAGGGAGCAAAGTAATAAATTAAGAGCAATCATAATAATTCAGAACATCCATGTATAAATCTATTATTTAGAAAATAATACAATATTTGGAAGAACTTAGTAAAAAAATTGGGGCTGGAGGAATAGCTCAGCGGCTAAAGCGCTTGCCTAGCAAGCGATTAGGTAAGCACAAAGTACCTGAGTTCGATTCCCTAGCACCACATAAGCTGGGCATGGTGGTGCACACCTGTAATCCCAACACTTGGGAGGATTGCTGTGAGTCCAAGGCCAGTGTGGCCTCTACAGTGAGTTCAAGACCAGCCTGGGCTATAGAACAAGACCTTATCTCAAAAAAGAAAGAAAGAAAGAAAGAAAGAAAGAAAGAAAGAAAGAAAGAAAGAGAGAGAGAGAAAATAAAAAGAAAAGGGAAATTCTTTTTTCAAAAGAAAGGGAAATTTGAGTCAGCCTGGTGCACGGTGGCATGGGCCAGTAATGCCTTAGCACTCCGGGAGGCTGAGGCAGGAAGACTGCAAGTTTGAGCCCAGCTTGAGTGGCTTACTGACTTACCAAGACCCTGTCTCAAAAACAGAAATAAAAATGGGCTCGGGATCTAACTCATTATGAAGGCCTGGGGCCACCCACTCCGCCCGAAAATTGTGCAGGTCATAGTGGCTCATGCCTACAATCTCAGTACTGTAGATCCTGAGACTGAAGGATTGCCATGAGTTCAAAGCCAGCTGAATTATACAGTGAATTTAGGACCAGCCTGGACTACAGAGTAAGACCCTGTTTCAAAAAAAATTTTTTTTAATCATCTACCCTAAGTCGTATTTATTTTCAGTTTGTTTTCCCCCAGTATTTGTATCTGTTTATCCCTGTCACTTTTCCTATGGCTGTAGGACTTTTCTGCCTCTTGGGGGAATGATTGCATACTCACGGATGAAAGTCTATTTATGAGCAGGACCGTGAGTGTATCTCATTTATTTGTTTATTTGTTTTCATCACATTTTGAAGAGAATTTCACACAGCTTACCAAAATATGCAAGTAATACAGGGAGATTTACTAAATAATTAGAAAAATCAGGTACAATGCAATGAAATACCAGGGAATATTAGCATGTAAAATTGGATGCGTGAGACCCTTTTCCTTGTAAGCGTCGCAGCTCATTGCTAATGAGCAAATAACCTGCTTTTTTGAGTCAAGCTAGTCTAAGGCCTTAGTCATGCCAGATGCCAGAGAAGTTGGTACCGTTTTTGGCTGTGTGCTTCCTAGCAGCAAAAGCAAAAAGAGGGAATAGGACCAGCTTCAAAGCTCAAGGCATTTAGAATTGAAAACAATCCAGTTGTTTAGAGGGAGGCAGATCTTTTTCCACTGGTACTAAGTCTCAGGCAAAATTGCATCCATACTTCCTAGTAAGAAGATGTTAAATAACCTAATGCTATTCGTGAGCACGAGAAGTACATTGCTGTATTTTACCCTATCCTTTTATGCAAAACCTCCAGCCTTCACTAGACTTCACTATGGTTACTAGTTTAGATCTACTTCCCTTATTAGACTATTAATTTTCTGATGATACTGGTCAGGGTGTGTAGGGCTGGCCCACAGCAGATACCAAGTTAATATTCTTTGAATTGTAACACTCGTGTCAGGTTAGCCAAATAGGGAGAAATTTCTCAACCCTTTTGGACTTTGATTTTGAGACAGGGTCCCACCTAGTTGCCATACTGCCCAGACCGAGCTCAGATTTGCTAAGCTTTGGCCTCAGCCTCCAGTGGTGCTGGGATTACGGATGTGCGCGCCAGTCCCAGCTGACTCCTGGCTACTCTTGACTCAGACACTGTTAGGAACTTCTACTCTCCTATCAATAAACACATATTAAAAATACACTAGATTCTGGCTGGATAATATAGAAATGTGGATGCTGTCTTTTGTGAAACAATCTGGAAGACTACTTAAAACACGCCATTGTTACAGCTGGCTTTTCTTCTTGGTGTTTGGGCGTCGGATATGTCAGCCAAGGAGGGGAGAAGCTGGAGTGGAAGGGAGCAAGATTCTTGAGAGAGGAGAGAGCCGCTGTCCCATGGCTGGCCTTCTCACTGCCTTTCTTTTTCAGTGACAGCGTTTCTTCCCTCGCCTTATGGGCCCAACCTCCCTGACCTCAGCCCAGTAGGAGGGGGAGAGCCCCTCTCTTAGTCCACTCCCAACCTGGCAGCCTGGGCAGAGACCCAGCGCTTCCATGTCTTGGGGCCACCAGTGTGATTCTTGTCACTAAGCCTAAAGGGATGCATGAGTCCTGACAGCGCAAGAGACGGTCCCTGGGTCGTTCCTGTGACGTGGAGGTCACAGGAAGCAAGTAGCCGCCCTGCCTGGCTGTTACCCGATGTTAATTTTTTAATGTTTGTGAATACCTCAGTCGAAAGTGATTTTTACCTTCTTATCTCCTTTTCTCTCTCATTTCCTGTCTTCCTTACAGTTCACTGCTACAGGAGGTAGGTAGAGTGACAAATGCAAGGTAGGGCCTATTTCTTAAACTACTCACTTTAGAGAGAGCCGCCTTGGTGGCACTGGATTAAGCCCTTAAAGGTGCTCAGCCCACACTGTGTGTGCTTAAGAAAAGTGGTGGCACAGGCTGTAATCCCCACACTCTGGGAGGCTGAGGCAGGAGGACGCAGGTTCAAGCCCAGTCTGAGCAACTGGGAGACTTAGCAAGACCTTGTTTCAAATCAGATCTAAAAAGGAGACCAGGGTCGTGTGGCTCAGTGTGAAGGCCCCAGGTTGGATCCTCAATACAAAACGTAAGAGAGAGAGAGAGAGAGAGAGAGAGAGAGAGAGAAGTGACCTGAAAGATGAAGTTTGTTTTCCCTATGAAGTTTCACTTTGCAGATGACAAACTCCTATCCGGCTATGCTGTATTCACCTACATACCTAGCAGTTATTTTATTTGTATTTATAATTAAGATGTACTATTCATTTATTTAAAACATACATATTATTCTGGTTTTTTCCTTGGGGTTGGCCTCACACATGCTGAACAAGTGCTGTAACCCCTTCCCAATATTTCCAGCTCTTATGAGACGAATTTGATGCTCAAGAAATACCAGCAGAGAAAAGAAGAAGGAGAGCAAGGGACAAGAGAAAAGAGGAGAGGACTTCACAGTTGATTTTTAAAATCACAAATAATTTATTGTTTTTTCTTTCTTTCTTTCTTTCTTTCTTTCTTTCTTTCTTTCTTTTTCTTTTTTTTTTTGACACAGTGTCTCGCTCTGTAGTCCAACCTGGCCTCGAACTCACAGCAGTCATCCTGCCTCAGCCTTCATTCCCAGCTAATTTTTATGTGATGCTGGGGGTTTGCACTCAGGGACTCGACCTTTAACCACTTACGTACACCGTCCACCCCCGCGGATGATTTATCCTAGTTGATTTTGGACTTACTTATATTTTTTTGGTAGAACCTCTTAAGTCATTTCCCAAATTGGGACCGTCTGCTTTCAGGACACTCGTTTGTAAGTTTTACGTGTGCTCTTATGTGACGTATCAAATGAGAAGACAGCCTGGAAATAAATACTTCTTAGCTCGGATGGATCATCCCAATTAAGTGCTCAGATGGAGAGAGATTTCTGTTCCAATCAACCTGCTGTTGAGTTGGAGAAGTTTTTGAATAGTTCCTCTGTTTTCTGAGTTAGGATCTAGGACTTTGGGATTATGAAGGGTGAGAGGGGTTCTGAGGGGTAAACGATGGGCGGGCGGGAGCCTGTAAGAGAGGACACTCAAGAACCGCTAAAAACAGGAGGTAATCAGATTTGGCAAGTTGGCCCAACACCACCTTCCTGGGGGAGAGGTGGAGGCGAGAGGGAGGGAGGGACTCTGCTGCTTTCAGTAATGAAAGGTTCACGTTACCTCACCTTCCTTTTATCCCACTCCATGAATTCTCCTGTCTTTTCACTTCTGCAAAGCCTCACCTCTATTATTATTATGATTATTATTATTATTTTGCTTCTTTTCATGAAAGGTAAACTAACTTTCTTCCTGTCTCCCTGCTGGAGCTGACACCGTGCTCAGTTTTGCTCCCCGCTGATCAACGGAAATTTTAGGAAGGTCTTTTCTGTCTAATAATTAACAATAAGTAAAGCCACAAAGTTGAGAGTGGGAATTTTTTTTTATTTCTTTATGTTTTGTGAAAAAGGTTGCAGAAGCTGAGGCAAAGGAATTAATTGGATTTTCTTGCATTCACTGGGTGCATCCATGCCACCCCCCCAGGTCCAGCTCCCATGACTATGTGGAATTTAAACCTCTCCCTGGGGAGGAGAAGAATTGTCCCCACCTTCCCGGGGTGCCCTCCTCCTTCGTTGAAAACTCCTTGTCAGGCCTCTGATATTTCAAACTGGGCTGTCACCTTCTAGGATCGGTCCTTGGGGACACTCTCCCCTCAGTGCTTGTGCAGGTCGGATGTTTCTAAGTAAGGAATCGTGACCAGCTCCATTTGTCCTGCACAGGCTCCTCCTCCTCAGTCCCCTTCTGCGTGTAGGGCCCTGCCTTGGCTCTGGCGGGTTTGCTCCTTAGCCTTCTCCTGGAGAGGGAGAGGGTTGTCAGGCTTTGAGGTCCAGGACCAGCACATCCTGGTGGCTTGGTTTAGAGACCTGGAACCAGTTCTTTTCTGGGATTCTCTCTCTCTGTCTCTGTCTCTGTGTGACAGAGAGAGAGAGAGAGAGACAGAGAGAGAGAGAGAGAGAGAGAGACAGAGAGACAGAGAGAGAGAGAGAGAGAGAGAGAGAGAGAGAGAGAGAGAGAGAGAGAGGGACTGTGTGTGAAAGAGAGATCTACTGAGAACTGAGCCTAAGACCAGACACTGAGTGACATCCCAGCCAGTTTTTATTTCTGATTTTGAGACAAAGACTCGCTAAGTCCGTAAGTTGCTCAGGCTAGGGTTGAATCTGCAACCCTCCTACCTCTGCCTCCTGGAGTGCTGAAGATTGCAGTCTTGTGCCAGCAGGTTTGGCATCTGCGGGATTCTTGCGGTGGCTGCCCCCCTTTCAGTGTGGTGAGATTGCTCACCTCTCTTCCCCTTCCCTGCCAAGGATCCCCTTCACTTGAGTATCACGGAAGCTTATGGTATTTCATTGCTGAGGCTTCGGCCTCCTTGGTTGGTAGTGTCTTTTCTTCATGTTCTTCATGTCTTCTGCTCACGTAGCAATATGACAGTCTCCTTTCTTCCCTGTAACATCCCTAGGATGTCACCGCTTACACTCATTCATTCACTCATTCAGATGCATTCAGTTGTGCAACACATGGCTTCTCCCAGGGACACTATATGAAAGAGGAGAACAGCCTGGAAACTTAGGAGCCCACTTCTGATGGACACATGACACGTGCTCTCCTCACACCCTTGGAAATCAGAGTACTTTGTAGTACATTGAAACGACTGAAATGTAAGCCAACATCCCAGTCATCAACGCGCAGAGGTAGACGTCAGATCAAACAGAAAAGGTACCTTCATGCTGAGGAGTTTATGTTGGTGGCGTGACTACTCTGATGTGTTTGGAAAGGCAGGAGGTGACCCAGGGATATGTCTCATCTGCACAAGATACATAGGCATGTGTTTCATTGCTGTCCTAGAGGGAGCTGCTCACAGGTGACCTGTCAGTGTTCTCCCATGGCGCTAGGCATGTGGCACACGTTCCGTAAGTGCACGTTTTCCCTCATCCCACTCCCAGGCAAAATGGAGACCTGCAAGCCCAGTTGCGGCAGCCTGGGGACGCAAGGCTGCTCTGCAGTTGAGTTCGTAAATAATGAGGGGTGTCTGACCCAGGACAGTTTCTTATGTATACTGTGGACATTCCTGGTACTTTCTCCAGGTCTTATCCAGCTTCGGGTGTTGTAGGTTTCCAGACAGGTGTGTGAGTATCGTGCTTTGTAAGTTAGGGTGCCCGAACACCACTTGAAGGTTTGTCTAACCTGCACTGTCACAGCTCCTTATAAAACTGAAGCAAGAAGATTGAGTAAGAGATTGGCAGCATGGGGAGGGCCAGGGAGGGAGAGCCATGGAAGGCCGTGGACAGCCGTGGAGGGCTGTGGATAGCCCTGGAAACCCTTGGAGGGCCGTGGAGGACCGTGGACAGCCGTGGAGGACCTTGGAGGACTGCTTTAGAACAGGGCGTGGATTTAGAGATTTGGCTGGACACCCATCGGTTGAGCACATAGTGAGTATGAAGCCAGAGATCCCAGGGGATTGGAATAGCAAGGGCTGATTGAAAGTTAGACGATGGTCAGGGGAGACGATTATCCACCAGAACCAGAACCAGAAAGAGCCAGAAAATAGAGGTTACCTGCCCACAGAGAGAACAGCACCACAGCTCACCTGGATTTCGGAAAGAGGATAAAGCTTCAAAGGCACCCTCATGCCCCGTATTAGCAACAACTGCACAGTGTGAGGCCGGTGCGTGGGGTGAGGGTTTTCCAGGGAAATGGAAAGCCATGCCTGGGCCTGAACATCGTAGATTCTGTTTGTGTTTGTGCCCTGTGCGGGTACCCGTTCCACATTGCCTTGTGTAATACCTCTGGGCCATAAGATGTTACAGCTACGTCTGTTCCTTCAAGTAAGATGTAATGCTGTGTTCCGTTTCTGATTTTGCTGTCATGTAAGCTGACCTGTACTATGCTGTACTCGGTGCGGCTTCATAGGAACGCCAGATGGGGTATTACGGGGAGAAATGACTTGTGTAAGTTGCTTATATGCTGAGGGCCTTGACTGTGTCATCTTTAAGTAGAGGTTAGTTGTGAATGTTTTATAAGATCCCTTCAATGCCCAGGCTTCTTAGACTACCTCTTCTTCCTCCCTCTTCCTCTGGTACTGGGGATGGAATGCAGAGCCTTCACACTGAGTCACACCCCCAATCCTTTTTTATTTTTATTTTTTTATGTTGATACAGGGTCTTGCCAAGTCACTTAAGTTGCCCAGGTTAGGCTTGATCTCACAAGGTCTCAGCCTTTCAGAGTGCTGGAGTCACAGGCCTGAGCCACCAGGCCCTGTTTAAAACTTCCCTCTATAGGTTGGAGAGGCATTTCTGTGATGTGTGTGTTCACCAGCATTTTTTCTGTCTAGCTTGTTGTTAGTGGTTGGTCTTTGTGCATCTGTTTTCTTAGAGCAAGGACACCGTGCGCACTTATTCACTGGCCAGAGTTTATTCTCCCATTCATAGGAATGCAGAATGAGAGTTTGTAAATACACAGATTTACTTCCTAATTCCTGTTTCTTGGGAGATTGATGGTCATCTTGTTGACACGTCTCTGTCTCTCTTTCCGTAGGGTGTGTGTGGGTGTGGGGGTGTGTGTGTGTGTGTGTGTGTGTGTGTGTGTGTGTGTGTGTGAAATTGCGGTGCAGCTGCTGGGCTCCCGTCTGCAGCAGTCCAGCACCTACTGCCTGCATGGGAGAGGCAGGCTCACACGTGCAACACCAGGGGGTGCTCCCAGGAGAGGTGGGGAAAGCAGGTGCCAGATGTTGCCCCAGTACTCCTCCTGGGCTTCCCGCCCCCTGCCACTGACTCTTTGAGCCTATCTCTTAAACTTACTGTTCCTTTTTCCTTGTTGGTCCTGGGGCTCAAGCCTGAGCGTTCACATTAAGCTATATCCCCAGCGGCGTTTTGTATTTTGACTTTGAGAGTCGCTAAGTTACCCAGGCTGGGTTCCAGTTCTCGATTGTCCTGCCTCAGCATTCCAAGAGTGCTGGGATCACAGGCCTGTGACGCAGGTGCCCTAAGCCCACTTCTTATATGTAGAAGGAGGGGGGAGAGCCCTGGGGCATCACCTCTTCTCATTCCTGCTGAGGGGGGCACCTGAGTCCTGGTCGTCGTCTTCTTTTTAATTGAAATTCAGCATTTAAAGTCAAAAGGTCACAAGCCAGACCAAAAGTGACTTCCGGAATGCACGCAGGGGCACAAAATGATTGAATTAAACAGGGGTGCCCAGCACCAGGAGCCAAGATGCCTCTGTCCAAATGTGGTGTGGAAGGCTCACAGGATGAAAGGCATGGTGATGCCGAGCAAGATGCCCGCACCGGCAGAGTGCAGTAGAAAGATCAGTAGCGAGTGGAGGCCGAGGAGCGTCAGCTGGCTTTCATGGAGCACCGAGGGGGCGAACTGGCTGTTACAGTGGTTTCCACTCTATGTTAGTGGTGCTTTTTAAAAACTCCAGCTCAGGACGTCAGGGAACAAGTCCTACTGTCTAGGATGCTAGCCGGTACCTGCAAATGTGCACATAGGCACAGAGGAGAGAGACGAATTGGACTCAGGACCCAACAACGGATATGAAGCCTGTGGAGAAACGTGCTGTAATTTTACTTGCATATATATATATACACATATATATAAATTTTAGACCTTCAGAAGGCAGTGATTTCGGATCTATCTTTCCCCACCCCTTCTATGTCTCTGTTTCCTATGCTCTCTGCAAGTCAGCCGTGGCTTTACTAGGAATTCCTTTCAGTTTAGAAATAAATAAATAAGTCAATAAATAAATAAATAAGGGGAGGGGAGAGACAAGCTGGCCGGGAAGGAAACCGATCTAGCTCTTGGCTGGCAGCCCGCAGCATGGGTCCTGCAGCCCGGTGGAGAGCTTGCCCTGGCCTTCTGTTTCCTTAAGCTGGGCCCCTTACCACCACCCCCACCCCCTCAGCCTCAGCTGGGGCTGAGGGAGGCTGTTTCTACCCCACTCTTTTCCTTTTGTTGTCTAAGGAGAATCTCTTCTCTCTCTCTCTCTCTCTCCCTCTCTCTCTCTCTCCCTCTCTCTCTCTCTCTCTCTCTCTCTCTCTCTCTCTCTCTCTCTCCCCCCCTTCTTTTTCCCTCTCTCCCCTTCTGTCCCCCAGCCCCTCTTTGGAGGCTGGAGCTGCCAGGGCCCGTTTCTCCTTGCTGGCCTCTCCTCTCCGTCCCCAGCCCCCTCCCTGATGAAGGGTTCATCCAAAGTTCGAATCCAGACTCCAGTACAAAGTGGCGCAGACCTTTTCCTGACTCCTCACCCTTTGTCCTCATCACTCAGTGACAGACAGGAATCAAATGCTGAGGGGCAGTGGGGGAGGGCGGGGAGGGCAGAAAAGTTCCCATTAACTCACTGGGCCTTTAAGCACCGGGAGAAGAGGAGGAGGAGGCCAGAGGGCGGTGGCCCCCGAAAGGATTTTTGTTTAAGTTTCCCCAGGCACACACACACACAGCATTCCCCAGTCCTTCGCAGATGGTTTCATCTGGTTTCTGTTTGAGAGGAAGGGAAGGCGTGTGAGGAGAGGGACTGGGAGGAGCATGTGTGTGTGTGTGTGCGTGTGTGTGTGTGTGTGTGCGTTTGCGTGTGTGCGCGCTCGTGTGTGTGGAAACCAGAGAATGGTACCTGTGTTGTGGGCCCGGGAAACCAGAGACATTTGGATCCTGCTATGAGAAAACAAATTGGCTGGGATGGAAGGGCTCACCTTCTGGAGGTAGATCACACTTCTCAGGACACCAGAGGACCATAGAGCAAATTACTTCTTCCAGAGTGCTAAATGATCCCCTGGTGCCCTGGAATGAGCACGTTTACCTACAAAAGGTGAGTTGTTTATTGCCAGAGAGGAGAATATTGGCTGTAATGGCGGCTCATCCATCCACTCACATCCCTGCGAGGTATTTAGGGTGCAGATGATATTACCCACCCATCACCGCCAGGAAGGAGGCTGACAGATGCCTCTCGGATGCTGTTGCTTGGGTTGAATTGTTGGAGGGGAGGAAGTGACTTTCCCAAGGTCTTAGAGCCAGCCATGACTGAGGTGCCTTAGTGTTTCTGTCCCCATCCCAATCGATGTTCTTGTTTCTTGGACAGATGAGTCTTTTGGGTAGTTTTGAATCCTGGGTCTTCATCTGGAGCTACATCCCAAGCCTTTTTTTTTTTTTTTTTTTTTTTTTTTTTTTTTTTTTTTTTTTTTTTTTTTTTTTTTTTTTTTTTTTTTGATTTTGAAGTAGGATCTTACAAAGTTGTTAAATTGCCCTAAGATGGGCTGGGACCTGAGATCCTCCTGCCAGCTTCTCAGGGTGCTGCAATTACAGGCCTGTGCTACCAGGCCCTGGTAAGATAAATACCATAACTGTCACATGGAGCCTAACCTAGCGGGGCTGATGGGAAAATGCCCTGAAAATCTCTCCCAGGGAAGGAAGAGGCCTAGATGAGGACTCTGTTAGGACTGTCCTGGCTTTCCATTTGAGGATGCCACCCGAGGGGCACCTCTTTATGTCCTGAGGCCATGGGTCTGTTACTGGAAGTGCCAGCCCCACTGACTGTCCCCATTCACCCAAGGTCAGTCAGTCGGCTGAGCCCAGCTCATCAAGCTGCCATGGCTCGTGAGGAGAAGGTGAAGTTGAGCTGTGCTGGATGTTGACAAGCTCCAATGGTGAAAACAGCCCCTATATGAAATCTTGTTGGGCATTGGGACCAGGATGTCTGCTGTCTTTCCTGAAATCCAAAATCCCAGTGCCCAGCCTGGTTCCTGAAAGTAGCTGCCTTCCCCTCCTCCTTCTCAGTTGGGAAGATCCCACTAGGGGCACTGGGAGCTTGGTTTGACGGTGGGGATGGTGAACAGGGATCTGATGTGAGGTGTCAGGACAGACTGTTTGGATTCTTTTTCTCCTCCTCTCTGTGGATTGAACAAATAAACTGAGACCAAGAAGGAACAATGCGCGCTTTGCAAGGATGTTGAAGGTTACCGATAATTGAAAGAAATCTTTTGGGGGCACGATTACGGTTCTGAACACTTACTGAAGTTTCTTTCATGTATCCCTGATTGTGTCTGTCATTTCATACACACTTACCTGTGTTACTTAGTCCTTAAAGCTCCATGGTGAGGAACAGTTGGGGAATGTGAGGCACAGGGTAAGGAAAAGTGCTTTCCTAAGGTGTTGTGCTCTTGTGATGCTCAAGATTGAGCCAGTAACTGGGCTACAACCCCACCTTCCTTTTTATGTTTTATTTCCAGACAGAGTTTCATCAGGTCACTGAGTTGACCAGGCAGGACTCAGAGTTGCGATCCTCCTGCTTCAGCCTCTCAGAGTGCTGGCGGTATGGATGTGTGCCTCCGTGCCTGGCTCTCTAAGGTTTTATGTAGATTTTCTCGAAGGTCTACAGTTTTATGCAGCCTCATGGAAATACATGTATTCCCAGTGAAATATTTTTGTAAAATAGCCATGCTCACAAAATTCTGGAATCCGGTGAAAATCTTATGATCTAGGCTCTTGGATAACTTGGATTCTGAATTGTTCCAGGCAAGGGGCAGTGAAAAGGTACAGTTCCTCCTGTGGAACAAAAGAAGCCTTCTAATTACATTATTACTAGCATAAGTGGTATTCATGCAGGTGTTTATCCTGCTTTTAAGAGAGTAAACTTTTCAAGGGTAGCAGCAGTATTTGCATACAATAAATGTTTTAATTACTAAGGATCCTTGCCAGTTAATTAAAAAGTATGTCTGTCATGGCACTGATTTCTTGGCAGCACTTTTATTGACGAGGAGTTTGTGCGAATATTTGAGTAACACGATGACATTAATTTTCAGTGTTTCCTAACCCAGGCGGCACATCCCGTTAGCAGACTTACGCAGGTTTTCCTATCCTGCGGGGAGAGAAACGCAACATCCGCCCCCCATCCTGGGCCTGAGAGTAACTCGGCGATAGTGTCTCCATTCTGACCCTGTGCGTCTGCTTTTCCTGGGATTCTTGTTTCTCCTGAGCTTGTAAGGGCAATTTGCGAAGTCGGGGCCCTCTGCGAACAGGGGTGCTGTGCCGAGGCAGTTAGATACAGTCTAGACTTTCCACCTCCCCTGTGGCACTTTTGGCAAGTTGACAGGTATAATTGATGAGTTATTCTAAGAATGTGATTCCTGAGTAAGTCTGGAGTGGAGTGACTGTGTTTCTGAGTAGTTAATGTGGCTGGGGGGAAAGGCAGATGAAGGGGGTGGGGAGGAAAGCTGGAGGGAGACAGGGAGGAGGGTCTTTGTTCAAACCAAGTTTAGTTCTAAACCTGTGATGCCCAGAGAGGGCAGCAGGGAATCATCGCGCTACATATTGTGGGTTGAGTAGCAGAGTCTGAAAGGGGCTTACCTTCACCTTGCAAACAGTCTGCCAGTTTAGAGGGATTCACAGAGCTTCGGATTTGCATTGTTGCCCCACTCTGTCCAAAGTTATGACCATTGTTGGCTGGCCATTAGTTCTCAGTTGTCTGCAAAGTTGATGGTCTGTTGAGAAAGGCAAGAAGTTGAGGTCATGGCCTTGGTCACCGGTTCTCTTGGTCATTGAAGGTGACCAGCACCTCGGCGTGCTGGAGCTGATAGTGGAGGCTTTGAGGCAGGGGCTCTCCTGGTTCTGGAACAGCAAAACGGAACAACTGTACTGGAATTGGCCACCACTTTCACAGGATGTCAGGAAGCCCTATAGGATCTGTGGCTACAGGTGGCCAGCCAAGTGCCAGGGCCTTTGAATTCTCTTCCTTGGGAATCCCTATTCTTTTTCTCTCTCCTTCTTTCCTCCCTCCCTTCCTCCCTTTCTTCCTTTCTTCCTCCCTCCCTTCCTTCCTTCCTTTCCTTCTTTCTTTCTTCCTGCCTGTCTTTCTTTTCTTTTGAGACAGGGTTTCACTGTATGGTCCAGACTGGTCTTGAACTCACTGCAGTAATCCTCCTGCCTCAGACACCCAAATGTAAGGATTATAAACATGTACCACCATGCCTGTCTAATTTTTATCTGGTGCTGGAGAGGCGAGCTCAGGGTCTTCCTTCCACATGCTAGGTAAGTGCTGTAACCATTGAGATACCCCCCAGGCATGGGAACCCTTTTCTCTTCCATTGTGTCTTGTCGGGCACCAACACTCCCTCTGGGTGACCATGATTACGCTTGGAGTTTCTTTTGTGACTGCTTATTTATGACAGCAACTTCTCCGTCTCCTCATACCAGGAAGTAGTACTTTCCCACCATTTGTAGCACATAACCTTTAACATCCCTTTTAACCCAGCCTACCTATTTATAGATTTAGAAACAAGTATATTACTTGAGTTTGACTCCCCTAAGGTTGCTGGGGTGGCATTTCTATTTTTTCACAAGGGTACTCCAGAATAATTGTGCTCAGACAGACTGTAAATATTACAAATACTGCATCCGATTCCATAGTTTCTCCCCTTTTCCCTGATGAGAAAAATTCACTGGTTTCAGGGTTTCAGTAGTTACCAGCTAGCTGTCTGGCCCAAGGAACAGTCCTAAACTTTAGTTTATCTCTGAAAGTTATTGGGCAAAAATATATATATAACGTAATAGGAGCCACAGCGTTGTTAAAATATTGCTAAGCTGTTTCCTAACTTTCTAGTTTTTAATAGGTTAAAATAAACCATCATGTGCTTCTTATAAAAAGTATCAAGTGTCTTGGGATTTGGGGGCCAGTCACCCAGGCCAAGCGCTTGCCGTGATGTTTTGTTTCTCCTCTGGCTCTGCATGGGTGCTGTGCAATCTCAAAGAGCCTTAGGCACGGTAACTGATGGGTGAGGCTGGGGTTTCCTTCCTTTTGGGGAGGCTTCACTTCTCTGCTCTAGCCTCCCTTTTATTGGTCATTTTAGATGGCGGTTTCTTCATGGGGTTCTTGGACTAGGTAGCATAGTGTGCTTACTGTAAAGACTTTGGGTAGCACTTAATGAATTTCAAATCACTTCCCTACCTGTTTCACTTCGAAAGTGACAGTATCCCCACTTTACAGATAGAAAGCTCATTACACAGTGAAGGTTTTAATAAACCTGATTTCACTCTACCATACAATGGGAAGATTGCTCGGATGTGCGAAGTGAGAAGAGTGAGAAGCCAGATATTAAAACTGCAACAGCTACTTCAGGGATCATCTGATGCAGGGCCAAAAAAAAAAAAAAAAAAAAAAAAAAACCCAAAAAGATATACTAACTTGAAATTTACAAATGGATACATTTTAAAAAGTAAAGGAGGTAAAATTAATTTCAGCAAAAAATCCAAACTATTATTTCAACGTGTAATCAATATAAAAGATTTTATATTTTCTTTTTGTACTAAGTCTTCAAAAATACATATATGTATTTTGACACATTTCAATTTCAGTTTTAGGTGCTCAGCTGCCTTCTGTTGGACATAGCACATCACTCTATGTCCTGTTGTTAGTGGGAATCTAGTCTAAGATTTCATTTTATAGATTCAGATATTGTCAGGGCATGGTGGTGCACAGCTGTAATCTCATCATTATCTTAAAGGACGTCAAGTTCAAGCCCAACCTCAGTAAGTTACTGAGACCCTGTCTCAAAGGCTAAAAGGTACCTCAATGTGAAATCCCTCCTGAGTTTGATCCTGGAACAAAACAAACAAAAATTAGGACCTTGAGGTTCAGAGCTAATTAGTTCATTAACTAATAAATGGTAAGTGAACCAGGTCTCTTTTCAGAGCACTTTTCTATATGTGTCTTTACTACTTTCACTCAACTTACGTTGTGAAGACAACAGATCTAGGCTTCTGTTTGTAATTTCGCATCATCTCTAATACTCTGTAATTTAGGTTTGGAGAGAGTTTTCACTTTAACAGGCCTGAAGACAGTTCCATATCTGTTCCCAAAGTTTCACTATATTCTTTCTAGTATCCCAGAGAGTGTTCTGTTTACTAGGACTATTCTGGTCCTAAGAGAAGTGAAAATCCTATGGATTTCTGCCTCGCAAAGTTCTTTCCAGTAGGATGGAGTCCCTGCTGCTTAAAACTTCCTTTGCACAGCCCTGTGGTCTTAAGTAGGATCCCCCCTCACCCCAAATGCATGGAAAACATGAGAAGAACCCTTGGCACATTCCTCCGGTGTGCCCCGTGGGCCAGGCCAGAAGCGCGGGTCCCAGTAATGATCCCATAGTGTTGAGCTGGTTGTGAAGCAGTTTAAGGATGACGTGATAAGGCCTCTCTGTGCTCAGATGGCAGCCTTCATAGAAAACAAGGCCGGCTACCTGGCAGGGTGATGATAGTGGGAACCTTTTTTTTTTTTTTTTTTTTTTTGTCGAGGAGAAGATGAGCCATTTATTAATCCACACTTCTGGCTGGCTATGTAAGATTCATTTGCTCATTGTCACTACACAGCTCGGCTTTGCTTTTAGCAGGTGATCTCCAAACTGATAGCATTATAGTATAGTCACTGGCTTCAAGAAACCGCCAGTGGGAAACATTACTTACGGTGGTATTGGCTATGGTTATGATCATTGGCAGCCATTATTATGAGCATCATTATTATTTAGTGCTGATCGACGACTGGGTGAAAGGTGCTCTAACAAACACAGAATTAGACCCTGCCCTTGCAAATGGGCTCATAAGAGAAGAATGACAGAAAGAGACATCCAGCGTGGGCTAGCTAGGAAAAATACATTCTAGGGAAATACAGCTGACAAAAAGGCTCCAAAGGTTACAATTTTTAGGGCTTTGGTGGAGGCCAGTATGGCACCCTGAACACAGATTAGAAAAACCGAAAGTAGAACATCCTAGTAAGGAAAGTCAGCTGCGTCTGTTCAGGTTTATTATTGGAATGGGTTGTAAAGAGCAAATACAAGGGGGAAGTTAAGTATATGTTTTGTTTTATGGGCATGCAGGCAATTTTGAACTGTAATGTATTAGTAAATCAAATCGCTTTACAAACTGAAATAGCCTCTGAGATGTTTTCTGTGCAGAAAGGTTGATGTCAAGAGCATCAGGGTCCCGTGTGTCATACAAGCCCAAGTTCACATCCTTCAAAAAATCACCTGATAAAATGGGGCTATATTGGGCATGATAAAAATGCGGGGCATAGTAATGCACACCTATAATCACAGTTACTAAAGAGGCTGAGGCAGGCTGATCTCAAGTTCAAGGCCAGCCTGGGCAACTGAGATACACCCTTTCTCAAAATGTGTGTGTGTGTGTGTGTGTGTGTGTGTGTGTGTGTGTGTGTGTGTGTGTGTGTGTGTAGAAATGGCATAGTGGTTAAAGCACTTGCCTTGCAAGCACAGGCCCTGAGTTCAATTCCCAGCACCACAAAAAGCTGGATGTAGTGGTGCACATCCCAGCACCCCAGAGGCTGAGGCAGGAGGAATGCTGTGAGTCCAAGGCCAGCCTGGGCTGCATAGTGAGTTCAGGACCACCCTGGGCTACAGAGTGAGACCCTGTCTCAACCAGTAAAAAATAAGAAGACAGGGGATGTGACTCAGTGGTACAGTGCCCCAGAAATCAGTCCTAGTATGGGGGCAGAGGACAAGGGGATGTCTCCACCTCTAAATGGTGCATGAATTTTGTGTAACACCCCCCTCCCACGCACACACATACACACATTGCTTATTGACTTTGCATACCTGGTCTTTGTGTGGGCATTTGCAATTTAATCTGTGTATCTCCAATAGTAATAGTAATCAGAATGGGTTTTGCCACCTTCCCTTAGGCCTTTTGACAATACCTGGGGACACCATTGCTTGTCATAATACACTCATCCCCCTGTCCCAAATTATTCTTTTTACTTGTATTGTTTGCAGCGCATAGTACTTACTTTCAGCTTGGGGAATTCATGTGTTTCTGTACTGTGTCTTTAATCTTTTTTTATTTCCCCCCCTCCCCTACTCTCCCATCTCCCTCTTTCTGTCCTGTCTCCCCTGTCCTGTCTCCGCCTTCCCATCTCCACAGTCTACTTCTCTGTTTCCTGTCCTCTTTCTTTTATTTATGCAACTTACTGCTTTATGACATGTTTTTACTGTATACTGTTTGTGTTTTTTATTGATTATTACCAGGATTATTAACACAGATCTTCCTATGCTGTGGGAGGTTATTGATCTAGTGAAAAGCATATCTGTTGTGGGACAAAAGCTTCTGTTTCCTTCCTCTTGACCTTGAACAGCCTTTAGCTTTTCAGCTTCAATTTCACAGCATAGTGTGAGAATCACTGTAACTACATTTGTAACATAGGAAGAATTAGGATGTTACTGTTTCTAACACAGTTACTCCACTCTCATCTTGTTTCCACACTCACCTCTGAGCCATTTTACTTCCAAAATGAAAGCAACGACAAAAAATATTATCCAGGAAGAGCCCAGGGCCTGAGAAAGTCTTGGTAAGATCACCTGACAAGTAAGTGCAACAGCTGTGTATGAGACTGAGTCTCCTAACTTAGATCAGTTAGTTGTATGTACAGGGAGCCCTCCGTGTTCAGGTGGATTCATGGAAGTCTTAGGAAGTCCGTGAAGGTGTTTTCTAGGATCTAGGCAGTAAGACAGAAGTTCTCGTTGGTTTTGTTTTGCTTTGTTCATAAATTGTACAGTGGACTAACCTTTTAAAGAATGGCTTTTGATTTCCAAAGTCTGAAAACATTGCTTTAAATAACATCTACTTGTTTGGGTATAATACAACTTTCTCACTCCATTGGCTATGATAACACCTCTCTCCTTGGGCATGGGGTTGGCAGCTGTCTCACTGGGGGGTGGTTATCCCATGGTTTCAGAAGGTGACATCAGGGTTGGAAAAGACAACAAAGTTATTTGGGAAGATCCTAGTTGTGTTTGAATGATGGTATCATAATAGAACTTTTCAGAGGTACTAAGATCATTTTATACCAGGCTTCTGCATTTTTTTTTTTGGCCAAAGAGCAAGAGATCCCCAAATTCTTATATGGCCTACAGAGGACCTGTGTGCCCCTCTTGGGGCTCCCACTTACTGCAGAGTTGTCTTGAATCACAGATTCTTAAGATCTTCCAACATTTTAGGACTTCACCTGTTAGTGTGGCCTTCCTATGGCCCTTCAGACCTCCATCTCAGGCTCACATCGGTTAGCCTTCTGCGCATTGCTCTGTGGACAGCAATCCAAGGCAGGCTTGCCCTGGCTGTCCTGCAGTCGTGGGCTGGTGTCCTGGCAGGAGTCTTAGCAGATATAGGACTCTCCAGCTGTCACACGTGCACCCACTTTAGTCTGTCTCTTCGAACTTGTAAGCCCTCCGAGTAAATTCCCTTTGTCTCTATAAATCTGTTAACTCTGCCTCTCTCAGAACCCTAACCAATATAGATTCTGGTACCAGGAGTGGTTCTCAAGAGACAGAATGACAGTGGTTTTCTTTATGGCTTTTAGTACTTCTTGGGGTTGGCTGTCTAGCTTTGTGGGGCTCAGTATTGCTGTGGTCTCTCCCCCTAATGATATAGGAGAACCCATAGCCCATGCTGGAATTTTCAGGGCCTTTGTTTTGGTTTCTGGCAGCTATGTTGTTAAGTGCGATGATATCTTAGGAGAGTTTGTATTTTGTAACTGTAGGCCCTCAAAATTTCTTGGCCTTTTAAGAACCTCATCTCACATTTCTGTAAGGTTCCTAATTTTTGAGTTTATAGTTTTTTTATAGGCTACCATAGTGAAAATTTTTTATTATATACATTCCCCCTTCTTTTTTCTTTCTCTTACTTAGTATTGGTGGAGGTCAGAGCTAGAGAATTGCAAACAAGAATTAAGTGCAGGCCCAGGCACACAGAGAAGGAACCAAGCCCTTGCCTTCCACTGACTGAGGGTACCTTTGGGTATCTTTACCCTACAATCTGCTTAGAGCTACAGGAGATGTCAGTTTGAGGGACACTCTGTTAATTTGTAGAGTTCTCTGATGGATAAATAAGTGTCCATTAATTTTTGGTTAGCTGACTAGAGCACTGAGTATGTGGTAGGTCTGAAGAACCTGACCACCTTTGACCCTGTCATTGGTTTATCCTTTCTGGGCAGCAGACTCCACCCGTCTCCCTGACACTCTTCCTCTTTTTCCCTCTGTAACTTTTGAAGAGCTACCTGGGCAGCCATGGTTTTCATAAAGAGCTCCAAACCAGAAACAACTTGACATTTGTTTAATACCTTGAACTATATATGTAGCATTTTCATTGGTGTGATCAAATTTAACCTTTAAGACCACCTGGAGGTAGGAAGGAGAGGTCTCATTAGCCATTTCCCAATGGTGCAACAGGTCATGTGGCCTTGGTTGAACTAGAACCCGGACAAATCTATTCCAGTCTGACCTACCAGCCCTTCCTTGTCTATAGACAGGCAAGCTTTTTAAAACTATAGACCTCTATTTTTTTCTCCTTTTTTTAAATCCATGAACAGCGTTTCTCCCAATGGCTTCATCAGTATGATCCCTCTCTCCTTCATTTTTCCCTGTCACACCTGACCACTCTAACCTCGCTTCCCTCTGATACCCACATCAGCCCCGTTCTTGTCCTTATAATCCTGAGTTCTGCCCCACAGTCATCAGATACTGTCTGGCCACAGCCCCCTCTGTTTGTTTTTGTTTTGGTTTTTTTCTTCAGGAGAACATTCAACAGCTGGAAATATATTTAGCTCGTTATTAATATTATTATATAGTATTCCCATGTGAATATTTTGTCAGGGGCCTCTTAGTTTCAGTCCTTTCTGGGGAAGGGTTAATAGTTCAAACCCATCGTTTTTCTTTTGAGGGTTGAAACTTATAAGAGCTGCCCTGAGCTGGCCTGTCGCTCAGCATGTGGGGAGAGGGGCACAGGCCCGGGATGGGGGAAGCTGGGATGGCGTTTGAACTTAGGGTGCCCACTGGTTTGGGGGAGGCTTTTTCATTCTTGCCCTGTTAAGTAACAGAGATACTGAGGGGAGCTTAGACTCCGAAATCTACTGCTTGACTCAAGGATACTGGACATACGTCACTGGTATGTTTTCTTTTTCGCTTTATTTTTCCTGTTGGTTTTCTAAGTGAAGAGCAGACTTTGTACAGCCCCTTTCCCTCTCTTCTTTTCTTTGAAAAGCTTCTGTGCTATTTTTAAGTAAGCCAACGAAAGAAAGTCGAAGCCTGTTTGTGCACAACTCAGGCCTCAGGGGCAGTTCTTTTCTGAAGCAAATCTTAACTCTCAGCTGCCGGTTCAGGGAAATGTGAAGACCGGCATCATCCTGGCAGTCAGAACCGCCTCTCCTACATGGAGAACCGTGATACAGGTATGATGGTCCTGGTCCTGGTCCCTGAATTCCAATGTAGTCTGTTTGGTCTGACAGCTGGAACTCTATTATAGAAGTTTTGGATAAGACTTGAGTAGCCAGGCATGGTGGCTCATGCCTGTAATTCCAACACACTGAGAACCTGAGGCAGGAAGGTGGCAGATTCAAGTCCAGCTTGGGCAACTTAGCAAGACCCTGTCTCAAAATACGTAAGAGCAGAGGATGTAAGTCAGTGTGAAGGCCCTGGGGTCAATCTCCAGTACTCAGGAAAAAAAAAAAAAAATCCAACATGTGTTGTCACTGCAATTGGGCTGAGATAACAGCAACAGGAAGGACTAGTGTGTTCTGCTTTCTGAGTTGGCCTGTACTCGCTGTCCTGCGCAAAAGGGAAGCGGCAGCTTTAGCATGGTCCCTTCGCGGGGGCAGCACAACCTAACTAGTTAAGCCCCGCGCTGGTAAATACACAACCAGGGGCTTACTCCTTCCCTGGCACGTTGGTTCCCTGGCACGTTGGTTGACTGTGTTTCTTGGCCACAGACTGCACCCCTGAAATGGTCCAGCCATCTCACACATGCTCACCTCCAGGCTCACGGACTGGAGCAACCTCAGCAGCTCACCTGCAGCAGGTCAGAGGCTGGCACCCTCCTACCTGGAGGGTGCTCAGTTCATAAAGAAGAGGCCTCTGCTGTCAGAACAGCACACACGGAAGTGAACTTCGGCAGGCCTGCTTCTGAAAGGAGCCAGAGCCTCAGTTCCCTGCCAAGTCCCAAGAGGGTTCTTGGGCTGCCAGAACGCCTCTGATTGCCCTGAAGTTGCCGCAGTTCTCTCTGATGCCGAGGCCCAGCTACTAGTCAGTTTCCCAGAGGGTCCCTCACTCTCAGGTGAGCCCGTCCTCATGGTGGGGAGGAGGCTGAGGGAGGACGATTCCAGGTTCAAGCCCAGCCTAGGCAATTTAGCAACTTAGTAAGACCTTGTCTCAAAATTAAAAAATAAAAATGGGCTTGGAATGTAGCTCAGTGCATAGGGTCTGAGTCAAATCCCCCGTACTGGGAGGAAAAAAAAAAAAAAAAAAGGACCAAACTAAGTGCTCTTTGAGCTTGACCTCTGAATGTAGCAGGAAAATAGAGGGTTCCTTCATGAGGTGTGGGTAGGAGTGAGGGAGACCACAAGTTTCGCTTAATTTGTGGCTTGGGAGCCTCCTGAGCCCTTTGGGAGGAGGTCTGGTGTTGCGGCTTCCCAGGCTCCATAGGGTGAGCGCGCAAGCCCTCTCTGCCCTGCCACCTGCCACTGTGAGCTTCCCCTCTCCTTCCCTCTTGTCCCAGGGAAGATGAAACCAATGAGTTTAAATGCTGCCTTTGGGTACTCCCAAGACAGGACAGGCTTGGCACTCGCCCAGCCCATTCTGGAGAGGCTGGGGAGGGAAGTCAGGCAGGACCGGCGCGCCTCTTCACACTGAGGGTGGACCCAGTTTCTCCGCAGCCAGGATCCAGTTCTGAGGCTCTGGGAAAGCTAATCCCCAGTGGTAATCCGTTTAGGCAAAGCTGTCGGTTAAAAGGTTTAGCCTCTCTTTTCCTGTCCTCCTTCTGCCAGAGAAGAGGGAGTTCCCTCTCCTCTCACCAGGACTCCCGGCTAGGCCGGGCTGGTGCTTCACTGTGGCCTTGGGGAAAAGCTGCCTGACCAGTTCTCAGCCCGGTTAGTGAAAACCTCCACGTCTCACAGGGAGCTCAGGTGCAGGCTGGAGAGGACCCAGGCTTAAGAGGAGGGCAAAACAGGCTTGCTGAGATTCCTGTGGGGGGGCCCCACCTTGGGAGCCCCACCCCGAAAGCCCCTCAGCCAGGTTTCAGTTTCTGCAACCTTTTTTTAAAAACTTGAATTTTGTCTGTACTTAACACTCAAGAAACACCATCCGCAGGGATTGTTTTATTGGTTTTTGATTTTTTTAGTAAAACATTCTTTTTATCCAAATTGCTTATACAGGGTTTGGCTGTATGGGCAGAGGCCTACCTTTAGTTGTGTGAAGTCTACCAGATTACACACATGCACAGCTCCACAGACACAAATCTTTAAGATGCCCACCTCCCACCCCACCACATGAGCATCCCCTGTAGCTTCTGACTGCTCCGTGTTCCACCTTCCCACCTATGCTCCGAAGCCCAAAACACACACGCTCGAAAAGAGGAGCTGAGTGTTGGCTTGTGCCAAAGGGCTCCTGCCTTTGAGGGGAGCTCTCTAGGCACCTAATTTCTCTTAGATTTCTTCCTGTCCTTAGAGGTCCCCCAAGGTACTTGTAGAATGTTTGCCCTTAAAGGGTTGTAAATTAGGGGCTGAGTGTGTGAGGCGTTGATGAAGGCTGCCTTTGGACCCATTCCCCATCCCAGGCTGGCAGGCTTGCTGTCCGAGAAGTCCCTGCTCCACGGAGGCCTGGGTTCCTCGGTGTCAGGTTTCAGCTCTCCTTTTTTTTTCCTGTCTTTTTTCCCTGCTGCTGTTTTTCTTCCTTATTGTCTGTCTCTTTCCTTCCTTCTTCCAATCCCCCTCCCTGAGCCTCTCAGCAGGCTAGGCAAGCATCCTTTCTTTCCTGCAGAAGGCAGGGCCAAGCAGGTTTATTCTTTTCTTTCCTTTTCTCTCTCTTTCTTTCTTCTCTCTTTTTCTCTTTCGATCTTCACTGTTTCTCCCTATCCCTTTCTCTTCTCCCTTCTTTCCTCCCCCTGGTGCTGGGGATTGAACTCAAGGCCTTTTTACCACTAAGCTACATTCCTAGCCCTCTTTAAATTTGTTGTTTTTACCTTGGGACCAGGTCTTACTATATCACCATATTGCCCGAGCTGGGTTTGCGCCAGAGATCCCCCGGCTCAGCTGCCGCCGAGTGTTGTGATTATAGGGGTGCCATTCTTCCCCTTATGCCAGTCAGAATTGATGGTGCAGAACTCAGGAATTTGGATAACTGCTTGACTTAAACAGAAAGTGGAGATAGTTCAGCTCTGTTCTATGTATTAGACGTTAAAATAGGAGAAGAGTGACGAAACTTTGTCCTGGAGGGTGTGGCCAGGTGTAGCTAGGCATCACTCTGATCAGTGTGTTTATACCTGAGTAAGGGATAGTCTACACTAGAAGCAAATCTCTCTCTCTCTCTCTCTCTCTCTCTCTCTCTCTCTCTAAGACAGGGTCTTTCTTTGTAGCCCAAGCTGGCCTCAAACTCACAGCAATCCACCAGCCTCAGCTTCTTGAGTGCTGGGAATGCAAGTGTGTACCACCATGCCCACAAATCCCTTAGGTAAAGACACAAACCCACAATAATAAACACAAAAAAGATTTATGCATTTCCCAATGAAGCCTGTATGAAATCCCATGAGATTCCTGTTCCTAAGCTGTAGTGTCTAAGACACAGAAGTTGCTGGGTTCCTTTGAGAGAACAAAAGTGTGATAACCGTTACTAAAAATCCTTTTCTACAGAAAGGGAATACTTCCAACAGATTGTGTGGGTTCCCAGTGGCTTCTATTGTGTCTGTGTTGTCAGTTTAATCAGGTATGCTTTTCAGTTTATTTAATATAAACAGCACCTATGAAATAAAAATAGATAATTTTAAGCCTACACTATTTGCTGAAAATAGGACAAGATAATTTGGAGATTGTTGTCTCATTTAATTCTATAATTATTCCATTTATTTATTTAGTAGCGGGGATTGAACCCAGGGGCTATATACTGAGATTCATCCCATCCCTTTAAAATTTTTATTTTAATTATTTATTTAATGACAGAGGGTCTTACTTTGAACTTAGGCTGGTGTGCAGCCCAGGCTGCCCTCAAACTCATGGCAAACCTCCTGCATCAGCCTCCCAAGTGCTGGGATTACAGGCATGTGCCACCATGCCCAGCTTAAAATGTTTAAATTGTATTTTATGACAGAGTCTCACTAAGTCACCAGGTTGTGCAGGTTTGGCCAAGACTTGTGATCCTCCTGTCACTGTCTCCCTGAGTGCTGGGATGCTCGGTATGTACCACCATGCCAGACAACATGCCCATTTCAGAGAGGAGGAAACTGAGGGTCCCAGAGTCGTATGATTGTTGTGCGCCCACACTACGTGCTGTTGCTGGCCTCTGCCTGGGTCTGCGGGTTTCAGCATCAGTGCTCAGCAGTCTCATCATTCCAGACCTTCCACTTGGACCTCTTTCTCTCCTGTAGTAGTGCATTGATGCCCACAGCGGCTGCGCATATGGAGTTCCTGCTGTGTACTGGGACGCCCTGCGAATCAGGCCCGCACTCTGTGACAGCTGCTTGTTCCAAGAGCTGATGATTCAGCTGTAACACATCAGGAGTGGACAGAGCCTCTCGTCTGTCCTAGAAGACACTGCGTGTGCGAGCCACTTATTACAGTGGCATAAATAACTTATCAGAATAGTCATAAAGGACTTGGCAGACAGAATGAACTGCTGGAGAAGGCTGCATTAAATTTTAATAGAAGAATTCTTGGTAATAAGGAGGAAACGCGTCTTGGCGTACCGCTGAGTCATTCCTTTGAGGTTTTTCCTATGAGCTCCTCATTTCAAGGACTGATTTTTTTTTTTTAATTTGTGAAGTACTCTGAGCTGGTTAAGCTCAATTGTCAACTTGATAGACTTGGGAGCCACCTAGGGGATTAGTAAAGCTCATTTCTGGGTGTGTCTAAGTGGGTCACAGAGGCGTGACCTTCGGTCTAAATAGAATCTCTAACTTTTTCCTGGGGTGCTGTTCCCCTGTGTTCTGCTGTCTCGTGAACTAGGCCATGGACTGAATCCTCTGAAACCCTGAGCCAAAGTCAACCTCTTGTAAGATAGGAAGGTCAGGTAATTTGTCCGAGCAACATGCACATAGGCAAATAAATACTGGTTTTTCAGACAAAATGTGGTTCTACATGTCTAACCCTCTTTTCAATGAAATAGTGAAAGAAACTGAGGGAAAAAATGAGAAAAGGAAGGATGAGACAAGCATCAGCTCTCACCTGGTAGAGGGGATTCTAAGCAGCGTGAACAACACAGTGAGACCCCAGCGGTCAGAGCACCGACTCGGCTCCCCGAACTCCGGTTCTAGAGGCGTGGTTGGGGAGACAGTCCTGGGCCTGGGCACTGCTGCTGTGATGGGGTAGGGCAGAGTCTGTTGAGATACGTGAGGTACAGGAAATCTGTCTTGATGGCGAGGCGGTCACGGCAGTTTCTTCCAAAAGCCACACAGGCAGGGATCCGGGAATGAATGGGAGTTAGCCGGGTGTGAGGGGCATGGGCGGTAGAGGGGAAAACAGGGGCAGACATTGTTGTTCAGTTGCTTGTGTTGCTTAATCCAGGTAGAGTGGCACACACCTGTAATCCCAGCACTCTGGAAGGTTAGGCAGGAAGAAGGCAAGTTCAAGTGGAGCCTGGGCAGTTTAAGGACACCCTATCTCAAAACTTAAAAAAGAAAGAACAGAAACCGTCTAAGCAAGGGCAGAGACAGGGTCACCTTCCCTCTCCTCAGTGGCTGTACAGATGGCTCTGACTCTTTTTTGAAGCCTGCACAATACAGTCTTGTTAATTCAAACACCTTGGCATAAAATGTTAGGCGTATATAACAGCCTTCCCATAAAAAGCTGATCAGACATATACATAATAAAACTATTAAATTAATGAACATATATTGAACATTTAAATATCTAAGGTACTGGATTTATATACCCAAGATTGCCCCAGGGGATTATATAGCCAGTTTAAAGAAACTAACTTTTAAGAGGCTTTATAAAGCAAACAGCATCTATTTGCACACCAAATCCAGTTGATATTCTATTCGCAGAAGCTGGTCTTCATGGTGACCCTTCATGGGAGCTGTTTATTAGCAGTTAGTGTTAGTGTCTCATTAAGTTTTAAGATTTTATTTTTCACTGAAATCTTTTAACTTCAGACCCTTTAAAATTCTTTACACTCAGCCCTGTTGGTAATCCACATCTTCCGGCTTCCCCAGTTCTCGCTGTTCTCGCTCCTCTCTAACAACAGGTGCAGGTGATAGGGAGTGTATGGAGGAGGGCAGGAGGACGGGCAGAATAACTCAGTTCAGCTTTAAAGGATTTTAAATACACTTATTATTCAAGAGTTATAATTTTGTGCATAATTGAAACAACTTACCCTTTCTACTAAAATTCTCGATGAAGTTGTGATATCTGGGTATCTAATTTTTCCCCAGACCAAGTCCTTTAATTTTTTTCTTTTTTCACTTTGAGAGCAAGTGTTGCTAAATTAGTGAATTGTTCAGGTTGTGCTGTAACTTGTGATCCTCCTGCCTCAGCCTCCCAGAGGGCTGGGATTACAGGCCTGCACCATCACACCCAGCTGAGGACTCTGTTATATTGCTGTGTGTACTTTGCAACCAGAACAGTCCATGCTACATGGTAAAGATTTCATATTTATTTAAACCGTGAAACAATTCTTTATTTGTGTATGGAAACTGAAAATAATTGTAGATTTTATAGGATAGATTTAATAGATATTAATCATGTTTCATATATAACACCATTTTTGGGACAGGGTCTCACTCTATAGCCTAAGCTCATTCTGAGCCCATTATGTGGCCGAGACTAGCCTCAAACTCACAGCCATCCTCCTGCTTCAGCCTCCCAAGTGGCAGGATTACAGGCATGCACCACCACGCCCAACTTTATAACACATTTTTTTCATGAGGCATTTCAGCATCTTGTGACATTATTTGTTTACAGAAGACAGCATGACCAGCTCATCTGTAAGTACTGAGGAAGAACTCAAAAGTAGCATTGCCATGAAATTTCCTGCTGTTGAAGGATTTTAAAGTATATCTGAAAAGCAAGCAGGTGGGACACCAGGCTGAGCTCACAGCATGAGCTCATGCAAAGGTCCAGAGTCAAGATCTGTGTGGCTTGAGTCTAAGGCCACGACAGGGCTAGGTAGATTGGGGTTAGATTTTGCCAAACTAAAAATTGAATCTTGAAGGCCATCGTGGGGTGGGGGGGTATTAAAAATTAGAAGATAGAAAGATGGGGAGGGGATAGTAGTTAATGAGGTGAGATTTTGGATTTAAGGTAGTTTTGATGACCTCTTTGGAGAATGTATTAAAATGAGGGAAATAATAAAAAATGAGGGATGAGATGCGAAAATCCAACTAGGTGATAGTGCAATGGAATGGAATGCATGGGTCAAGAAAGCTGGGCTCGAGATTAAATTGAAAAGATTTGCCAATTGGGAGGGAGGATGAGCAAGAAAGGTGGATGCAGATAGCGAGATTTCTGGTGTCTCTACGGAACTTCAGGTTGCTCAGAAGCAGAAGAGAGCTGTGGAGGGAGGAGGGTGGGAGAGTGAGCGGTGGGTTAGATTTCCAAGTGCCATTGCCTACAAGGCGGTTGGAAATGTGTGTCTGAAGCTTCAGAAAGAGAGATCACGAGTAGAGGCACAAATCGGGGTGAGAAAAGCATGCAAATGGCGGCTGATGTCTTGAGAGGAAATCCCATGATCCCACGGAGTCGGTATGGAACAGCAAAGAACCAGGGCAGAGCCCTGAGTGTGAGAAAATGAGAAAGGCTCATCAGAGACACGGGAGGAAGAACTCTGGAGACGGTGTCTCAGAAGCTGAGGGAGATCTGAGGGCTGCATGTTCATCCACATTTTTATTAATAAATGTTGCAGCTTCCCTCTGCACTCTCCTGAGTCTGCTTTAGCATACACTAGATTCTACTTGTCACTCTGCTACCTTTCTCTTACTGGTCTGCGAGCTCCAAGAATGCAGGGGTCAGTGTGTTTGATCATTGTGCCCAGGTCAGGAGTGGCAGGGAAGCCTGAGTCGTCTGAGCCGAGTCCAGGGTGGTCAGAGAAGAGTGCAGCTTCGGATACAGACTCAGGACTGGCACTGGTGGCATCATGCCATGCGGTTTCATCCGTGCATTAGGTACTCATTCGTTCATTATTCAACAGACATTTACTGAGCGCCCAGCATGTGCCAAGCACTGTGCCAGGTGCTCGATAGATGTTTATTGAATAAATGTGGAATGGTTAAAGGCTTTAACATCTTTTGTAAGGAATGAGAAAGGACCTGACTAGGGCTGAGCGACTTGTGAGAGCCCAGATGCAGCCCATCCCAGGGTTTTGTCGGGTCAGCGTTAACCTCCGCGTGCACAGCAGAGCACTTGGCAACACAGAGTCTTACAGACACAATGCCAAATGTTAACGATATTAGCAAAAACACTTTTCAGTTTTTAAAAGTATTTAACTGAAGAATGTACCCTTGCATCTCACTTGATCTTTGCATCAATCCAGCAGGGGAGATCTGTCATGGGTTCTCATCTCTTTTGAATAGATGAGAGAATACACAGTCCTTATCAGATGTTTCCAGTCTGCAGCCCACATTCATTTTTGAGTGAAGATGAACTGTCTTGGGCCACATATACAATGTATATTGTAGTCAATGTACTGTCTATCAGTATTAAAACTTAATTAGCATTTTTTTGTCATAAGATTAAAGAAAAACCGAGGGCCAGAAATGGATGGGCCACAGGCTGTACATGCCAGTGACCTGCAAAGGGAAGACAGAGCCAGAAATTGAACTCAGATCTGACTCCTACTTCTTGCTCTTTAAATTATGGCTTGGGAACTGGTGCCCTTACCCATGAAATATGGCTGGACTCCTAGGTGTCGGGCTCTCCTACAGAGCCTGGCACCTCCTGATTCAGTGGGTTTTTCCCACTGAGCCTGTTAGGCAACAAGCAGAGGGTTGGCGTGGTTGGGCAGTAGGAGTCCTTGGCAGGAAGGGAAGGAATGGTTCTCTCTCAGGTTCTGTGGGCTCTCAATTTGTGATTCATGATTCTTTCTCTGTAGCTAATTTTTTGTTAAGTATAAGAATTTCAGGAATCTTTTAGGAATCGGGGGAGACTGTGCTCTCCTGAAATAGAAAACATCTGCTCTTGGTCTCCTTGGAACTCCACCGTCTGCGGGAAAAACAGGGAAAAGAACTGATATAAACCAGACATTGCTTCAAACAATAAATCCCCCTTTGCACATTAATGAGAAAATAAATTTAGAGCCAGAGGTGTCACACTTTTCAGGAGGCCTCTCTTAGCACTGCCTTTCCCCCACCCCGCTTGTGAGAGTGCTAAGTTCAAGACAAGAGACCCAAGTCTTCAACAACACAAAGTTGATGGTATTAGTTGGACAAGGCTGCACCCTGTTACCTCATGTTACATGTTAAGCTAATTTTTTTCTCATACCAGTGCTTTCTTACTGATAATTGCAGACTATAGCACCTGAGGTGTAGCTAGCATGACAGGACACATAAAACATTTAAAAATGTGTAGGCAAAAATTCCTAAAATCACCGTTTTCCTGCCGCCGCAGTCTTGTTTCTCAACACCCACTTCCCCTGTCCTTTCCTCGGGGTCCCTAGGCCTCTCTGCCTGTTTTCTAGACTTGCCTAGATTTTCAGCCCCTCCCAGAGTCTAGGACTGCCTTTGGGGTGAATCAGCGGGTACCTCATGGATTGTGTGCGACCGCTTGGAAGCAGAGGCAGGAAAGATGGCAAAGTTCAGAGGCAGTCCCTTCCCATCTGGCTAGTTGTTTGCTCTGAGTACCTGGCACTTAGTAGGTGCTCAGTCTTTGCTCAAGTTGGGGGACTCAGTAGAAGAGGGGGGGGAGTTAGACAATTAGGCATTTTCCACAGAGAAGGACTTCCCATAACTGTGGCGCCAGAGCTAAGGCTCAGAGCAGAAGTCCTCAGACTACCCAGGCTCGGAACCCCTGACACCTGAGTCCGTGCACACTGTGCTGTCTGTCACTGAGCTTTTCTTGCCTGTCTGTCCGTCTTTGCTTCATGAGACTCTGTGACGCTTTACGAGACTGGGCTGGGTGGCGGATAGCAGCTGCCGCCTTCTCCCCTCCCTCTCCCGCTTCTGTATCCTGGCTTGCCCCCAGCCCATGCAGCTCTCTGAGGTGCCGGCACACTTCCAGCCACTGCGGAAAGACTCTGGGGACTGTAATTGTGAGACGCCTAAGCTCTGAGCTTAAGAGGGGGGCGAGCGGAGCTCCTCCTTCTGGTGTTCAGAGCCTCAAGGGGCTGGGTTCAGGGCTCTGTGGAGAAGCTCTGAAGGACAGTGCAGTTGAGGGGTTCCTGTTGTATTCCAAAGAAAACGTGGTGGGGTGTATGTAAAAGAAGAGATTACCCACCCGGAGCTCAGTGGTAGGGAGCTAAGCCAGGAAGCCATGGCGAAGGTGGGAGAACTTCCCCAAGAGACTAAGGTCCTCCTGGAGTGATAACAGGATTTACAGCAATAGGTTGGAAGCAGACTACCAAGAAGGCTACCACTCATTTCTGTGCTGTGTCCCCGTATTCCCTGGCTTACCAGGGACCTCAGGCCCCTTGTCCTGAGTGATCACAAGGCTGGCATCCCCCTGGCTGAGGAATGGCTGGCAGGCTGCGCTGGCTTGGCCCTCCTTCCCACAGTGTCTGCGCGCATTCTGCCATGGATAACACATTTGCATGTTCCTCTCTGCACAAGGGCTGAGCTGGGAGATGGGGAAGAAAGGAAAGAGAAAATCAAATTAAATGTTTGACCAGCAAAATGAATTCTGTCTCCAGTCAGGCTGGCTTACATTTGTCTCGCTTTTTATTTTCCGAACTTTCTCTCACCATAAATCCTCTCCCTCTACTCTTAACCATTAAAATGTTTTTTCATGTTTGTGCCAACTCTTTGCCCTTTGGCTGGTTCTGGACCTCTCCCAGCTCCACCATCCTCCCCGTGTTCTCCGGGCGGCCTTCATTCTGTCCTGCCCGGAACCAGGCCCTTCACTTTGACCGCTTTGTTTTTCCTTTTAAGTTTCCTGGATTGTTTTCCGTATGCCTGGCTATTTGCTCAGCCATTATGGAGATAGGCTTCTTTCAAGTTTAGGGTCATTACTGACCATTCTTTCCTTCACATCAAATGTCACCCTTGTGTGTGCCTAGTCACTGGGCCTCCCTTCTCTTCCTGGCTGTCTAGAAAAGTGAGTGTTAAATAAAGAAGAGTCGGCCCTGAACTTCGCCATCCTGTGCCTCAGCGTTCCTTTGCTAGCACAGGAATAAAAGTCACTGAGCTCGTGCACTCTGCCAAGAGAACAGAAAAGAGGGGACACCCCCTCCAGGAAGTGGGGACAAGCCCGGGTCAGAGGGAGAGGCTGCTTTTCTCAGGACAGGGAGAGCGGGCTGCTGGGTGCCCGGCCTGACCTCCCACTAGCTTGTCTCGCAGCAGCTCACTTTACCTCCAGCGAGAGGGGAGCTGGCAGTCTACAACAATGGCTCCTTTCTTCTCCCTGGGCCAGTGTTTTGATAGTGTCAGGTTACACCCCAGCCTCCCCGTGGCCCATTTATAAACCTGACACAGGCAACATGATGTAATGTTATTTTTCAGGATCTCAATGAGGGAATTTTTTGCCCCAGGTCAAAAGAATGCTGGTTGATTTTTGCTGAAATGAACCGTGGCATGGTATAATATATGGGCTCGTAGGCAAGATGGCAGAGGGGGAGGGGAGCTGGTCACTGGGGTTGGAAATGAGGGCTGGGCAGTTTTCTGTTTGGATTTTCCTCCTCTGGTGCCTGGGCCGCCAACTATTTAACTCTTGGGAAGTGGTTGGGGAAAAGGAGGCTTGGGAGTTGCTCATCCTGGTACCATTTTACAGGGTCCTTCACCATGGGTTTTTTTTTTTTTTTTTAAGTGTAGTGCTGGGGAATGGAACCCATGGCCTTGTGCATGCTAGGTATGCGTTCTAACCACGGAGCCATGCCCCCTGCCCATGCTGGCATCTTGATGCCCAGTGCCTTGGCACAGAGAGACGGCAGCGATAGAGATCAAACCGGGAATGAGGGGGTTTCCCTGAGCCTGAGTCCTGATTTCCCCTGCTGTGTGGGAGGTGTGGTATGGGGTGAGGCTCCTCGTGCCTCTGCAACCTGTTTCCTATGGTGTGCTCTTTTTTTGTGGACAGTGTGTAGTCCTAAACAGTTTTAGGATGGTGCTGTTCCTAGTACTTCAGTTTGTTTTGAATCAAAAGGTAGAATAGATTCTGCAGTGAAAATGTGGTTGGTGCTCATCACAGTACAATTCTAGGCAGCAAAAGAGAAAGGAGAAAGAATGACCCCACAAATGGGGACCCCGCCCACCTCATTCCCCACCTCTCCTTCTGGTGATAACCCTGTTTCTGGTGGCCTGTGAGAGGTGGACATGCGTGGTGAGAGACTCTAACGTTGCCTTCCAGTCCTGGCCCTGCTATTAATTGCCTGATTCACCTTGGGCAAGTAATTTGAACTCCCAGCCTAATATATTAAGTATGAGAACAATCGACCCACCTATGAGGTTATGAGCAGAACAAATAAGCAAGTGTAGATAGAATGTTTACTCAGCACCTGACATCTAGGAATGCCGTACAGAGAATTTCCTTAAAGAAATGTTTTTTTACAAATTATTACCAATTTTTAAAAAAATTACAAATCATAGAATACTGTGCATACTTGTAGTTCTGTACTTTGCCTCTTTTTTTTTTTTTTTTTTTTTGCTTGTCTCACATTAACAACTCAAGTCTCAAGGATTTATGTGGCCCATGTTCAAGCCTAGGTTCCAAATTTTGATCCATAATGTTTTGCTACCATATGTGTAGGCAAGCCATTGAGGCCAGCTCATAGATATTCATGTCAAAAACCTTGCCAGGCTGCAGGCGAAAGCATTGTCAACCAACTGCCCTAAACCTGCTGCTCTTCTCCGAAGGGTTCAAGCTCTTTGCAGCCTTTGCACCGTTGTGTGACCTCTGCCGGGAGCATCTCACCCTACACTGTGGAGCCTGGCGAGCTTTTCTTTCTCCTGGGGACCGCTCAAATGTCGAAGCTATTCTTAACTTCCCGGGCTCATCCTGGGAGCCTGTAATGTGGTATGTGTATGTGTGTTTGAATGTGCAGGAAGCTGGCTCTCTCAGGACAGGCACCGGCAGTTAGCATAGTGCCTATTACCTAGCTCATGTTTTTAGCCAGTAAATAAGTAGTTTATAGTGACAATAATGTAAATTTCTGTCTGTGTCTTAACCTGCATCTCTATAGAGAAGTTGCCTTGGGGAAAAAACCAGAAAAATCCAGCCTCCTTTTAGGACCTGACCAAATCTGAGTATGAAGTAGGATTCCTGCTGAGTCTGTTCTGTCCAGAGCTGGGTTTTCCTGGGGGCTGCAGCCAGCCTGCCCCTGGGGCCCTTGAGAGTCTACAGTGGAGATCTCTGGATACTAGGTTCTCTCTGAAGGCCTGGCAGGATGACTTGCCACGTTGGTGAATGGAACTTGAGCATGTTTCTGTGGCGTGCCTGGTTAGGTGGAGGGGCACAGTGCAGGAAAAAGCCAACCGTAGTGTAGAACTCTTTGCCTGGTGACAGTCTGGTGGAGCCTTCCGTGTTGACCCTCCTCTCTCTCTCTCTCTCTCTCTCTCTCCATCTCTCTCTCCGTCTCTCTGTCTTCCTGTGTGTGTGAGATCAAATTCCGAGGCTCAACATATTCTAGAGACCCTTCTCATTTTGCAAGTGTGGAGAGTGAGGTGTAGTGTACTGGTTGACTAAGGACACAAACTTGTTTTGTGACAGGGGTTTCAGAGGCCAGTCGGAGGACCCTGGTGGCTCTTCTGCTGTGTAGCTGGGCGAGTTCTGGCTCTGGATCCATCCTGTCAGCTTAACTGCCAGGCACCTCCTCTTCCTCAGGCTAAACGTTTTCCTCACCTTTTCTTACTTTTTCCTTTGCCGCATGCCCACGTCTCCTTCCCTCTGTTACTTTTTTTTTTGGTGGTACTGAGGATTGAACCCAGAACCTTTGCCCTTTGTGCTGAGCTACGTCCCCATCCCATTTTTTAAAAATTATTATTATTTTTGTATGTGTGTGAAACTCTGTCTTGCTTAGTTGCTAGGTTGCCCAAGCTGGGACTGAGTTTGCAGTTCTTCTGCCTCAGTTTCCCAGGGTGCTGGGATTACAAGCTTGTGCTTTGGGGCCCAGCACACGGCTATAATTCTTGACAAGCCTGTATGCCTTGATGTGTGACTTGTGTCACTGGCAAGGTTCCTGCCCTAAATCTGTGCTGTTTGCCCAACTGGCTGATGATGGGCTTGCAGTCCCTCTTCACTCTGCCTCTGTTTTCACCCCCTGAAATATAGAAGCAGCTCGTAAAACATGAACTGCCACACTTTTTACAGCTCTAAACTGGGTCTTAATGCAATACGCGTGGTAATGATACCCAGGTTTCCGAGGCCACGACAGGCTGGAGGCCGAGGCCGGCTTCCCCCATCCTGTTCACTGAGCTCTGTGCGTGTTTAGCTCCTTCCCTCATCTTGGGGAGCGCAGACTCTTCAAAACTATTTACTTCTTGATTTTGGACATGATTTCTTCCTGTAGTAGCTCATTTCTGAAAATAAAGAGAATTGAGTTGGACTTGATTTCTTTTATTAACAATCTAAGGGTTAGTTCAGGCTTGTTGAATGTGATATTTCTGTTTCTACTTTCGCTGCAATAATCTTTCAAATAACATGGAATTTTTTAAGAGAAGAAATTTGTTATCTTTTTCTTTAGGTTCAATTTTCTTTATACCAGTGGATACACAAATAACAAAATAATTATTTTCCTTAATAGTATTTTCTTCTTTCAGGTGAGGGACTGTTTTCTCTGCTGTTACAGTTCAGATTTTATACAGTGGTGCTTCTACAGATGGCACATGGTCAGACGTTAGCCTTCTAAACGTGAGGTACCAGATTGACCTTTTTGAGATCAATTTATTTTATCCAGCTTTATTAACAGCCAGCCACCTCACCGTTGACTGGATCAACGCAGTGGTGATGTGAGGCAGTCACTAAATGTGTCCAAAGTAACCAGATGACTTCTATGTGGTTTTTGTTTTCTGGACAAGAACTCTGTTAGTTAGAACAGCATTTAATTGAGGCCACCACAACTAAATAAAACCCATGAGACAGTTACAAATGACCTGCCACAAGAGGGGAGCAGTGAAGTAGAGGAGCCGGAGGGAGAGAAAGCCTTCGGGGCTCCTGCAAATGACCATAGCACTCTATTGACTTTGGGATTTGGCTTCCTTGGGCCGGATAGGCCTGAAAGGGTCTTGAAGGTTAAGAGCCAGGGTTCTGGGGAGGGCAAGGCCTATTGTTTGGCTCCTGAGGTGCCTTCCAGGTGGTCACCGAGGCAGTTCTTTTCCCTTGTTTTCCAGAGTTGACAAATCCAGGCTGTGTCCATGTAGATTGAGTATGATTGTGGTACCCTTGGGATAGGGATAGAGTGCGCTGGTGTCATCTGCCTCCACATCAGCCTCTGGAGCTGCTGCTGTGCGCTCCCCGTTCTCCAAACCTGGCTGCCTCTGTGTGTGACTGGGTCTTTCAGCCATCTTTGTCTGATGTAGCCAGTGGTGCCCATGGTATTCCTGCCTGGGTCTCCCCGTCCCTGTGTCCATTCTTGGTGGCTGTTTCCACTCCCTCGGTCCTCAGTTTTCTCCCCACGTTTCCTTAGGGCCTGCTTCTCTGGTAAGTGGTAAGAAACTTCGTTTGCCGACCTATTTTGTTGCGTGTTGATGGGAAATGCTAGGCTAGCCCACTAATAATACCTTGCAATTATTTAGCATTATATGGGGTGTGTCTCCCTGGAGAAATGTATTTCTGGGAGTCTACCAGGAAAATGAGTTTCTCTATAGCTACTACAGTTATTAATTTCAAAATCTGTTCTCAAGGACAAAGCCCTGACCAAGGCCATCTCAGCCTCACACTGAGATTTTCAGTGAAGGTTTAATAAGTGAATTTTTCTGACAAATTATAAAGTAAATCCATTTCATGTAACAGGAAGAAAAAATCCAGAGCTCTCATTGCTCTGATGTTAAGTTGAAAAGAAGTTGCATTTCTGAGATGACTGTCTTTTTAAGAGTTGTGATAGTTACTATGTATTGATACTTATCGTCTGATAGGCACCATCCTAAACCCAATGACAGAGGTTGTATTCATCCTGACTTACATAGATTTTAAGACTGAGGTTCACATAAGCTAAATTATTTGCTCAAGTTCTTACAGCTATTATGTGGAAGAACTGAGATTGTGATCCTATTGGATAAAATAGTGTGCCTTCATCTTAAATATTATTTTTTTCAACTTAAATTTGTAGACTAAAACCTATCGACATGTGCTAGTGCCTTTGCATTTTTATTTCACTTAGATGTGATAACTGAGGGTTTTGTCCCTGAAGATTCAGTCCCACTGGGTTGGGTTGATGGGAGTAAGGTGACAAGGTCCAACTCGCTGTATGAGTGCCTTTGCTGGGCTGGGTGTAATGCCACAGAATTAACCTTTCCCCTTCGCCAACTGCCTCGCAGATGCATAATGTTGATTAGAGAAAATAAGGAGGGGGATTATAGATAAAACAGAACAAACCACTTGGCTAGCCACTCAAGACTGTGGGGTTGTTTCATACTATCTCTCTAATTTGGAACTAGACATTTTGCCATTTTTTAAGGACTTAAAAATCATTTCTTAGTGCATTCCATAAAATTAGTACTTGATTTAGTGTTTGTATGTGAGCAAAGGTGGCATTGTCTAGTTATTAAGTTTGTGAGTTGAAAGCTTTTTTAACTATAGGCCTTTCCGGAGCTCTAATGTGTCAGTGTATGTTATAAATCTTTTGGGGTTGTGTCTGTATGTTGTTAGCATTTTCAGAATTTATTTGACCTGAGTACCATCTCTCTGGACTAGGATTCTTAGAAACTACTTTAGATCGTAAACTGTACAGTTATCCATTAGTATCCTAGGAAAATTGATTCCCAGATAACCCCGATTCCTTTTTTCCAAGATACCAGAATCCAAGGAGGCCTAGGTCCCTTATGTAAAACACCATAATACTTGCATATGTGCACATCTTCCCACACAACTTTAAATCCATCTCGAGTTTACTTACATCAGATACAGGTCATGTACTATTAAAATAGTTGTTCTTTAGGAAATAATGACAGGAAAATAAGTACATGCTTAGTAATAACTTTAAAAAATATTTTCAATTTGTGGTTGCCTGAGTTTACAGATGCAGGACCCTCAGATATGGATAGCCAACTTTATTGCTATGTTGTTCTACTTACTTTAAAATTTCTATAGTAGTTTTTTCACATCAGGGGATAGTAATGGATGAAAGAAATGGTTTCCACATCTCCTCCAACTTCTATGTGTGTCTGTCACCTTTTAACAACCTATGTCTTGATGTCCAAAGTGCCTCAACACCGCTTATCTTCTCTCTTTTTTTGCCTGCTGTTTAAAAATCAGGATTCCATGGGTAGTCCTAGCACACACCTCAAATCAGGGACGTGACAGGGACTAGAACCCAGGTCTTCAGGACCTGGCCCGTTTCTCTTTCCAACAGCCTGTGCTGCCTCCCAGTGGACAGAGCATTTGCTAGGAGCAGAGATCTTCATGCTTGGTTGTTTTCTAAAGAGGGTTTGCTAGGGAACTGAACATTTATTTGGCCTATTGTTGCTCTGGGCTTGGAAGGTAACATTGCCTTAACTCCTTCATCGGGACTTAACACCGTCCCGCCCATTGCACTATTTATTAACAGACACTTGAACGCATCACTGAATAGGATCTGAGAGCAGAATCTGAGTAGACTTTCTACAGGGAGAAGAACCCACTGGGGGAATGTGAGACAATCAAAACCACCGACCCTCTCCCTATCTAGAGCGAGAGAGGCTTCTCCTGGGAGGATGTGCACTTGAGCCCTGTCAATGACTATCTCTTACTCAGTGCACACCTCCTTCTTTATTTCTCTTTCCTTTTGTATTGCTCCAGGGGCAACTTCGGTGATCTCATAATTTGGAAAATAAATGAATGTGCAGAACATAAATTTTTATTTTCGTTTGCTTAAAAAAACTGCACCCAAGTGAATAATCTTTATGCTCTGTTCCTCAGTAATATTTAGATGCTGCTCCTGAAGAATAGTAGAGCTGCCAAAATCTTTTTTCCCCCAACCAAGCTGTGCTTCAGTAATCCTATCACTTGCCTGAAGAATTCATTATGATGAAATAAACATATTAAGATCTCCTTCGTCTTTTACATCTCTGATATTTATGAGGTTCTGAGGCTCCAAACCTGCCTGTAAGGAAAGAGGTAATTCCCAACAGTTAAGTAGGCATTCATTGATTTGGGTTACAAAATATAAGTGTCCTGATGAGTCCCACATATAGACTTGGTTTGTTCTCCAGCCACTCAAAAGCTACCTGATTATGAATAGTGAATGTTCTGGCTTTTAACGTAAGGCACTTACCTTTTAATTGGTCATCAGCTTTGTTTTTAGCTCTTAAGTTTCTCTACCAGGATTCAAAGGAAGTAGGGAGATAATCAGCCAGTAAGCAAAGGAAAGGGTAAGATGATCTTGGATAATTAAGTGGTGACAGCAAAGTTAGGGTTAGAGATGAGAGAAAAAGGAAAGGAGGACCCTCCTGGGAAAGCAGCTCCCTCCGCTGTCACATCGAAGGGTACACCCCTCTGTTTCCATCTCTGGTGTTCAGGTGCGACATAAGTTCACTTTGTTGATGACATCTACGACTTGATCGTTGATGACATCTACGACTTGATCGTGGCATGGCTCCTCCCTGCTCGTGATGCAGAGCCAAGCGGCAGGCAGGGCGCTGGACACTGACTGCTCAGACTTGGCAGGGAGAAAAGACCGTTAAGTCAAGGCTAATTGGAAGCTGCCCCAAACTGCACTCTACACTCTGTTGGAGCTATTTACCGCATCTTTCAGGCAGAGGCTTGCTGGGTTATTCCGTGAAAGGGCAGTGAAGAAAGGGACTGGTGGGCCGTGCTCAGAGGGGAGGAAAACAGCCTGAAGCCCAGCTGTTCTGGACAAGGCAGTGGTATTTTCTAAACCCTTGAAAAATCAACTCCTCCCTGATCTTAATCCTGGTACAAAGCCCGAGCGGTCTCCTTCACCACAGGCGCAACTGCCTCCTTTTGCGACATGTGGCCCTTGCTGCTCTTACGAAAGCTGTAGCCCTTGCTCTAGAAAATGAGCCTAGAAGCACACACTTTCTTTTTCTGTGTAATTTCAGGATGCTAAGGAACTTCTGAAAGATGATCCGTGTTTTTTAGTTTTGTCAGATTAAAATAAATTTTGTCTTCAATCAGGAGAAGCTGAGACATTTTCTCCACTGGAGACATTTTATACTGAGGGTACTCAGGCCTTCTCTGAAAGCTCTGGTGAACTATGGACTTCCTCTTTTGTTCCACAGTTATTGTAGGAAGTTTCTCTTATTCGTGGCTTTATAGGTTACAGGTAGCTGTGTGTGTGGGTATGCACGCATATGTGCGCATGATACTAGAAATCTAGCCCAGGACCTACTTGCTCAGCTATATGAGCTCATTTTTAAAATTGTTGCTTGTGAGACAGGGTCTCAACAGGTTATTAACTTGCCATCTGCATGTCTCAGCTTCCCAGAGTGCTGGCACGACAAGCCTCCAACACGGGGTCCAGCGCAGTCTCTATTCGAGTATCCTAGTTAGCTGATATTCCAGTACTGCAGGAAAGTGTCCTCATCACTAATTGCCTCCTAAATCAAGAATGCTTGCCCACCACTCCCACCTTCGTGCTTGATGTGCAGAGAGAGGAGGTGTTGGACGTGGGAGGCTCTGTAGTGCACACCACGCAGAGGAGGTGGGGTGGGACAGCCCGCATTGCTCAGAGAGGCAGCGACCGTCTCTACCCCCACTGTCACTCTTCAGTAAGAGGAAGAACTGCGTTTTCGTCTTCTGTTTGGTGACATTGCCCTGTCTTGTTTTAGTGATGTTGAATTTGCAATCATTTTTACAGGGACATGGTTGAAGTTTACTTCTATTTGATTTACAAGGCAGAGCTCATGGAATAAATACCATAAAGATTTGGGCAAATTCTCATAGAGAAATAGAAACTACTTTAGGGAAACGTCTGTGCTCAGGCACTTAAAGAAGAGAAATAAAGGCCTACCTTATTTACGAGAGCAGGTCTCGTAGGCAGTGTTTTGAGGCTGTGGTCTGTTAGTGTTGTTTTAGTCGATTCCAATTTTTGTAGGACTCTAAACTCAAGAAATGTACGTATAATTATGAATAACCTCTCAGCAATTTATGTTTTCTTTCCCAACTCATACATGTGCATATGCGGGTGTGCATACATGAATGTTTGAATATATTGTGTACAGGTTTTTTTTTTTTTTCTTATTTTACCCCTTCCTCTGCTGACAGGAGTTAGGGAGTTGGCTAAAACTGTATGCTGACAGCCTGTGACCAGATCAGGTACAGAGTGAGTTACTGAATGCATGATTAGTTTTGTAATCATTGACTTCAGTTTTTGAGATTAAGTCCCAGGGATTTTTTTCTTTTCCATTTAAAAAAACACCTGCCCTCCTCCTCTATTTTTTTTTTGGGGGGGGGGGGTGCGGGGAAGGGGTTTATTGCCAGTAGTGGAGAGAATTAGGTTCCCAGAACCTTTTATGAACATTTGCCTGGCTGGCAGGGGTGTGAGGAAGCCTTGCAAAGGACTGCCTGGGGGAGCTAGCCATGCCTGGGTCATGGTACAGACGGACTTCCTCCAGTTCTCCTTCAGGGCCTAATTTAGGCCTGTGTTGTACCAGGCCTATCCCAAGCAGGATTTCTGGATGGAAGTAGTCATAAAGTACGCAAAGTATGACTGTGCCTCCTGACACCCATCCTACTTTTCTGGCCATGATTAGGAGCCATTGACATGCAGGGTATACTTTAGGACAGTGAACTGTCCTAACAGCTCCTTTGAGAAAAGGATGGGTAGACATACCTGTAATTTTTGTGCTTCTGGACTGTAAGAATTATTTTTCAGGGCTCATGGAAGAGTATTTCTGATTCTACCCATAGAATAGATATTCAAGTAGGTATTTTGTGCCACTGGTTTCCAGGTTCCTTAAGAATGAGAAATTAAGCCAGATACGATGGCGCACTCACGTAATCCCAGCACTCTGAGCCAAGAGGATCACAAATTCTTCCCCCAAACTGAGTATTTTAGTGATACATTGTCTCGAAATTAAAAAATAAATAAAGGCTACGGGTGTATTTGAGTGGGAAGGCCCTGAGGTTAATCTGTATTACCACAAAGAAAAGAAAAATAAAGAGAAATGAGAAGTTAGTCATTCACACTAAATCTTGTCTATAAAACCAACTAACTTTGACTCTTTGTCCCTGTAAATGAGCCTTCCTTGCATAAGGCTTTAACATTTCAAGCTGTAGGATTGTTGGTACAGTATTAATCTCACTAATTCCCATGTCAGGTAGGCTGGCCACTGTAAGAGAGAAATCTCCATTTACGGGCCATAAGTTTGCCCAGCCTCCTGTCAGCACATCATGGTGCTGGCTTTCATGCTTGCAAATGCTGAGTAAATTCTTCTTTCATTGTGGGCTCTGGAGGCAAAGTTGGGTTGGAAATGATCACCAGGCAGGAGAAGATACAGTGTTATTAGATGTTAGCTTAGAAGAATGGACAGTACCAGATGGGCCGTGTCTGTGATTCCAGTGAACTCAGGAAGCTGAATCTGGAGGATCACAAGTTTGAGGCTAACCTGGGTAGGTAAGGGGCTCAAAAAATAAAAGCTGGGTGTAGTGATGCAGGCCTGTAATCTTAGTGCTCTGGAAGGTTGAAGCAGAAGATTACAAGTTTGAGAAGTAGCTCTGAGCTCCTGTGGTGAAAAAAAGAAACAAAAAAAAGTGGTTGCAGTGTCTGTTACACTCTCTGCACAGGCTGTTTCAGGAAATGTGTGGTTCTCTCTGGGCTGTGCTTATGTGCACTTTGGGTACTGCCTGTGTTTGTGAAATGGCACATCCACAGAGGTCAGTCTAGAATATTTGTGTTGAAAGATTCGGTAGCATCTCTGGACTCTCAGGATTGGTGTGATCAGATGAGTGAGGTTCTCTTGGTTGCTTCTGAGCCTTCCTTCCTGGGCACTGAACCTGTGTTCTCGGTGTAGCTCTCCTGGACTGAGCTCCTCTGAGGTCAGGGTTCAGTAATCTCTTGCTAAGCACATGCCATTAACTCATCTCTCCAAACTCCTTCAAATTCTCCACCCATCACATGCTGGCTGCCTTTCCAAACCAAATACTTTCTTCTCTTCCTGTCCTGTCCAAACAGCCAGGGTTAGAAACATTTCCATACACTGAAGTCCAGGCTTAACTGCTTGTGTGACATCGCAGCTTACAAACCACCTTGCTGGTGGATGCTTTCACACGCATGGACACGCACACCCCTCACGTACACGCAGTTGCCATTGTTTTGGGCTTCTATTTGTTTTTATGCCGCCCTTCCTTTTTTGCGTGTGGCTTGCCTGTAGTCTGCAGAGTTAAGCCTTGCCCCATTACACACAAGATGATCATCACGAATGCAGTGAGTACAGATGAATAGAGATATCTAGCAGCACGTTAATAAAGGGCCTCATAAGGAATGGAAAAGTATCTCACCCAGGTAATTCTAACGGCATTCAGTGGTGGCTGACCATGACTGGAGGATCAGGAATGGGGAAAAGAGGCATATTCATTGCACTCCGTGTTGAGTTGGAAGGAAGATTTCTGTATTTCATCTTCTTCTTGTCTGGGAAAATTTACAAGCAGCTTCTGCTTGGGCATGTTAAGCACCCTGTGGGGTTCTGGTGCCCTGCAAGGTGGGAATGATGCACCGGTCTGGTCTTCACCTTCAAGCCCAAACAGCTCGTCGCCGGCCTTCTGATGCCTTCTTCTGAGTGGTGCCTCAGCCCATTCCTCAGGCTCTGCAGCTCTTGTCGGTGTCTGCCCCGTCTCTGTCTCTACCTCTGTGGCTTGGCATCTCGATGCCTGGCCGATCCCTGCCTCTCTGAGCTTGGTTCCTGCTGCCTGCCTTACGCCTTTCATTACCACGTTAACAAACTCGAGTCGTGCCTAACGAGGACGCCTCATACGTTATGCTAATGATCAAGAGACATGTTAATGATATTTTAGAAGCCTAATTAGTGGAATATATAACTATATGCAATTTGGTAATGGACTGTGACAACAAGTTGTTAAAAGGGGGCTTGACAAATCCAGTTGCATGTGGCCTCCGACAAACAGGAGCTGAGAATGGATGAGTGGAAATCAGACTAGGAGACGGAGGGAGGGATATGTCCGGGGGTGTGAATGCCCATGTGCCGGTTTATGTGGGAGGTCAGTCCTGCTTCCGGGTAACCTTGCTTTCTTATCATCCTTCCACTGTCCTAAAACCACAAGGCCGACTGCATCTGAAGAATTATTTACGAATCTTTCTTAAGCAACTGTTATTCTTGCCAGCGATCATCCTCATAGATCTTGGTTAGAAATGTGACTTTGATTATGTTATTCTCCACAATACCGTTACTTGCAGTGTGTAATGGGAGATATATGTACAGAAGATAGGTTCTTGTGCCAAAGAGGAATTTTATTGTGTTATAAACCAACAATCAAGACCATGTAAACTGGGAAATAATTTGTATTGTGTCTATCAACAGTTTGATAGTGTTGGTAGGATTAAAACAAGGAGTGGTGTGCATAAAATCATTCAGCTGTTTGAATGTCATTTTCTCTCAATGAATGGATTGGTTAGAGACATACATTTCTCTAGCACAGTGATTCCCAATTTGTGGGCCATGGACCCTGGGGGAGCCATGAAGTTGCTGAACAGGTTTGGTAAATCCATGTACACACCAGACATTGTCTCCAAGCAGAATAATGCCAGCCGTACACGCACAGATAAATAAACCTCCCAAAATTCTTTGAATGCACAAGATGCTATTATGGTCAATGAAATCTACATTTACTTCGTTATGTCTCATTTCTATTGGTCATACTCATGTACATTTTTCCTCATCTGTGGAAGCAAACACTGTCGTGACTCTTGTAGTGATACTTGTGATTTTTGGATTTTGAAAGAAGGCCACAGTCACAAAATTGGGAATTTTTACCTAGCTTGCTTTTATCAAAGCTGCTAATAAAAATTTATGCAAGTAGGTTTTACTGGTGACAAATATTTTAATTAAAAATAAATGTGGTTGTGAAAATCTCCTTAAAGTAGTACTTACCACTTCAGTAACTATTTTTTATAAGTCATAGGCTATATTTCCAGAACATTAAAAATCCTCCTTAGCCCTAAACATAACCCTAGCAGTTTTTGTGAGGAAGACGTGTTCCCCAAGGTCCACCATGTAGAATCCCAGGGCTGCATTGTACAGGTGGCAGTAGCTTACAAAAATTTAAATTCCAGAAACCTGCTGTCTTTCTCATCCAGGATTAAAATGCCTAAGAGAGATGGGTTTGCACTATCACACTTCACCACCCAGTATTGCTTCCAGAAATATGTATTCAGTGTGAAAATGCCGGAAGTTTGCAGCCTCTTGATGGAGACAGACAGTTGCAGAGACAAAGAAACTCAGAGTCCTATACATTACGCCTATACTCTTAAAATTATTTTACCAGGTTATTGACAGTGAGGTACATCTGTCCTTCCTTGGCTATTCTTGCCAAAGCAATATGGCCCGCCAAAGAAGTTGTTGGTTTTGTTTAAACATTTTTTGAGCGCTGACTCCGTGTCAGGCACAGCTTTGGATGTGTGTCCTTTGCTTGACTACTTGGCTCACATTTCCTAATGAGATGTCCCCTAGTATGGTACCGAGACACGGTATCCAATCAGTCATTGAGGTCACCTTCTTTTGCCTTGCTGTGTTACCTGAAAGGATTGATTTTTAAAGAGAAATAAAGAAAAGTGTACATCACTCCACTTATTAAATGATGCCCTCTTGGCATCCAAGACACTTCGTCTTTGGAATTTAGACACTGCCCCTAGTTACGCCTGAGCTACACGCATGCTGGGAAGGAAATTCGTCTTTTAGAGGGTAGCAGCATTTGTCTTTTTTTAGAAATGTGTCAAGAAGACCTACTTAGTAGCTCTGTTTGAATGAAGGAGGTTAAAATACTGTATGTGGGTTTGGTTTTATGAGAAATGTGTTGCTTCTCTCCTGCACTCTGCCTTCCTGCCACCTTGACCTTCCCTTGCGTGGAGATACTTTGGAGATGTGGATCCCTACGTCTAAGACCCTAATTCACCAAGTTGGCAAAATTCCACAAATGGAGCCTTCTGCGTTCTACTAGTTCAGCCTTCCTCTCCTGAAGACGAGTAGCAAACTTCATTCCTTCTTTGGCTCTTGGTCCTACATTTTAAGGAACAAAGCACTGAAGGAAGATAAGGTCTGAACTCAGTTATCATATCTGGTATTTGTTTCTCATTAAAAATGAGAACTAATTTGGGGGAGGGAGATGGGAAGGGGAAAAGTTTATAAGTGAGCCAGTGGAAAAAGCACATTCATTATCAATGTCTTTTTCACTGAGTCGTTTGAAGCTGGGAAAATTAGCAGCCGCTTTGAAGCTCAGCAGATCTTTCATCTTGGTGTGTGTGAGTGTGTGTGTGTGTGTTAATATTAAGTTGAGATTCCTTTTCTTGCCACTTATTTGGTTTTTCTGCTAATAATGAAATTATAATGAGGTCCCTGATGGGATTTTAAAAAAAAAGAAAAAAAAAAACACCTCACATGAATTATCCCATTTCCCCTCACCCTCCTGCTTTTCTATAAAATCTATTCTGCATAATAGGTCTTTGTTTCTGGATTTGAGGCAGAATTGAAGGAGGCCAGGAGTCGGAAATACCCCCATTGTTCTTTCTGGTGGGTAGGATCTGAAGTTCTGCGCGGCAGAAAGCATAGTTCTTTACTTCCAACTTTGAGTCCGCTTCCTTAGATCTCTGTTGCCCCCCAGAGCCTACAGCCACCCCAACTTCGAGTGGGGAGGCAAAGGGGAGTATGCAGTGCTATTGTAGGTTAACTGCTCAGTTATTTCAGATGCATGCATCACCTTCTTAACTTTAAGGATTCCTGACTTTTTAACTGGTGTCGAGGCAATCAGTTTGTCTTGATTGGCAGGAATGCAGTATTTTCAGAACACCTTGCGCAGGATGAGGAACACTTGTAGTGTTAGGTTTCCCTCTCTGTTATCCCTGCTTACTATGCGCTCGCCTGGTTCCTGTGTACACTGGGAATGGCACTGATTGGAGAGGGTGCAGAGCTCAGTGCTGAGCGTTCTCTGCCTAGGCCTAGGTTTCTCCATGTGGCTGAGTAGATGGAGCCCTTGGAACAATGACCAGCATATATGCGGGTGCGCACGTGCGTGCACACTCACACCCGTCCAATTTGAAATTTCACTCTGTTCTATTCTAATAGTTTGAGCCTTGATGCCTTTCAAGTTCAGAGTATTCTTCCACAATCCAATCTGAATCTTATTCTGCTATAGTCTTGTGTCTTTTTTGTTTCTTTTTGCTGTACTGGGGAGTAAATGCAGGGCCTTTGCTCTGAGTGACATCCCCAAGCCCTGCGTTATTATTTGACACGAGGCCTCGCTAAGTTGTTAAACGGCCCAGGCTTGAACTTGGGAGTCCCTTGCCTCAGCCTCCCAGAATGTTGGGACTGAGTCCAGGGCTTCACCACCGGGCCCTGCTGCAGTGTCTCATCTCCAGCTCTCAGTAGCTCTCTGCTGCTTGCCTGCTTTAACACTAGAAGAACAGGGAATCGGAGTGCATGGCCAAGATGCATGTGGCTTGGGCAGGGGCCCTCTTCTGAGCCCCCCGTGTTTAAGTTTTCTGATCAGTGCCAACAACCAGCTCCGGACCTCCCTTTCTACCGTGTCTGTAGGCTCTCCCTTGCCTTCTTCCTTCCCACCATTAAACAGGTATCATAAAGCTGGAGAATCTTTACAGTTGGTGATTTTATATCAGAGATCAAAGATCAAAGCAGAGGAATACACAGCAACCATAAAATTAACTGCTTTTTCAATTTTACAATGCTTTCAGTGATAGAGAATCTTATAAATTTAATATTAATTAAACACTTAGCTTTTAACCTCCTCCTGCATCTACTTTTGGCTGGTGGCTGGAAAAAATTAATTGGGCATCTTAAATCTTGTATTACTAAGGCCTTGACAGGAGGGGTTTCAGAAGCACTTAGAACTCCAGCAAAATGCACTTGCAGCATTTGTCCTTCTGCTCACCTAATTGAAAATGCCTTTTTCCCTCTTCAGGAAAAATGAGCCATTTGCTATTTTTTTAAAGAGGAAGTAAAACGTACAGCCCCTTTCCATAACATGAGCTTTAACTCTGTCCTGTGGCACATTTACACCTCACAAAATGGAAACTGTTGAACTTCCATTATTATAAGTGCCCTGTTGGTGTTTCGGTGCCTTGGTACAGATGTGCGTCTGCTTGGCCTGATTTTGTCACCTGGAGCGCCCCATATGCTCAGTCTAGCAGGAGTTGCTTCCTGTCTTGGTGGGTGTGGTAGGAGCCACAACTTGCCTTGACATTATAGAACCAGAGGCAACCCTCACCTCAAGAAGAGACCCTCAGCACCACGAACCAGAAAGCCAGAATAGCAGGGAAAGAAAATAATAATGCTCTTCAAAGAAGTCTCCAGAAACAGGTGCCAGTTGGTAGAGGAGGTGCTCTGGGTAAACTGGACTGTGATGTTCACGTTTTCTGAGCTCTGGAAGCAACTGATCATGACCTTATGTTGGGACATCATCTCTCTCTCTCTCTCTCTCCCTGTCTCCCTCTCTCTCTCTCTCTCCCTCTCCTTTCTTTCTCCCTCTTTCCTTTCCCTTCCTTCCTTCCTTCCTTCCTTCCTTCCTTCCTTCCTTCCTTCCTTCTTTCCTTCCTTCCTTCCTTCCTGTGGTACTGGGGATCAAGCCCAGGACTTTCATACAAGCTACATCTCCAGCCCATCTTTGTTTTGGATTTTGAGACATTGTCTTATTAAGTTGTTAAATTGCTCAGGGTGGACTCAAACATGTGATACTTCATGCTGCAGACTCTTCAGAGGGCTGGGGTTACAGAAGGCTGGAATTGCAGAAGATGGAGATTAGAGAGGGCTAGGATTACCGAAGACTGGGACTACATAGGGCTGGGATTACAGAGGGCTGGGATTACATAGGGCTGGGATTACAGAGGGCTGGGATTACAGGCATGCATCTACATAGTACTGTCTTCTCCCGAGGACCTTGAAGCTTTCATCTGTGGAATTTCATTTTTTCTCTTCTGCTTTACTGTGAAGTACTCAGAGGTGGGCAGAACCAGGCCTCTGAGTTTAGCTGAGCCAGATCCCTGCTGCAACCATACACTGGAAGTCAGCAGCTGGGATTGACTGTACCCCGAGCATGAGATCCTAGAAGGTATCTTTCTGCGCCTGGTTTTGGCTTAGGTGACTGAAAGAGGATATTCTTAGTGCGGTGCTCAGTGAAATCCCTTGGTTTATAAGCACCTTGCTTAGAAAATCTGTAAGATACAATTAAATTTGGGAAGAAAATTAAAGAAGCCATTATTTACTTTATGGAACTCTTCTGTAGTTCTCTTGTAAAATAGTTAACTACAGGTTATTAAATCACTAAATCTTCTAGTCTCATCATCTTCTAATGGTTCAATAAGTCAATTCACAAGTGATACTCCCAGTGTGTGTGTTTGGGGTAAAGTAGAGGATATAGCACAGCAATCTCCTGTCTGCCACGCTGGGCTGCAAGGATCCCTCTCTTCAAGCCTCCAACAGTCACCTTGGCAATCCCTGGTGGCGGGGGGTGGAGAGGGGGAGCACTGCATCCGACTGTGAAATAATAAATTAGCTGTGGAGTCAGTGCTGGAGCAGGAGTCCTGGCTTTCTGCACCTGGCTGGTCTGCATTCCCTGGGAAACCACCACCGTTCCTGCTCATTGCAGCTGAGCTTTCCGGGCCTTTTAAGAACTGAATTGATGGGATGTGGAATTTGATAGCCGATAAATTAAGGATATTGGTAAATTTAACGACTCTATTAGAAGGCGGCATTTCCAAGAGCAGCAGCAACGTGTGCCCGCCTCGTCTGCAAGCGCATCTGTGGAGATCCTTTATATATGTATCTCTGTGTTTCTCTATCTACCCGGATATATATGATATGTGGGGTGCTATAAAATTTTTAGTGCCTTAGTTTGGGTTGACCGCCTTATTACTCACGAGTGAGCTATACAGGTCTTCCTTAACAAGTGGCAGTAAAGGCTTTATGGCACCCTCGCACCGTCACGTATTTTTGTTTAGACCACATATTGTCTTTTTCTTTTTAAGTCTCCCTTTGCTCATGTCCCTCTCAAGTACCTCCGTTGCCATGGCAACGGTTCCATCGTTTCTTAGGGTGGAGTGGAATGACATCTTCACGCGAGCTCCTTTCAGTCAGAGCTTTCCTGGGCTGACCTCAGACGCTCAGCGGGTGCCGGGCCTGTGGCCCTTATCCTGGTCATCTGTGGGACTATTTTTTTTTCTTTCAAACCTGAAGTTCAGTTTATTAGCTGCTGTGTCTGCCCCAGCGTTAATCCTTCCCCGTGCCACTGTGGGCTTGTCCACCAAGGAGTAGGAAGAAGCTGACACCCACGCTCTGAAAGTTGGGGAAGGAAAAGGGGTGGTAAGCATTCTGAACTCGAGAGAGAGTGCTGGAAGTGGTTGAGTGCATCATCAGCGCTGTGGTCCGGGGAGGAAAGCCCTTCCTCCTAATGGCAAAGCTGTCTCTGGCACTCCCTCCTAGGTATGAGGTGGGGGGTCCCCAAGGTACCATGTGTGTTTTTAGGTTCTTTCTATTTGATGGTAAGGTCCTCTCCTTCTTCTCTTGGTCCTGCAGTGGCAACACTGGAAAGAGCATCGTGGAATCACGTCTAACCCACTGGTTACATTTCTTGGGAAACTGAGGCCCCAAATATCTGATGGTGGCCTGCTAAGCTCACACATTTAATACTACAGATGAGATGCATACCCATCGGCCAACTTTTGTCATGATTCGTTGATTCTTTAAAACCAAAATTATGCACAAACGTTTTGCACTTAGACTAACTTCCCGTCAAGCTACCAAAGCACTTTTGCAAACGTGGATGTAGCTGGGACCCCGAGATACTTTGGCAAATGTCAGCAGGTGATAAGGCCTTCACTCTCCAATTTTTCAGTTCTTTTTCCAACAAAACAGCTTGCTTTCCAATTCCTTGGTAAAAGGTTCTTGGAATCTGTTATATAAATCATATTTGGGATACTTGTATATAAGACTGCATATACCTATAAATTTAATATAAGTAGTATTTTTGACTACTGTTTTTGAAAGATGATGTGAGTGATACTTTTCTAAAAGCCCCTTTTCAGAAAAGTGAATAAAACAATCCCAAAACAAGCCATTAGAAAAGCTCATAAGTGCTACCCGTGGGTAGTGCTCGTGGAGTACTACATGGCTGATGTGAGTGGTTTCTTAGAAAGAATTCAGATCTGAGAGGTTTTGGTGTAAGCCTGGGTAGGAAGATTGTGGGATTTGTTCTTGGAAGATGTAAAAAAGAATCTTGAGCGCTATTTCTCCTTTCTACATTTCGGAGTTTGAAGTGGAGAGTTTTATGTGAATGAATAACATGTCATTTGAGAAGATAGCTCCTGATCGGTGTGAGAACGCAAAGGATGTTGATTCAGTCTTACCCTTTGCAAGTGTCTTTCTGACTTGTATGGGTAGTGTGAAACTCATATATTATTATTATTGTTATTATTATTATTAGGTAATGAACCATTGCATTTAGCAACAAACCTGTTTTAAATTTTTATTTTGTGACAGGACCTTGCTAAATCATTTTTTTTTTGAGACAGGGTCTCACTCTGCATCCCAGGCTGGTCTTGAACTCACTATGGAGCCCAGGCTGACCTTAGACTCGAGGCAATTCTCCTGCTTCAGCCTCCTGAGTGCTGGGATGATGCTGGGATGACAGGCATGCACCACCACACCCAGTTTATGTGGTATTGGAGAATCGAACTTGGGAACTTAGCGTTTGACTTAGCGCTGAGCCATTCCTCCAGCCCTGGGCCTTGCTAAGTCTTTAAGTTGATGCCCAGGCTGGGCTGGAAACTCCCGTCTTTCTGCTACAGCCTCCCAAAGTGCTGGGATTATGGGCCTGTGGCACTGGGCCTGGCTGTGTGTGTGTGTGTGTGTGTGTGTGTGTGTGTGTGTGTGTGTGTGTGTGTGTGTGTAGGCTGCCTGTATCAGTCAACAATTTACTGTCAGTCCATCTCTGTAATTTTCTACTTGATATCATTTTGTTGTTGTTGTTGTTACTCAGACACTAGGAACAAGAGCAGGCCAGCATTCTCCAGGACCCTACTAGACAGGTAAAGTGAGGTGCTGGATGTAAAATCTCTAGAATAATCCTGAAAGGGATAATTATTCCCACTTGACAGGTGAGGAAACTGAACCTCATTGAGTTGAAATGAATTGCCCGACCTCCTGGGACTAGTGAGTGACTGTGTTCAGGTTTCCCAAGTTTCATAGTCCACGTTGTTCCCTGTGAGTCACGGCGCCCTGCTGGGTACTTGGCGAGTCTTCGAGTCTTGTGAGTACTCAGACTCTGCCTCGATAATGTGCTTAATCATCCATTCCTCCACCACTCAGAGTGAAACGAGAAAGAGAAGTGTCCGGCATCGTCACGGAAAAGCCAGAGCCGGTAAGACTCGGTTTACTATAAACGCACCTTGCCAGCTGCAGCAGCCCCAGCTAGTAGGGCGCCCCTGACAGCAGGAGGACTGAGGTTGCAGCAGCTGAGCCCATTGGGGCTTTGGGGACCTGGCCGTGATAGGGGTTCGGTAGGCGAGTGAGAAAGGACGAACGAAGCCTTGTAGGAACCTGGCTGACACAGAGCACTGACCCTTCTTTTTCTTGTAGGCTAATAATGTTATCTCAGTATTGGGAAGCAGGGGTCTTTTTTTAAAAAGACATTTTAAAAAGTTATCACCTGGGTTAGGTGCTGCATGAAAGTTCTGGCTAAAACAAAGTGAATAGTTTTATAAATGTTGTGGGAAAGAAAAGTGCTATCGGTGTAAACTGAACTGCGTGAATGCCAGTGTCACAGAGAAGTCAGAAAACATGATGCTCAGATTGAGGTCCTAAAGGCATGGGGGCAGGAGGAGAGGATCAAAAATCAACCCAAAGACGAAAGTAAAGAGCTATCACTCTGTGTTGACCCTTTTACTGAGATAAGGTGCAAACATAAATAACCCACAGGGAGGGTGACAGGTCCACTTACTTAATTCATTATTTATTTTAGTTATTGCAGAAGCTCCTGCTGCTTAGCCTCTGGGCATATTTACAAGTGCCATAGGGGGAAAAAGACATCCCTGCCATTACTGTTTAAAATCTACAGTAGATAATATATAAGCAAGATGTATTGTTCTCTAGATCAACACTTGCATCCGGATACAGTTTAAGCAAAATGAGAATGAAGCAATTAATGTGCCTCTGAAATCAGTAAGTGAAATCAGCTATGGTAACAAATAAAGGAAAACAATACAAGGAATCGGAAACAGATTCGCTCCACGTTTGACTGTTTCCCCCTATAAAAAGTCTTATTTTGCAGGGCAGGTTGGCATGGCAGCGCCAGGGACCGGGCAAGCCGTGTCGTGACTTGCTTGTTCCCCAGCCGGGTCTGGACAACACTCCATCACACCCCTCACCTTCATGGGCCATCAGCCGGAGAGAGGCAAATTAGAGTGGTGGCATGGCCACAAATCACAGGCTGTTGTCAGTTTTGGTCTGACCCTTAGCATCGCTTTATCTGCGTCCTTCCCTCCACACCACCCGCTCTCTGGACAACCACTGATATTGTTACTGTTATCACCGTGATTACTTGGGGCTGACCTAACGACCTTCTGCCCTGAAACCATAGGACGGTGCCGCGGCCGGGGCATTATGACCTCACAGAGATGGCTGCCCGCGGTTGGCGGTTGACGTTGCTGAGTGACTGTCATTCAACCTCCCGAATGCCCTGGCCCTTTTGCCTTTGCCATCCCTCTCCCTCCTGCCCACACATTCTGCTTTATATTTTCCCCTAGAATGAAAATCTGAGAAATCCTGATTCCAGCGGTTGACAGGGAAGTGGCCAGGCTCTGGGCTTAGACCCGGGAAAGCAGCTGCCTCTGTCCCCGGTTCCCAGCATGGCCTTTCTCTTGGGCTTGAGAGCCAGGGTCAGTGACCTTCACTATATAGATTTTCATAACCCACGAGTAAATTCAGGCGTGCTAGCTAGCGCACTTTCAGACATGGAATGTGCTGTGCGTCCACCGTGGATTCTTTTCCTCTACATCTCTGACTTTATATCCACCTGCCAGCACACTTACAACTAGGTCTCTTTATTGATTAACAGACTAGAAAGAATCAGTAGTGTGGATACATTGTGCACACGTGGGGTTCATGGTCTAGGGCCGTTGTCCTCAACCCTTTTGACACCCAGGCCTGGTTTATTTGAAGACTCTCCTCTCCAGGACCAGGGAAGCGAAGCTCCGCCTCTTGCCAGCTTCTGTCAGCTTAGGAAGCCAATAGGTGTTTGCTGACAGGAGGCGGAGCTTCGCTCATCTGTCCAGGCAGCCTGGTCCCTCCAAGGGCGGGACCCCTGCTCTAGAGAATATTGTAGCCATGAGCTCCACAGTTCTCTGCCTTAACCCGATGGTGGTGGAGAGGTGAAAATGGAGACACAAAAGGATGTAATGAAAGTATTCCTGGAGTTTAGCCGGAGAGTGGCAAAGTGATTTCTAGCAACCGGACCTTAGACCTGCTCTTGGGTTAAGACCTAGGAGAGACCTTAGAAAACCACAGCCTGCTGTGTTGTGGGTGAGAAACCCCAGAGTAGGTATTAATTTGCTTAGGGACCTAGAGTCCATCAGGGGCATAGCTGGAGCTCAGAGCTGTTTCTTTCTGATAGGCCCACTCTGTATCTTTCAATGTAGGATATTCTCACATGAACAGTCTTACTTTTCGTCTCCCTCAGACTCCACCCCCATCCGTTAAGCTGCCTGTGCCGTGAGTAGTTACAGCATTTCCTGATATCGGTGCTAGCTCGGCACTGCAGGTCGCCTTGCTCAAACCACAGTGCCCACAGTGGTTCAGCACAGACTCTGGACTTCGATGTTGGGTTTTAGTCCTAGCTCCTTCATTCACACACTAGGTGATGGGCATGTTATTGAATTTCTCTGCCTCAGCTTCCTAGTCTCTGCAACAAGAAGAATAACGGTGACCTCTTTTTTTATTCTTTTCATGGGTATCCGCCGCATAGTCCATGCGGAGCAGGTGGGGCGCTGGCTGGCAGCTGGTGAGCCCCGCAGCGCAGCCGCGGCTGGTTTTGTTGATGTCCTTTGCCCTTTATCAGGACTGTGCCTGGGTTGTATGACTTGATTTCCCCTTCCAGGGAAGTATGACCTGCCTTGGGACAGTCGTGGACGGTGGGGTCCAGCTCTGCTGTGGCACAGCCACAGACGAATAGGCTCATGTCTTCCTGCATACCTGTGACGCTGGTCCATCGATGCCCTCTGCACCTGTGTAGTGTGGACCATTCCTTCCTTCTTAGTTTTTGAAGGCAGCTTCTGTGCTACTCAGTGGAGGTCTCTTCTAGTTTCCTGAGCCTACAACTGTGGTATTTCTGGGAGGCTTGGCCAGAGGCTCCTTGAGGGCTGTAATGGGCAGGTGACTCCCTTTACTGCAATAGGGCGGTGGCCTTCTGCAGGACCTGGCCTGGTTCCACTGCTGCAGAAGCTCACGTCAAACACACAGGATGGCTGTAAGGAAGGGAAGGGCCATGCGAAACAAAATTCACCATCATTTCCATGCTTGTAAAATGTTGTGAACGTTCTGAAAAGAGAAATGCCTTTTTTTTGGAGTTGTAGTGAACTACATCTCCAGCCCATTTTTATTTTTGATATGGGGTCTTGCCAACTTCCTACATTGCTCAGTCTGGGCTTGAACTTGAGACCCTCCTGCTTTAGCCTCCCGGTGGGCTGGTATACTACAAGCCTATGCCACCAGGCCTGGCCGGAGAATGATTTCTGAGCTGGGGTTACTTCTAAAACTAGACTGGACTTCCATGGTTGTGTTTCAAACCTATTTGTTCTTTTTTCCCTGTCTGAATGCCAGTTGGGTCCTGTTTCTTGGGGCTCTGAATTGCCCAAATTTGTTCAAGGACTTCAGCTCAAAAGGAAAGTGTCAGCTGTGCACTGACACTGTCTCCTGGTGCACCGGACTTTTCTTTCATCCAGCAGAGCTGTGGGAATCCGGGCTACCCTTGGGCGTTGTTTAGTGTGTTCGTCTCATGAGAACATGGTCTTTGGGAGGAATGGTAATTCCTAGTTATTTCCCAGCCTGCCAGGACTTGGAGGCGCCCAGAGTGTGGGGCTGGGGCCTGCTGCTCTCCATATCTTGGCGCGTGCTCCAAGCTTCCTTATGGGTCTGCCATTGGTCCCACAGCCTCCTGGCAGCCTCAGAGGTGACAAGAGGCCATGCTGTCTGTCTGTAGAGGTGGCAACTGCAGGCAGGAGCTGAGTCTCTGGCTGCCAGTGCTGAGAACCTTCTTTCCTTCCTCTTCTGTGAGGCAAGAGACTCAGCATAGAGTGGGTTGAGTGTGCCTGGGGGGAGGGGGGTTATTGTGAAGGTGGGGGGTGGGGGGACGAAAGAAGGAACAACTGTAAAAAATGTTAATTTATTAATCACTGAATATATAGCAGTTCATCTGAAATGCTGTTGCTATGCCAACACCCTGGGAGTTTATTTTCTTAATCCAAGAGAGGAGCTCTCAGGCCCCTGCTCCCCTGCTGTGCCATTTGAATTCGCTGCTGCCACCGCTGCCACCATGGTATCTGTTTTTAAAAAGTGAGGGGGGTGCGGGGTGGCGGGGGAGGGGGAACCAGGCTAAACCACCAAAGCAGTCACATGCAAAGCAGTGAGAGGCCTTTCTCGGTGCGACTTAGTAAAAATGACACAAATTAATATACTCTACTTAAACCAGACCAAGATTAATGGTTCTCTTTCAGTGCAGCTTAGCCCAACTGTCACTCGACAGGCGTTTGTCGGACAAAATCAACACTAATCAACATTTATTCGTCTCTTGCCCTTGGGTCTGAGGCGCGCGAGCCGGCTGCACCGTTCTCCCGCTCATCTCGCCACGCTTTTCACCCTCCATCCAGGCGCGCCATATATCACCCTTCCTCCTGGTGCCTCTCCTCGTACGCATCCACAGACTCAGCTATCAGGGCACATTAGAGGCATGATAGATTTTCTGTTTTAATTTACATCTATTATATTACAACATAACAGATTTTGATTCAGTAGAGACCAGTGTCTCCTATAGCCAGACTCCTTGGGAGGATTTCTGCATTAACTTATTAAGGTTCGTTAGGATGCAGCTTCAAGTAGACGCCCTCCTCTCTCCCTTGCTCCCGATCTCTCTCTCTCTCTCTCTCTCTTTCTCTCTCTCTCTCTCTCTCTCTCTCTCTCTCTCTCTCTCTCTCTCTGGCGTGCTCAGTGAAGATGTCTTGGTACACCTTATTCAGGAGCACAGCTCCTTTTCTGTAGACTTGGCTTCCTGTGCCAGATCACGTGAGGCTGCCTGGGTTCCTCCTTTCCTCTCCGATTGGACTTTGATCCTCCAACAGTGAGAGCCGCCTGCTCCTCTTTCCCTGCCTGGCCTCAGGGAAATGGGCCTTGACGGATCTGTTGGGCTCCAGTAGTGGACACCCCCTCCCCAAGCTTTCGTCCTTAGCCCCCAGCATCTCCACTTCCCTTTTGATCTCTGTTACAGTTAGATTCTGTTTGTGTTGAAACACATGTTGTAGAAACAGGGAAAGAAAGAGAAAGAAAGAAAAGTTGGTTGGGTTAGCCATGGAGAGGGAGGCTGAACGGGGCTGGTTCTTTCCCGCTTGACCATCTTGAAAGCATCTCGGTTCGGCTTGGAACAAAGCGCATGAACCCAGCTTGTTGTAGCATGTGGGTATGCGTGATAGTAGTGCCCTTGTAGAATGGCTTTCTACCTCACTGATGACATTGGCTTTTATTTTTAGCCTTTTCCCCTTCTTCCTCTCACCAGATTTAGAACATTAAATGCATTATTTTACTTGTTGATGCCGTATTTACTTCCTCTTTGTCTTCAGAGGGGTTGGAGCTCATTAATGTCTGTCGACTACAGTCACATTAACCTTTGGATGGCGGCTCTCACCTATTTGCTGGTTGTAGGAAGAGCTTGGAACGCGGCTAACATCCACATGTCTGCTCATACCTTTCTAACCTGTACTTCTTTCTGCATGAACATCTGGTTTTGCCAAATGCTCAGAGAAGCTGAGTCCTTTTTCTTAAACTGCCCATAACGCTAGATCCCCTGGCCACGTAGATGGCCTGGACTCTTAATTTTTTTTTCCCACTAAGCTGTTGCTTCTAAATAGTAGTGAGGTTTTCTTGTGGCCAGAATGTAGAGAAACCAAGGCCCAGCTGGGAATGTGTGGCTTGGGTGTGTTTGCCTGTGGCTGCTGAAGTGTAGGATGTGTTAGGAGGAGAGCTTAGGACTTCCATTTTGGTTTCTTATTACACAGCAATAAAGTAAATGACGCTTAGTATAACTCTGCACTTATAGAACTGTAGCTCAATTTAGGAAACAAAACTCCACCAACAGGAGTACTCAGTATCTTGAGCTTGGGAAACTGACCTCGTTAATTTTAATGAGGGGAAAAATTCTCCAGCTGGGGCTGAGAAGAAAATGAAATACCAATGAGGTTATCACTTTGGGTGATCTCATTGAATTCAGGCTGCAGTTGGAGTGATGCTTGGAGAATATTCTAAAAACCTATGCACAGATTTAGAAGACAGCACATATGCCTATGAAAGTATTAAGAGACTGCTTTCCTTCTTAGGTAGGGCGAAACTCCTCTTTGTTCCTCCTAATGGAGTTATCAGAGAAGTTAGCAGTAAAAAGTTGGGCCAAAAGCTAAAAGAAAACAAAAGGAATTTGTGTATTTCTTGTGTGGGTCTGGCGTGGGGGCATTGAAGCTGGTGTTATGGTGGTTGAGGGGGTTGTTACAAGCCAGGGTCTTCTGAGCTCAAGTGCCCACCAGGGCCTAACTTCCTGTGAGACTTTGGGCATCTGTTTCTTTATCACCCAAGGCAGGAAGTGGGTTGAAGCAGTCCTGTTATTACGAAGGCAGCTGTTTGGTCATCACAGTAAGTGGATGACAGATTGTGACCAGTGAGGTTCGGATGGCCACGACCGAATTTGCCCTCAGTTAGGAGGAGCTTACCAAGCTGCTGTGACATTTGGTTGGGGACTACCCAGAGAAACATCGCCACTCAAGGTATTTACCCTCTTTGCGTATCCTGGCCCACTAGATGGGTGATCCTGGGGAGAAGGTCGCTGCACCCTTGGAACCTCCGGAGGCTTGGGGCAGACAGCACAGCCTTTCTCCTCCAGAAGGCCCAACCTGCTGACTCAAGATCTTTACCCGTCTCTCTGGCCATGTCATTGCACTTCATAGAAGATGCGCTCAACCATCAGATACAAACTCAAGAGTCACCAAAGGTACACTTCTGATTAAAGGGGCTCTTTTGCTCTAGAAAGCGTCAGCATACTAGTGGAATGTTGCGGAGGTCCATTAATGTTCATAAGTTCCCTTGAATTTCAGCCCTTTTCTTTTAAATCTTTAAGACAATAGTTAAGGGCACTTGTGCTGCTGCTGCTGCTGCTGCTGTGGCTGTGTGTGTCTGTGATGGGAAATGCTGGTTGCCAAGCAGCAGGGAATGGACATAATCACGCTGCCTAGCAACAGCGGCAGCGTGGTCACTTGAGCAGATTTCTGCACCTCTCTTCCTGCTTGGTCCATTGGAAGGTGTAGGTGGCTTCTTTAGGTCACTGTCCACCTGAGCCACAAGGAAGTGTAGGAAAGCATTGTGAACCAAGGTGGGTAGGTAAATATTCAAGTACATGCTTTAAATAGATCGTTTTCCAAAGTGCCTAAGGCTTAGTACTGATTTTTACACAGCGTTCCTCAGTTTCCCCTTAGAAGTTATTATTGTATACCAGTGTAGGTTGACTCCTATGCCTAAAGAAAAATCTTAGAAAAGTGTTAGACTTCTTTGAGTGTTGCTTCTGCTGAGTCTGGTGAGTCTTTACACACTCTTTGTGTGTGTGTGTGTGTGTGTGTGTGTGTGTGTGTGTGTGTGTGTATAAAACAGACGATGTCCTGGTACATACACCGAGTTCTCACATTCACATCTGGATGAAAAAGACAAATGGAGCAGAGCGAGACTCTCAGTTATTCTTTGGGGCTTGAGGAACAAAGCACCCCAAGAGACAAGTCAGGCAACTCCTGGCGGCCTGCCCAGTCTCCCATCTCTGACTATCACTCCTCTCATATGACTCTTCAGTGAGGTCACCTGCTCATTGTGGATCTTTAGAAGCTGGCGTGGCTACCTGGGTCAGGGTGCCAGCCCTTTCTGTTTTGGGCACCTCTGTGTGTGGAGCCCTGGCAGTGTCGGGAGCTGAATGCTGAAGGGAGGTATTACTTGGCAGCAAGTATGAAGGGGTGAGTCTCCCCCCACTGCCCTGCCTGAGATGAGACAGTACTGCTTCCCCTTTTCCTCTATAGGAACTGCAGACCTGGCTGTTACAAGGCTACTTCTCCCATACCTACCGGTGGTGTGGCCATAGCAAGTCACTTCTCTTATCTGAACCTTAGTGTTCTTGCCTGTAACGGACAGCGATATCAGCCTCAAGGAGCGGACAGGAAGGTCTTAAAGGAGGCAGGAGTTTGTTAGCACTTTTGGTGTGTGGCAGATATGAAGCAATTGTTGCTGTCCCCCTTCTGCCAGGGTTAAAGGGCTGGAACTCAGGAGGAGAGAAGAGTGTGTGGTCATCCTGGTTCTTACAAACTTTAGTATCTTGGGTTTTATCCTCAGTCTCAGTCTTCCAAACAAAGAGCCAGTGGTTCCTTTTGTTTTGGGTTAGAAGAGTCCGATTGATCTCTTTCCTTTGATGCTAGATGTCATTCACAAGGTACCTGGAAAGTATTAACTTATTTCTAATGGTTTATCAGCTGGTCCGTAGAGAATCATGATGGTTTGCCCTCATTTCACAGATGATGAGACAGCAAAGTAGCATAATAAGATTTAGTAAGATTATTTGTCTGGGATTCCAGAGGCCTTTGTGTCCAAGATGGGACCAGGACCCTAGAGCCTAGTGGCATAAATAATGCCCCAGATGGAGTCAGAAGGGATGAAATGGGGCACAAAGTCTTGGTGAAGCTGAGGTTTCTAGGAGTTGATGAGACTTAAGTATGAACTGCAAAATTGCAAGATCAGTGAGTCTTCTTGAACAGATGCCAGTGAGCCTTTTAGAAGTCATGGTGTGCTTGGCTGGTCAATGGCGGTGAAACAAGGCTTGCATCTCTGCTGATGTGTACTAGTTAGTAGAAGTAACAGCAGGATTCAGGCGAAGACCCTGGACCCTAACTTAGCCTCTCACCTCCACGTCCTGCTAGTAACCCTTCTTCAGTTTCTCTTGCAAGGATGATGGGAATGTTGACCTATGGATGAACGTGAGGAAGGTATAGATCTACGGTTAAGAATTAGTTAGATCTGTAAAGTGCTTCCCCCTGCAGATTGCTTCTTACACAACACAGCACAATGTAGTGACCCTAGCAATCAGCATGCACTGATTTGTTTGTTTGTTTGTTTATTTATTTATCTATTTATTTATTTATTTATTTTTACCAGTGTCTTCTGTCTAAAGCAATTACAGGCAGAGTGTTTTGGGTAAACAAATGCCAATAGCTTAATCTTCCTCTCAAAGGAAGGATTTGGTCTCTGAGACTCCTTCCCTGTCTCAAAGCTGTAACCTCTCCAAGGCCCCCGTGTCTTCGGTCTTTTCTTCGCCTCCTCTGCAGAGAGGGACAAGCCCTGAAAAGCTCCCCTCACTGCAGCCATTCTGGGCCATGGAGCAAAATGCTTCAGGCAGTGAAGTTCTGAAATTCCACAGCACCTGGTTTTTCAGTTGCATCTTCTCTGAGCTGCCTCTGTCTGTCGCGTTCCGTGGACACGTGCCACTGCGTACTCCTGATGCCTATCTTAGTGTTTTACTGGGTGGCTGGGGTAAGGGAGGAAGGAGAGGGGAAGGAGAGGGGAAGGACATAGGGATGCGGCCCTTCATCCTGCTATCTGTACCCACTATAGTATCCGGGAAACGCCATTGGGCCTGGAGGCCTTACCTACACCAGTAGAGTTATTAGAGGCCTTTTCCCAGCCCACATGAGTCTCCTCAGCTGCCCTCCCTTTGGCTACATCTGGAAATAGCCTACCTTCCCGGCTGTAGTTCCTTCGACATGGTTTCTTTCGTGTGACAGTGGCAGAGGCCTTGGTTGCCACGGGAAAAAAATTATGATGCAGCTTCAGCTGTGGCTGGGTCAGTTACGCCCCCTCTGCTGGCTGCTCCGTGGGAAGGAACTCCCTGCTGATGGCTAAGGAGCAGCTTCCAGGCCCACCTCTCTTCTCAAGGGCTCTTTTTGAGGAATTCCAGGTTTTTTCTTTATTTTTTATTTTTATGTTTTGAAGCTCAAGGATTGAGCCCAGGGCCTTCACACCAAACTGCATCTCTAGCTCATTTCTCATTTTTATTTGTGCATTTGAGACAAGCTCTCACTAAATTACTAAGTTCACCAGGCTGGGTCCAGACTGAATTCTCCTGCCTGTGCTTCCCAGAGTTCCGGCATTTGGGCCTGTGCCCTCTTGCTTGTTGTCAGTCAGAGAACACTGTGAGGATGGTGATTCATTGCCTACCGGGTTTTACCCCCTCCAAATGGAGTGATAGGCAGAGGATTTGCATCCTTTCTGTGACTAATACCCCAACTGGAGTTTGGTTTCAGGAGGTCAGGGTGACTTCTGGTATTCAGCCAGCACCCTTCCTTTAAGGAAGATAGAGCACTATGAATGTTAAGCCTTTGTCCTCATAAACACTGCTGGAAAATTGAGCTCCAGTAACGAGGGCCCTCGCTGGTTATATGATATGCTTATTGCTTTTTGGCTTGCTTTTTTCTCCTCTCACTCTTAAAAAAGCCATTTGAATGTTCAAGTAAGCAATAATCTATTTATTCTATTTTCTTAAGGTGAGGCCCATCTCAAGTGCTGCTTAATTCCTCCTCCTCCTCCTCTTCTTCCTCTTCATCCTCCTCTTCCTCCTCCTCCTCCTCTTCCTCCCCCCCCCCTTCCTTCTTGTCCTTGGGACTCAACCCAGGGTTTTGGCACTGAGCTCTATCCTTAGCCATCTTTCATTTTCATATTTCATCACTAAGTTGCCCACCTGGGCGTGAACTTGTGATCAGCCTGCCTTAGCCTTCCAGAGTACTGGGATGACAAGCATGTGCCACGACACTCGGCATTCCTGTTACCTATTTGAGAAGGTATTTGCACAAAGTTAGATATAGCCCCATTTCAAAACTAAGACAACCAAGCGTAAGGCTGATTCTGTCTTGAGGACACTGAGTCCCAGGAGGTAGACATGTCTTGCCAAGGAGATATGGCTATTAGTGGGAAAGGAACTAAGGACAACCTGGTGTGACCTCAGGCGTTTGGCCTGGCTCTCATCGATCGCTCTTTCGTTAGGTCTCAGCCAAGGACATTCAAGGCATCTGTACATTTTCTTATGTAAAGGCATGTAAGTGCTGCTCAGCAGTTATTTAGAAGACCAGTTCTTTAGAAGTGCACTGAAACTTGGGCTGGAATCCCTAGGTTTCTGAGGCCTAGGATCAACACTGTACACTTGTTCTTTGAAGTCTTTGGTAGATAGAGATTCATTCCAGTATGCACTTGCTGATTTTTTCGGTGTCTTTGTCATGGTACGCAGAGTTGCATTATTATCAGCAAGGACTTAATGAAGACGCACTGTGTGCTTCCCAGACAAATAGACAAATGTGGAGGCGTTGGAAGGGAAAGCACCCAAAGTGACCTGCCTTCCAGGAGCACAGGATCTACCTGTGGAGGCAGGGCCTGCTCATGTGCTGTCCTGTGCTCGGACTGTCGTCGTTGGGGTGGTTTTAAGGAAACAAGCCACCTCTCTTCTCCGACCCAGCCCATGTGCTTCAGATGAGAGGATAGAGAGGCAGGTGTCAGCTTGATAGAGGTGGTGTTTCAGTGTAAGATAAAGTACGGAAGCACCTGATTGATGGATTATAAACTGGGAGGTCCAGGATCAAGCTTCATTCTGGGGGCATCAGTATATTTCACAGGGAGCCTCCTGGGCATTAATTCTGCCGTTAATTTTGTTATTAGAGACCTAGCCAAACAAAGAGAGGTGGCGAAGCTCGGGGCTGGTTTAACCTTGATGAAACAGGGATTTCACCAAGGATGGTGTTCCCCATCTATCTTCATCCGTCAAGGCTCTGCTGAAATATGCTAATGAAGCCCAAAGATTGGAGCACAGAGCAGTGAAATGGGGCGTTGCAGATGATCTCCGTCCCCCCGTAACAGGGCGAAGCCACTTACTGTCCGGATTTAGGAGAAGGAGTGTGAGCGGCCGAAGGTGGGAAGAGTGTAGGCTGAGTTCCGTCCAGCAGGCGGAAGAGCAGGATTCCGAGGCATGAACACCAGATGGGGTGGGGAGCCTGGCTCTTCTTAAAAAGCCGGATTCCTTAATTTTCCTTGGCTGACTTTCTAGCCAGTCCTCTTTGGAAAAAAGTGTAGGGTGTGTTGCATGCGGGGAAGCATATTTTGTTGGTGAGCTGTCACTGTGCCCAGACAAGTTACCTGTTGCCGTGTCGATTCTCATCACCTTGTCTGTGTCCAGTGGATACAGTGAACTCATACCCTTATTTTTTTGTTTTGTGATTTTCAAGCTGTATTCTTTTGGGTCCTTACTTAATGTGATGGGCATATGATCAAATTACTTTATATACCCTAATCTAGTTAAATTCTTATTAACATCCCACGGAGAAGCAACATTATGGCATATATTTTGTACATGAAGTCTGGGGAGTCAGATTCATTTTCAAAATCACAGAGCCAGTGAGTGATTTGGTTGGAGTTCAAACTAGTTGTCTTTTGACTCCAAAGTCCTTGCACAAAACCATCATGATCTGATCCCTCTTATGTAGAATGAGACTGGGAATCCCTGATTACAGTGGGGAGGGTTTGATTCATTTGTTTACATACTGAGTTAGGTTTAACTTAAACCTCAGTACATGCTTTGCGGTTGTTTCATAAGAAGGCCCTAACCCCTCTGAAGCTGAGACAGGGTGCTGTCTTTAGGCTCCCAAACATTGGTAATGTAGCTACTGTACCGATTGCCTGCTTCTGGCACTGTTTTTTCTGGCCAGCTGTTTTCTGGTTTGCATACATAAGATGAAAGCCATTGGGGGATTTATTTGTCTTTACAAGTTAATCCTACAGAAATTACAGTAAAATTTCTGTTGCTTTCAGCTTTTTGGGAGATCAACTTCATATCCGGTTTATTGGGTTCTTCCCTTGAGTATGTATCCACCCACACAAAGAAGAAAATAACAAGGGAAAGTGTATTTTTACTTATTTAACGGCACCTTTGGCCTAGTCTGTGTCAGGAGCCATGTGCAGTACTATGTTGATGATTCCTCTAAGATAGCTACCAAATGTCTCTCCCAAGATGTGGACCCTCACTACAAGGTGGCGTTCTGCAAATCAGGCACAAGAATTCCCAAATCTAAAATGTTGCTTGGCTTAAAAAAATGATGGGGAAAGGTAGAAGCTATAAAGAGAAAAGAAAGAAAAGATACTCAAATAAGATGCCAAGTGCTGTAGTTTCTTCAGCCTGAGTTGTGGTAGAATTAACGCTCCATTTGGGCCTTGAAGTCTGTTTTGCCATTTGTCAAATCAGGTCTGAAGTCTGAGGACTCTGAACTGTTATTAAAGAGTTAATAACTGAAGGCCTGTCTGTCCAGGATACCGTGTGGGTCAGTGTATCTTGCCAAAAGGTGGCATCAGTCAGTGGAATCAGTTGGGCTCTCCGTCTGGCAGATCTGTCTCTCTCAGCTGCTCCTCCTCCAGTTTCAAGTCTTGGAGTTCATATACAGTAAATCTTTCTCTTAATAAAGCTGTTTTTCAAATCTGACTTTGGACTAGGGACTGCTTTTTCTCCAAATGCAACAGCTGTTAAACATGGTGCATTGGGCACTGGGTGTATCTCTTTGTTTAGCTTTGGGTTTTTCATAGGAGCCGAGACATGAAGGAGTGGGAGGACTCTATCGATTTCTTTCTACCCATGAGGCAGTCACTGGGCTTGGCAGGAAGGCTCCCAACCTCCAAAGGCTCCTGGGCTCCCTGGGCCTCTTGCCCTTGAGGATGAAGCCTATTGTCCCCTAATAACCAGTGCAGCGTTCCCCCCTCCTTCTGGTGAGACAGAATTGTGGAGCCCAAGGTGCCAGCCAGCAGAGGCCAGACCTTTGGCCTCAGTCTGTCCTGGCTACATGAGGAAGGCATTTTTGCACCTTTGCTCTCTCGGCCTTCTGTCACTGTCTCTGTTCCCAATGCACTGGGGAGCATTAACTCCCTGCAGGGGGAAAAAAGTTCACAAAAGAAATGAATTATGCATATGGAATTCATTTCCTTGATGAATAGGAATCTGAACAAACTCCATGACTGTTTGATTTTAAGGCCGGGAGGAAGGGGTGGGGCGGTTAGGGCTAAGGAGTGTAGTGGGGGGCGATCAAAAAGAATGTTAGTGAGAGACGTGGGAGAAAGACTGTGGCAGGGGGACGTGGGTTCGGGTGTTGAGGACTAAGTAAGTAGCCCTTTGAAAGTAGTTCATGGCCAGTACACACAAGTATGTACCTCACTCCCAATTAATGTGACAATTTCCCTGCAGGGACAATGGAAGTGGCAGCAAGATTGTACTGGGAAAAGTGACAATGCCTTAGTGATGTCACTCCGGAGTTAAGGGTTCGGAGTGATTGCTGACTTATCTCTGGGCAGGCTGACTGTGGGCACGTTGTGGTTTAAGGCAGGGCCTGGATCATGGGATAAGCACTGACTTTATAAGTGGAAGACGTGGAACCAAGCTCTAGGAGTCACGGCTGTGAGACTCTGGGCAAGTCACTTCTTCCTCAGCCACAGTCATCTCATCTGTAAATGCGTATCATGCAACTGCCTAGAGGAGACTTATGAGGATCGTGGAGAAATGCTTTGATGAATAAAACAAAATATCCATCCAAAGGGATTTTATTTTCCACTGGTGCCTTCCTTTCTCGACATGGTGCGTTGGGTACCATGTCATTCTTAGATAATGTTCAAATACAGTCTTCACGGCAAGCCAGACAGGAGCTGTGGGAAGAAGGAGAAGTTGAGCTGGGTGTCGCATGGTAGTTAAAGGGATGGATGAGCATAAGAACAAACAGACAAAACCTGTATTTTTGTTATTCCACCTGTATTTTTGTTTTCCCCATTTTATTTATATGAATATATGCCATGCATAATGTTTACATTAAACTTGAGTGTTTTGTGGTCATGTAAGTCACATCTCATTTACAATAACCCATCTGATATTTGGGGCACATTTAGCCATTGAATCAGTAGTTACTCCTATATAACTAGTTCTGTCAACAGTAGGAAAGCTTGGCATTGACTGCCATTTACAATTAGGAAACACCCTGAAAATGAATGTGAGGGTCTCTTCACTGACAGGAAGAAGCCAGCTTCCGTCTTGGAAGCTGAAGACCTGTGATGCACCTGAGCAGCTGGTAATGGCCAAAGTGACCCCAGGCTTCCAACTGTCCTTCATTAGTTCTTAACTTCTAAATGGAAAGAGAGCTTGGCTGGGGGAACTAAGACTTCAGCAGGGCAACATATAAAGTCACACACACACACACACACACACACACACACACACACAACATGTAGAGTCACACATACATACATTTGTTGATGGTATTGTGAGCTTACTGAGAGTAGGGAGTTTTTGTTTGTTTGTTTGTTTTTGTTAGCCCATGCTAGTTCTGAGCTCACTATGTAGCCCAGGCTAGCCTTGGATGCGTGGTAATCCTCCTGCCTCCCAGCTTTTGGAATTACAAGCATTAGCCACCATGCCCAGCTTTATGTGGTGCTGGGGCATCGAACTCAGGGCCTTGGGCTTGCTAGGCAAGCACTTTAACCACTGTACCATTCGTCCATCCTCAAGGAGGGGGTGTCATTTTTAATGGTCTTAATAGACTTAATCCCATTTCAGCAGTGAGTAGCTTGGGCAGGTCCGATCACGTGTTTATTTTTCGTGCCACCCCTTTTCTAGATATGCTGTTTTGTCAAGGAGGTGTATGTACTTGCTCTTCAGCAGATCCTTTCTTGGGATGAGGATGCGCAGCCTAGGGCAATTGTGTCCTGGGCTGCCCACTACACATAGTGCCACCTCATGCCCTGCGGAATCGTGGTTTTCCACTCTGTGCCCTGCTGGGTCCCTGGAATGAAATGGAGGTGCCCTAGGGCTGCCTTCCTTGCAGTGGGGGACCAAGCCCACCTTCAACCCAGACTGTACCCCAGTCCCATGGATTTTATTCGTTTGGCTTTATAGTGAAAAGCCTACTTTTAAGTAATGTTTGAAACCCAGTGGTGCAGAGAATAGACCAGTACCTCATATGAATTATTTATTTGTTTATTAAAATTTTCATGGCACCTTTTTCTCACAGCTCAAGGCACAATATGGAACAATTCAAACTCATAACATTTAGTGCTAAAGATTATAAACGGGGCCAGTGAATAAACATTGGGAGGAATGACCGAAGAGGGAGGGGGAAGACACACAGAAGGGGGTGGGCCTTCAGAGCTCAGATCACATCTGGAGCCAGGGGAAGGAGGTCAGAAAGTCCTAAGCCTCGGGGAGGAGTCCATCCCTGCCAAGAAGTTGTCCTGTCCCTCCCCCTCTGAGCCTCCCAGGCACTGGAGGCGATCGGGGTGCCCTCCCAGGGCCCTTCCTGGTCGGATCCTCAGGGACGCTGAGGAACTTTCCTTTTTAGGTGAGCAAACCTAACTCCCTCACCCCCTCCCAAGTCATCATGGTAATAAAAAATGGTAATAAAAATGTTTTTATTTTAAGGTTGTGCATAAACCTTTCAGTAGCAATATATTTGGTACGGAGTGCATTTCAACCTTGGCTACACATTAAAGTCACCTGGGGAACTTTTATAAACTAGAACCGGCGTTTGGGCTCCACCCTGGAGCAGTGACACCAGAACCGCTGGGCTTCTTGCATTTGCATCAGGGTGGTGGGATGGTGCTGGAGGAGCCTGAGGCCAGTGATGAGGAGGCAGGGTTGAGACAGCATGAGAAAGGGAGGGACGGGAGGGCTCTGGCTGGGGCGGGCCTGAAAGGCTCCTCCTGATAAACAACGGTGAAAAGGAATCCAAAGCTATGCTTTGAAGTCATGGAGCTGTAAGATTTTCTTGTCTTACGTGAAGCCTGCTTGGCTTGTGTAGCTCATTTTTCACATACTTCAAGGCTGTGAAACTTCAGAAGCGTTGCAGCTTTCTTTGGCTATCCCCTCCCTACCTGGCTCCGGTTGAGAATGTCGACCATGTGCCAGGTGTGTTCTAGGGATATCACGCTTAGAATATTTTGAATTGCACTCAGTGGAGGTTGGCATTTCCTCCCCATTGTACGGAGGAGGGAACTGAGGCCCAGAGAGACTGAATAATTGCCCCAGAGTCTCCAAACTTATAGATAGTGGAGGAAGAATCAAGTGTTTATTTTTGATTTTTGATATTTATTTTTCGTGGTTCTGGGGATTGAGCCCAGGGCTTTACTGAGCTAAATCCTCAGCCCTTTTTAGATTTCTGAAGTTGAGACAGGATCTTGCTAAGTTGCTCAATTGCCCAGGCTGGGCTTGAACTTGTCATCTTCCTTCCTCAGCCTCCCAAAGCGCTGGGATCACAGGCCTTTGCCTGGCCTCAACCTGTTCATCTTATTTCAAAGAGTACGCACTCCATGCACTACCTCAGGAAGGCCCCGGACTTGTTTGGCAGCTGCCTCCTCTGGGTGAGAAGGCCTGTGGCTTTCTTCTTTCTGATAGCTGAGAAAATCTGAGGGGAAGACAAAGCTACTTCAGCAGTGAGTATCTTAGAGAGTGAGCCGGAAAGTGTAGTGTAGTGAAAACGAGTTCAGGGCAAGGCCAGGCCAGGCCTCTCTAGCCTCGGGGCAGGCTTGCAATGTACAAGTGGCCCAAAGAAATACCATCGTGGGATAAATCAAACTCAAGCTGTATGAGAAACATAGCTTCTGTGTTACTGCCGTGCCTTTGGCATCACTGGCATGACCTCTGTTCTCTGCTTCTTTCATTTCCACACGGTAGGACTTTGTGGTGGTACCTCTGTGCCTCTGGACTCATCCGCCCTTGGGGGAATCCAAACTGGAATATTCTAGAATGCTGCCTTCTGCTCGGATCCTAGTTCCATCTAGGACTATGTCACTTCCGTCATACAGCTCTTTTCATTACCCAGCTCCCGCAGTCCTGAACATATGGACTCCTTTTCTTACTGAAGTGGTCTACAATCATATTTTCAAGGCCTAAAACAAAATTAGTCTTTTTGATATAAAATATTTCTAAAAGTACTTTTGTTAATGGATGGTTTTCCTCCTGGGATTGTAGTGCTTAGCGTGCCGTGCTAATTCATCCGTGTTCATGCCATCCAGGAGAGGAAAGTGTTAACTGTTTTTGAGTGTAGACAAAACTTTGGATGGGAGTCTTGGGGCTTTCAACCCAATATTTCTTTGACAGAATTGTCATGCCTCCCAGAAAAGATGACCACCCCCCTCCCATGCATCACTGTTCTTGCATGTGAAACTCACAGGCAGTTTTCCAGTCTCAGTTGTTCAGGCCTCTGGCCCAGAGTTGTGCGCTTGGCCGTGACTAGATTGTGGATGACTAAGTTCAGGCACAAGAAACTCCCTCTCCGCTACACTTGGCCCTCCTCATCCTCAAGTCCCTGTGATAGACGATGAAACAAACTCGCACCCTCAGCCCACCCTCACACCCCACCATCCTATGCCAGGCTGCCACAGGGCGGGTCTACAGTTGCTCTACTCACAATCGCCATGCTGAGTCGTTCTGTTGGAATTCTCACCTTGACCTAGTGTCATCCTAGGATCATCCTCGTGGATTCCATTTAATGCTAGTCAGTAAAAATGAGGTGGCTTTCCTTTTCTTTCTAATGAGCGTATTGTGAGTATTAGGCAAGGGGTGCTTGAGAAGCCCACAGCTGAAGAAAATAATGAAGTGGGCTTTGATCACCTAGTGCAGAGAGAGTTGAAGGCGTCTGTGAAGGGACACAGGCAGGGCTCTCACCTCTGGCTGTGCAGATCTGCTGTCTAAATTAGGGGGAAGGCGGCACTATGGATACCAGCACTGGGCTTCACTTTGCAGCCAACTCTGAGGAGCCAATCACTTTTGTAGATGGAGAAGCCACCGGTCTCCAGGCAACTGGAGTAGAGGTTGGTTTTTCCTTTGCACCTATAGATACAGGATTATTTGTATTGGAAGAGAAGCCAGCTCTGATTTAGTTAGCTTGTAACCAGTTCTTTGTTTTTGCGTTGTATAGAGAAGAGAGACCATCATGCTGTCTAAGCCGTTCCCTGGCACTTAACCTTGGGGGAAGCCTGTCTTGGTCTCTTGCTGACTGGCACTGGAGACAGGCCTTGGCGAGGGTGTGCGGGCGGAGCTCCTGCTGCCCTGGGCTTGGTGTGCGCGCTGCCCGAGTTTCCCCTGTCCCCCGCCTCCGCTTTTGCTCCCTCCTTCGTGGGGGGAAGGACGACATCCGCCTGAGCGGATGCAAGAGGAACCTGTGTGTTTCTTTTCCGCTACCTCTGCTTTCTCTCTCCCTTCTTTTTCTCTTCCCAGCATTCCCTTTAGTAACAAGGAGAGATGGAGTCATGGTAGTTGGAGGCCAGGGAATGGTATTGCTTAGGGGAAAGTCAAGTCAGGGAGCTTCAGGAAGAAGCAGGGAGCGTCGCAGGCATAAGGTGGCTCGGCCATGTCTCCCCCACCAGCTCCTGTCCCTCAGAACTGCAAAGGAGGGTGACGAATTTGGTTTCCACCAACATTAAATTGATAAATGAAATTTGTATGTTAAAACAATGATAATTGAATTGTGTGTTCTTCCCTCCGTTCTTTTCCACACTTCTGTCTCACCACCCCCAGGTCCCCACGCCTCAGCTCCGGGAGGAGGGGGGCCTGTGCAAGCTGTCGGTTTGCATTGTGCGGACCAGGGAAGGTCTCTACCTGGCTCATTTTGTCCCCTTTGCTTCGGCTGTCACTGCTGACAGTCCTCATGTTTATTTCATCTCGCGTGGTGGCTGTCTCGTTTCCCTACCCTCCGATGTCATTAACGCGCAGAGAGCGGGCCCTGCAGTGTTGAGCCTAATGAATTCCGCCGTGGCTGCTGCGCTCCCCACCTTGTTACCAAAGCTCAAGGTGTCAAATTAAACCCAGCCCAGAGAGAAGGAGCAAGTGCGGGAGAGAACCAGGAGCCGGGGAGAGGGAGGTGTGGAGGTGTGGGGAACAGAAACAACCTCAGAACAGGTGAGGGCGGGAGGGAAGGGGCCCGGGGCGGACAGAGAGGGACCCCAGATGTGAACGCCGTCCCGTGGTCAGTTCCACTTTAAGCAAGGTGACCTCCGTGACTCCTCGCCGGACCTCATGACCTGCTTCTCTGCGGGTGGCATTTCATGCCTTGGCCTTGGCTGCGGTTTGTTGCCTTGCTCTCATTGCCTGCTTGATTTATTTTCATGGTTTATGCAGATTGGGTGCCTTGCAAAGCTGACAGTGGCTAAGGCGAGAGAGCGCAGTCAGAGCTTAGGGATGGGGTGCGCGCGTGTGTGTGTGTGTGAGTGCGCACGCGCACATGTGTGTATGTGTGTAAGGAAAAGTGGAGCCACATGTGAGCTCTTGGCCAGTGGCTCTGACCGGCTGCAGGAATCCTGTTTCAAGATGGTGGAAAGAGACATCACCACCGGAAGTTGAATCATAGCGGCAGCCAGGGGGCGCTCCTTGGCAGCTATCCCTCCTCTCACTTCGCCCCACTTAGGGAAGGCATTATTTACTTCATCTTTGTCGTTGTAACATTATACCATCCGCAGAGCGTTTTCCGATGTGTACGTATTAGTGGCCTTTTCATCCTTGGAGCATTTTGCTTGAGGTGGCCATCAGTGGAGTTTGCCTGCCTTACGGGTGGTGGGGAGCAAAGAGGAGAGATGGGAAGTCGGCTGCCCGGGCTGATGTCGAGGCAGGGGGCGGTTGGTAGTGACTAAGCTTGTGAATGTAAAAATGGAAGTAATTTCTGTACCGTAAAATGGATGTGTCTGAGCTGCACAGCTTCATGTTTGCAAGCGAATGCTTCCCCGTCCATCCCCCACCCGCCAACATGCTGTTTCAGATATAAAACTAAGCTCGTCTGTTCAGGCCACATATGGCAGAGGACAGAGTTGAATGTGGCCAGATGCAAAAATGAATTTTTAAGCTTTCCTAAAACATAATGAGACTTTTCTTCTTTCTGGAGATGGAGCCAGTGGCCTTCACACTAGTTCCAACCCCAGCAAATTTTTAAATTTGGATTTTTGAGACAGGGTCTTGCACAGCTGCCCAGGCTGGGTTTGAACTTGTGTTCCTCCTGTCTCAACCTCCCAGAGTTCTGGGATTCCAGGCCTAGCTCACTTTTATTTTTTTTCTTTTTGAAGAAAATTATTTTTATAATAACTTGATATTCACACCACAAATTTTGGAAAAAGTCGTAAGGGCACATGGGTGGTAGAGAGTGCTCGCCTGGTCTCAGTGGAAGGGTTGTACTCCCAGGCAAGAAGGATGGGCACCTCAGGTGCAGGTGGACAAAGGTTTTCTGGTATTTGCTCTTAAACCTCAGCCCACTCATCAGTTTGGGACTTATTTTTCTTTACTTAGAGTTTGTTCTTGGATTTCATTGTCTTTTCCTTTTTATGACGATAAGTATAATAGTAGAATAGTATTTACCTTCTGTCTTCTTTGTCGATTATTTGGTTTTGAGATTCTCTCCGTCTCAGGATTAAAATAGCCTTGTATTTTTGAGAAACTTACATCATTTTGTTTCCAAACAGTAGAACCAACTCAAGCGTATAGATGTCTCTGGCAGGTACACTGTAAACACAACATATTGGGAAGGAAGGACTAGCTATAAACACCCCAATTTTGTAAATGAGAATAATATGGGTAACTTCTCATTTCACTAAGCTTTTTTTTTTTTTTTTTTTTTTGGCCCTTATAGTAGCAGGAAAATCCGGATTCCCTGACTTATAATCCACTGTATTTACCTGAAGTAAAGTGTATGGGGGGAGTGGGGGCTGTTGTGGTGCGCACATGTGCACCTGTAGATGATGCTGGAGAGTTTCCCTTTGTGTTGACAGAAAAGTGGTCCAGCCTTTAGTCCTCTGGTTAGAGTTGACATCGTCAGAAGACTCAAGTTATAGTGTTCCTTTGCTTTTAAACTATGTCATGCGATTATTTCCTCTCTGGTGGCCTTTTTTATTCAGTTCATTGCTGATCAATTTAAAATAAGCTCAGGATCAAGAAGGATTTGGAAAGATGGAGACGAGTAAAGCAGTTACTTTCCTCAGCTTTCATATTTAAATGAAAAATTCTTCTTCTTTGAACTTTCCCTAATGCTACTTGTACTTACTAAAGAGTCAAAATGGGGCCAGAATGATTTGAGAGTGAAGGATTGGGGGCAGCACATCAGTTGTCCTGCTTTCTTCTCCACTCCCACCCATCAGAAAATCCATTAAAAGATAATTCAGCTTTGTAGCATTTGGAGACTTTTTCAGGAAGGCCTCAGCTGTAGTGTTTCAGTGGAAGAATCAAGGTATCTAACTTTTAAGAATTCAGTCATTCATTTGCCAAAATTGTTGAACTGGATATAAAAAATACATGGGAGAAGGTGTGATATTCTGTTGTCACAGAAAGGAAGGATCATAAGGTGTTGGAAGGTGGTCCCCAGCTTGGCTATGAAAGTCAGAGATAGCATCTTTGGGAGAGTGACTTGAGTTTATGGAAACTTGTTGAAGGAGTCATTCATTAATGTCGCATATCTCCTCTGCCAATGCCTCACTTCTTTTTTGAGCACCTACGTTCTGCAGGGCATCTTGTTATGGTAGTATGATTTGGCTTTGGGAGTGGAAAAGTCCAGTGTCAAGTGTGTAGAGATTGGTGAGATGCCAGTTGGGTCTACTCTTAGTCTCCCAAGGGTGACTCGCTTCTGGTGGTATTCTATTAGGACAGTCAAGACAATCTGAATATTTCCAGTAATGAACAATGAGTTTTCTCTCTGTGATTTATGTAGTGTTTGCGTTTACTGCTCTTGACTGTTGTCATCTATTTTTGTTTTGTTTGTTTGTTTGCACTGGGCTTTAGATAAGTAGATCATTATGTACAATCATGGAGCTGCCCTAAATTCTAGCATGTAGGATTTTATACCACACTCATATGTTGGTTTTATGATTGTTATAATATGGTACAAAGACTTGAAGAAAGTTTTATACAACAAATGAGGCCATGATTACCTTTAGAATCAGCAGACATGTGGAATAAAAAGGAATGTAGCTATTTACAATAATACCTTAGCTGTTGAGGATCATGTATGGATAATTAGCCATCTACTGACTGCTGGTGGACAATGAAAGTAACACAGTATATTGTTAAGTATTTTAGACATAAGTTTTTAAGAGAATCAAAATGAGACACCCTGTTTATCTGATCAATTGGCTAGAAATTGGGCTGCTTAATATAATGTATAACTCTAAGGGTATATTACTATAGCTAGTCAATGTAAGGTGTGTCACGTAAATACTGGTCTAATCCATATAAAATTCTGTATTCCTGGTCATGCACTGAGACTGAAAATGGAAAACCAGGAATGTAACATCAAAAGCACCATGCATGTCATTATTTACCTAATCTGAATTACTTTAGTATTAGCACACTGGTAATGTTGAGTGTTTCCTCTTTTTTGAAATTACATTATAAAAAATAGCTTCTCCAAAGTATATCAAGACTCTCAAATATGTATAGAACTGAAACGCATCTACTTACTTTATACTTTAACTTAGATAAAGTATGAGGAGAAAGCATTCTAGAATTTGGCTGAAACATGGCGTGCCATTTGGTGTCACTGGAGAGTTTTCTGTGTTGGTTTAAGATTGAGTGATGGACACAGGGAAAATGAGGGGGAAAAAAACCTTAATGAAGTAGAAAGCATAAAGAACAATAAAATGCTACAATGTACAGGATACTTGTAGTATGACTAAAGGTGGATGAGGTTTGTAGAGACCATTTCTACGGCTGGGACCTTCAAGCTCTACAATAGGTGTACTATTATGTATAATATATATACTATACTATACCAATCAGAGATAAAATTTTTCATCAGTTGGCGATATAATTGTGAATTTTTGAATGGCTCAGCTGGATTATATGTATCCTAGCAAATCTGGGTCAAAATGAAACTTTTCTCTATAGGGTACTGGAGCAAAACCATAACATGAAGATGACATATCCCAGTCCAAATGAAGGTATAATTTGCTCTTTAATAAAGCACAGTGTAACAATGGAATGCACTAGTACTACTTTGAGGAGTGGGGAAATAACAAGACCTTAATTAGCGCTCTCTTCATAGACAAGATTCTAATCAGGTGGGTGGCTTAAGCCTGTAATCCCAGCACTCTGGAAGGCTGAGGCAGGAGGATTGCAAGTTCAAGCCAAGCCTGGGCAGTGCAGGGACATAGTGAGATCCTGACTCAAAGTGAAAGGAGGCAGTTGGGAGGTAGCTCATTGTGGAGGTTTTGGGCTTGATCCCCAGCTTACCGCCACCAACTAATCAAGCTTTCGAAACTTGTAACGTCTGAAGACCTCCGTGTGGAGCAGTTGCTTCCGTGACCTAGGGTCATTCCACTTGCTGTACTGAAACAGTTCGAGGACGTAGGAGACAAACGATGTGTGGGCTCTCCTTAGAAGGTGGACACATGTTGTTGGGAGATGTTTAGCTCTCAACAGTAGGCAGTGAGAATACAGCCAACCCAACCTCATGTTATCATGATGCCGTATAGCTGGAAGGATCAAAGCAATAGAATCAGAGTCACAGTAAGTGCTTATATAATATGCTAAGTAATATTTCCTCCAATATTAGAATGAAACTGATTTCACAGTTATGTCATATTTCATGATACTTGTTCTGAGAGAGCAGAACCAAAACTCAAAATTCTTACAAGATGCTATTAAAGTAAGTTGGTCAGTACTGAAGTACAGAACATTCATTGCAGAATATGTTTATTTTCACCTTCTTATCAATCCTAACTTGGTCTAAATGAGCCTTCTTGTTTCTTTTTCTTTTTTGGGGAGGGAGGGTGTCCTTCTTAAAACTACTTAAATAGAAAGGACCTTCCCTCCCAAATCCCAAAGAGCTTTTACTTTGTTAGGAGGGTTGAGGAACGAAATGTTCCTCTTTATGCCAGAGTTAGATTTGCCACCTTCTTGCCTGTCATTTCTTTACCCTGATTTGTGTGGCCTGATTGACCCCTGTGGTCTGAGCCCGTGCACCCCGCGTGCTGTGAGGGGAGTAAAGGTGTTAAGTGGATGCTTCCGGGATTTAGCAGATTCCTGATGCCCTACTTGTGTGCTTGCAGTCCCATTATCCTGGGGGCTTTTGGAGTGGCCCCTGGATAAGCTGCCTCCCAGCAGCACGGTGTCATCGATGCTGGTGTCTGTGTCCCACCAGTAGATAGGGACTGTAGGAAATGAGCAGTAGTGATGGGTGCATGGTGAGTGGGGAGACCCAAACTTCAAAGGTTGGACCTTTTTTTTCATAGCTCACAAACCGTGGTTATGCCACAAATAACACACAAGAAAGAGAAAAGGAAAAAGATCAAAGAGGGGGAATTGGGACAGATGCTTAAATCAGCCTTACAACTCATTCTCAGGAGATCAGCCACTTGAAAACTGCTTTTCTTCTGCTGTGGTCACAAGGATTTCTGGCAGTTTCAGGTCTGGCTTGTCTAAGAATGACCAGCATAAGTGCATGTAATTGCTGGGGATAAAATTCTGAAGATCTATTAGCTTCCGAATCTTTGGAACTATGACTTTTTCTCTGGATAGCTGGTTGGCACCTCTGTACGTGTTTAATGGCATCTCAGTATATATACACTGTGGTTTCATGGAAATAATATTGGTTTTTAGAGGCATACCCAAGGTTACCATTTCCACTTCTGCTTGAGTCCTACAAATACGAAGCTCTATGACCCTGGAGGGGCTATATAACCCTCTCCAAGCCTCAGATTATTAATCTGTGAAATAGTGTCCTAGACACTGTCAGCATCACCTTGCGCTGTGTCATTTGTTTTGTTCCTTCTGCAGCTCTCTGAATTAGGGGCTGTGAACACAGGAGGCAGGGAAGCCGAGCAGTTCACCTCGAGCACACAGCAAGCAGCAGAGACAGGGATTTGATCTCAGGACCCATGGTTTCTAGAGTCTTGCCTGCTTTTCTGACCACACCGTGATTATGAGGAAGGCCAGGGGTGAGCCTACGTGTCAGCTGTGGTCACAGTGCCTAGTGGACAGGAGGCACTTCGAAGGGGTAGGCTCTCTCACCGCCCCAGTTCTCTGCAAGGATCTATGTGGTACAAACACAGAGAGGAAATAGTCCTGTAGAAGTCACATCCTGGGAACGTGCCCGTATGTGAAGATTGACGCTATCACAGTTGAAGGCGGTTGGAGTATCGTGCTGAAGTCAGCTGCCCATCTCCCAGGCCCAGGGGGCAAGTTGAGAGCATCCACAGCTCTTTTCAAGGTTTTTTTTCCCCGTTGTTTCTAGGTGTAAATCATGCACCTCTCTGCCACCATCTCACTGAGAATATACCTCCCTGCCTTTTGTACCAACGCCTCAGGTCTGTGAGAACAAGAATGGTAGTATGTATTTCCTTCAGAGCACTTTAATATCAAACATGGGCTATAGACTGAAAAAAAAAAAATACATGCCGGACTGAGTGGGATGTCTTCATAAGTAGAGGGAATATGGTATTTGTACCAGGGATGCTGGAGAGTAGCCGGGGAAGGATGTCGTCTTGCCTTCGAGGGGGCTTCTCCAAACGTGACCAGCTGGTCCCTGCCTCCACCCACACTGGGCCAGTTGGAAAGTATTCCTGGCCTTGGATTTTGAAGGAGATGAGCAGAGCAACAGGATGGCTGCACATGGATCCGAGGTGGCCACAGAATCGAGAGTGCAAGTCCCCAAGGCAAGCAGTACCAGTGTCTCTGCACAGGCTTCCTGGGCAGTGCCTTGGCTGTGTTCTCTGCTGCCTGGGATTATTGTCCTACTTGGCCATTCCTCATGCTTCCTGTTGATTTTGTGAAGCAGTGTCTATCTGTCCATTAAATATCTTCCCTGGGCAGGTGAGCCACAGTCTGTGCGTCTTGTCTGCAACCACAAACCATGGTAGGTGGAAGGTGTTAGGGGAGAATAAACACTGTCTCGGGGGCCACTGTCCAAGGGAAAAAGGGGAAGGGACTCGGGGCGGGGAGGGGGCCATATTCTTTAGAGTAGATGATGATAAGAACAAGGGATTCTGGGTGATCTAAATATTTCTGTTCGACAATAAGATTTAAGCAAACTGTAGAAGGATTACACTTGGCTTTGAAATACAAGAGAATGTTGTCTGAACCTGAAATACAGGTTCGAGCTTTGAAAGAGGCCCTTTGGGGACTGTGCCTTCCTGGGACGTGCTGGGGCCTGGAACTGTGGAGGACTCCTGGGTCTGGAAAGCAGCTGTAAGCCAGGCTGAGGAATCTCAGCTGCAGCTGACACAGCAGTGCTGAGACTGGAAACACTAGCCTTGGAAGGCAAGCTGGCCAGAGATCAAGCACACCTCAGGGATCTCCTCTTGGGACTCTGTGTAGAATCTCTGCCATTGTATACCTTTCCTTTATGTGATCCTGCTGCTCCTTGTCACCCTATTTGGTAGACAAAGCAGCCCAGGTCAGTTGTAGCAACATCAGCTGAGGAAGAAGGAAGTGGTTTTATCTAGAGGTCCTACTTAGTGGTTGTACTGACCGCCTGCTGTTCCTGCTTTGTATCGTTTTTCTTGGTTAGCAAAACAGTGCAGCCTTTATGTACTTTATTGACTACAGTTCTTCAGTGCATTTAATAACTATTGAGATTAGAGAACCAAACACAGGATGATTTTTTTAGTGTAATATTTCATCTCAGTTCCAACTGTAGTACAGTTGGTGGTCTGTGCCTCGAAATAAATGACACATCAACTGTTGATACAACTAACTCTCATCCTAGGGTCTTATAGACTCTAACCTATAGATTCTTTTCAGCACTAGTTTTTATCTACCATACCTGTAGAGCCAGGTATCTTAATTCATACCTGCCTCCCTCAGGGAGGGATCCTACAGTTGCCACATGTAAACAACCAACCACATGTGGAGGCAGACACACTGCTTGTTGCTGTGCTGTGCCCCTCATTTAAGTATACACAGGTTGCAAGCCTCCAGGAGGAGAAATCTCTTTGCTTTGTATCCACCAACTCAGTTCTTTAGAAATTGGTCACCTGCTACCATTTCTTTCCCTTTACTCTTTAGTGTCCCTTGGTGCTCAGAAAGAAAAGGGGTGCCAGGGTGTTGAGCATCTGTGAGCGAGTCTAACAGAAGCCCTCTCTCCCAGGTGTATGTAGCACATTCCATATGCTCTGAGCAGTGGTTCGTGTCAGACAGACTGCCTCATCCTCATGGGGAGAGCCAGGGTGCTATTTCTTCATTGTGGCCCGGGGATTAATAGCAAGTTCATTGTAGGCCAAGTTCTCATATTCACTTTCATATTTTTACCATTTGGTATTAGCTAACGCGTACATAATCATTATCAGATCATTGGAAATTTAGAAAAAAATTAGTGCCAGCATTTGTTGTTGTTATTTTATATTGTTAAGCAGGGACAGATAAGTTGTTTATATAGTAAAAAAGGAGAAAAAAAGAAATCCCGACAACCTAAAAATACACTACCATGGAAAGCATTAATTGTCTGAATGTTTTCTCCTTGAATACTGTCTGAATTTTATCAAATCAACTTCTCCCAGACTAGAAGGAAGAGTCTCTTTAATAAAATATCTCCTTCATCTGTTTTTGGAATTTCCAACCTGATCTATCTTCAGCACTTCCAGGAGACAGAGTTGAGGCAGCGGTTGTGTAACTAACTGGTACAGAGCGCCTTGCTGCTGCAGGAGGCCCCGGCTGCCAGTGCGTTGTGTGCACTGACGCAAGCACAGAGTCCCACGCTCAGTTGCCGTCAGCTGGTGGGTTCAGGGCCAGAGGGAGCGTCTTCAGTTCATCCCACGGAAGCCTTGAACGCCGCCAGGCCCATGAGCTCATGAGCTTCCTTGTGGATCGGGGAGTGTGGACTCGCAGCGCCCGTGGTTCAGGCTCTTGTACTGCCTGGTTGCAGGAGAAGTCTTCCTTTCACTCTCGAGCCACACTGGTCTTTCCCACAGTTGCCTGGGCTTTGCTTGCATGGTTATTACAATCATTCATTCTCCTCTGCCGATCTCTCCTTGTGCTGTGAAGGTCTAGCAGCCTGTCACATGTATAATGCCACACGTGTGTGTACATCTTCATTTAGTAGTAGGTGTTTGATGTGCAGAAATTTGATCAGAATCCTGAACTAAATGTATCTTTCTCCTTTATCGTTACATTACTGTGAGTGTTACTACAAAGAACTACATCTCTGAAACACCAAATGTTTAAAATTCACAGTGATATCATAAAAATGCCTTGGCGCTAACATTGGCACCGCTTGTGACAATATGTCCTACCCAGCTTTTTCACTTTCAGATGGCTTCCCAGAAGCCATGGCCTTCAGCTTGCACCAGCCAAAGAAAAAATTAGGCAAAATGCAATCTACTTCCCCTCCCCACTCCCTCTTCCTTCCCTTCTTTCTTTCTTTCCCTCCTTTCCTTAGTAAGTCTTTCATCTTGCAGTTTGGACAGAGTGGAATTTGTCTCGGTGGGACACCTCTCCCTATGGATACATTAGCTGTTCTAGTATAATAATTCATTACTACTCGTGAAACATGGGACCTGTTCAACATCACGTGCTTTGGGCTCTGGCCCATAACTTGTCTGATCTAGGTCCTGAATGTGCAGATACTTATCATCAGTGTACCGTGTGTTCTTTGAAAGTAAAACTGTATCAAAGATACTGACATTTAATGAGATGATTGCACCTGTCTGTCATCACAATTAAAACATTTATGAGATCATCAAAGACTCTTTTGAGGTTCCTCAATGTGTTACCGCTCTTGGCGTGATTTCCTATCCATCACAGTGCTGTATGAATAATTACATTACTGTGGTGAGATATGTTGGCACCCTAGGTACAGTATCAATTGCCAGGTAGGTTTGGGGTGAACCCCAGGCCGCCTTTCCTAGCACAGCTATGACTCATCAGACAGCATTCAGGTTAATGACTTTTACAGGAAGCCAAGTACTGAGGAAAGCTGGAGATGGTGGGCCTTCCGCGTGGGAGCTCCAGCACCTTCTGAGTACTGCCTGAGTATTTTGTTGAGGAGTTATAAACAGGCTTCCTGTTTGAAATTAGCCTTAAAAATCAGAAAGCCTGCATTGTCAGTCAGAAAGTGACCAACTCATTGTGGCGCATACGTTGATTCGCCTAACATTAGTTCATGTAACTAAGGAAAGAAGGCAGAGGTCACCGATGGGTCAACTGAAATAGATTAACTGAGATCATGGCTTTTACAAAGCTCCGCTGTCCCTTATTTTCTTATAATGAAACCCTTGCTTATTATAATCTTCCATTAACCAGTGGGCACCCTCGTCTAGGCATCTTGACCTCTTGAGGTCCCTTATCTACCTGATAGCAGTCGAGTTTTTCAGTTAGTAACTGCCAGATATTCACGTTATATTGTACAACAGGTAGTGCTGTGTCCCACTGATGACAGTGTCAACTGTTTCCAGGTGGTGATGAACTCCCACCATGAGAGACAGGTTTATGACCTTTTTGCACTGTTTTGAAGCTTCCTGATGGAAAAATTTGGAAGCAGTTGTAAGATCTTTTCCATTGGGGAGAGGACTGTGAGCCTTCTTGAATAAAATCTAAATCCTATAATGAATTTTGTGAAGAATATAGGTATGGGACTCTTACCTGGGAAGAAGGATGGGCTCCTTGCACATTAGCAGATAGCTGTGTGGCTGGGAGTTTTAGCCACACTAAAAAGTCAGCCACTTTGGCTAATGCTGGGCTTTGGATCTGGAATGTCCTGTCAAAGCCTCCTGTGTTTGGATGTGATGGGATACCTGTGGAGCTGTACACTTCCTGGAAGGAGAGGATGAACACTTAGGGCTTAGAGGGATATTTGCTGGTTCTGCCCTTTCTGACTTGGCTTCCCCAACCACCTTGCTATGAAGAGCTCTTTCTCTGGCTCTGGCCCCACCATGGGGTTCTACCACTTTCCAGCTGCCTCCCTCTGTGCATAGGCTGTAATCTTCTAAAACTATGAGCTAAAATAAATCTTTCATTTGTAAAGTTGTAGATGTCAGATATTCTAAGCTATGAGAAAGTACCTAAGACAGCTACTTTGGAGAAGAAAAAAATTTTATCAAAATATCTAGTATTTTAAAAAGTGCAACACATAACACACTGGTTAGCTCAGAGACTGTCTGGAGGCCCTGATAGCCTGTGTCTGTACCAACCCTCTTTGCTGTAGAATTTTCTCTTTTCAAATCACCTTTTCCTCTGCTGCTGGTGACCAGGATGCTCAGAACCTTGTGCCAGTGCCTGGGTCATTTCTATTCCTAAAGAACCACGTGCCTGGTAGTTGTTTGTCATCAGATCGAGCCTCCTTCACTCACCTGCTGATCTTCAGAATCCAAGTCCTTGTGAGTCTCCGTTGTGGTGGTGAAACCCATTTCATACCTGCCAGTACCCAGTTTCAAGAGAGTGTAGACCTTTATATTTTCTGACTTAGCCTTGGAAAGGTGGGGCTCAGAATGCACAAAATGATCAAACTCATATCATAAAGACATTAGGCAGTTACAAAATTTAAGGTCCAGTATGGGATTTGAGTTTGGAGTATCTTTTAGAGGAACAGTTGCTGAGATCAGACGGAGTCCAGAAGATACGGAATATGATGCCTGGTACTGTTCACTGTTCCCGGAGTGATCTCTGTCTGGCACAGGTCTGCGTTAGCAGGCTTTGGGGAGTTCTGGTGAGCACCACGGGGCATCTCAGCTCTCCTTCTCAAAAGCTGATGCAAAGAAAGAAGGCTCTGATTGTTTCTGCATGCACTGGACACGTTATGAATGCTAACAGGAGGCGTCAGTCCATTATTATCATTATTCTTATTTCATGCTTTTATATATAAATGTGCCTACGGTTTCAAAGATTCAGTGATGTATTTAGCTAATGCTTATGTTGTTATAATGTACTAGTGTGTTCGTTTCTCAGATTAGTCTGAGAAAGAAAAATGAAATAATGATAGCTGCTCCAAGAAGCCTTGATAGCAGATTCGGGCTGATGGAGCAGATACTGTGTAGCTTGATAAGCTCACAGAACTGTGGGGCTTTGGTGATTGCTATTCTAGTAATGGAAATGTCCCTAGCCTAGTCGCAAAGAATAGCAGTAAATAATGCATATGGACCTAGGAGAGGAGCTGAAATAAATCTGGGGGTGAGGAATGGGAATGAGAGGAATCCTACCAGTCACCACATTTTCGGATTGGGAGAGACTGCAAGCTCCTGGCATTCGCAATTGTTGTTATTATTATTAATAGCCCTGGACTGTTATTTAAGAATCTGCTTTCTACCAGGCCCTGATGATATGCCGAGTGTTTATCTACTTCAGTTCTCACAGAGCTTTGTAAAGAAGGCATTGGTGTTCCTTTTCCCAGATGAATAAACTGAGGTTAGAGGTTTTGTGGCACCCACCCTTGTCCTGTGATCTGTCCTGAGCAGAGTGGAGCTGTGAGTCTGAATTTTCCCTGGAGCACTAAGCTGCCCCAAGGGTAGAGCTTAACAGCCCTCTGTCTTGCGATAGTCCTGTCACTCCAGTTACTCTTTTGAGGACTGTTGCTCTCTCCACTCTCCCTGTCACTACTTTTGAGGTTTTGTTCTGTTTTGTTTCCAGGCCAGCTGCTCTTCATGAACCTTGACCTGGTGGCCTTCCCTTTCTCTAACTGATCGCGTTTTTGTCTTACTTGGTGTGTATTTAGCTTATGTCTTTGTGTGACAACGAGCTAAGTAAAAAACAATGCAGTGTTTTCTCTGTTTTAGCTAAGATCCTTGCTTTGTAGAAGTTTACAATCTGAAAAAAAAATTGATAGAATAGTAACTCTGGCCCTGGGAACATTACAGAGAGCAGAGGACATGGAGGGGCAAGACCAGAGCCTTGTGTTAGGGTCTTTGGGAGCTGCTTCAGCCTGAAGACGTCATCAAGACCCTGTCATAATTTATTTTTGTACTGAGGCTTGAACCCAGAGCTTTCTCATTGATCTTCACGTCCAGTCTATTTATTTATTTATTGAGACAGGATCTCTCTAAGTTGCCTAGGCTGCTCTTGAATTTATAATCTTACTGCCTCAGCCTCCCAAAGTGCTGGGATCACAAGCGTGCACCACCACCAGACCTGGCACAGATTTCTGACAAGTAGTTTCACAACTAAGCCCAGTAGGCTAGGCCATCAGAGTATGAAAAAGATTTAAAATCCTTGGTTTCAAATATTTAAAACTGGGCATAGATGTCTGTACCATGTAATCACCTAGAGTTTTGCTAAGGCACAAATTTGAACTTTTACAGGAGTGAGTGAGTCATTTAGCTAGTGAGAGATTCCAGCCAGCTGCCAGCAGCCCGCCCCATCTCACTGAGCAGGACTCTCAATTGTGGGTATTCCCAGAGGTCTCAGGACATCCAGGTTGGCTGTAAATGTAGTTTGCATTCCCTGTAGTTCTGTTTCCTAGCCTGCCCTGGTGTCAGGTGGTCCAGACAAGGAAACACAGGAGGCCAGCAGGCTCTGGGCAGAGGGGTAGAGTGGCTGCCCCTCCCCCAGCCCGGGAGTAGGTGGAGTGCTCTTTGCAAATCTCACCCTGATTGATAGGGCTTGTCTGTGGAAATGGAGTGACTGATGTCCCTCTCTGCGTGCTCTTCCTAGGTGATCCCCTCCTTTATGTTTTGGTCAGGAAGTTTGTCACCATTATCATCTTTCTATCATCTGTTCCTTGGAGACGTGATCCTCAAGAGTGTCTTTCCAGCACTCCGTTAAATAGACTGCGGTGCCCTACCCAAGAGACCCCCGTGCTCTAGGAAGTCTTTTGTTCTTTACCCACCTAAGCAATTGGTGAAGAGGGTGCTGAAATCTAGGTTTCCCCCAATTCAGTGCAACCTGAATTGAGGATATAGCGTGACTCTGGCTTGGAAAGGCCTCTCTTCTGGAGCGAAGGCCAGACAAGTGTATGCACATCCTCTCTCGCCCCGCCCAGCCCACCTCTGTGGTCTCCCAGCCAAGGCCCAGCTAGGATAGGACCTCAGATGATCCTTTGATAGGTGCAGATAGCAGGGAGGCCCCAGCCCTGCCAAAATCACTTGGCTCCCGCCCCAGGATAACATTTGAAGCCCCTGCGCTCCAGAGAGTGTGGAAGTATAACATGCTCTCCCCTTTCCACCTTACCTTCCCCAGGCGCAGCCAGCACTTGACATCTTTTTATCAGATGAGCCTGGCCCTGCCAGGACAGGCTCCTCCTCGCGCCAGTGTGGCAGCAGCCACAGCCCCTCAGCTTGTTAGACTGAAAGAATGTGCCGTTTTAATTAATGATATGTAAATATCCTTGAATGGGCCGCATTTGCATATTAAGAGAGATTTGCGGAATCTGCGGAGTAATATATTTTAATTAAGGATTAATTAAAAATAATGGGAATTTCATTTCGCCTGGCAGAACCCGTTTAGATTTTAGCACACGTCTGCTTGGGAGTCTGGTAGGAAGGCTCTGTGTTGCGATTCCCGCAGATGAGAGAGGCACTCCTGCGTTGATCATCCTAGAGCCCCAGTCTGGGGAGCAGGAGGAACATAAAGGGGTAAAATCTTCCTCTTGCATCCCCATCACCCACCCTGCTTGTTCCCTCCTCTTTGTGATTTTAGGGCTGTTTTGGTATTCTTTATGGTAAAGTAAGTAAATGGCTCTGAGACACGGAACACTAGTTGTGTTGGCAATTATGTTAATGGGATGCTATTAGGCTATGATTCTATATGAGCAATTGGGGAGAAGAAATGCCTTACTGAGAGAATGATACAACAGACGTCTGTCTCATTGATATAGCTCCAGTGGTGCTTTCTGCATAATTACACTCGGCCACTTTCTTTAGGTGGGGGAGAGGCCGCTGCATTAGGGACTCAAGAGGAAGAGATCGGGGTAAGGGGTGCCCCTTAATAAGCGCACAGAGGACACGGGGTGGGGCGGAGAGTCTCCCAGCACACACAGGTATTGCAGGTGAGCACAACTCATTTCAGAGCAATCCTGTTCTCTTCCTTTTCCTTCCACTTCCTGGAGCTGGTCTCAAGTACGGGCTGAGTTCTGGCTCCCATCGGTGTCTCCTGGACCATGTGCACTGTTTGTCCTTCTGTCTCTGACTCACCCCTGCTTCCCTTTCTCGGGTTCATGAAAACAGCCCTCATGCACTTAGGGCGCTCAGTGTTCTACCCGCCGCCTTAAACACATATTCCAGTACCTTCTGCCTGCCACTTCAGTGGCTTTTGCTGTATATATATGTATTTGTGGGCTTTTCATGAATATTCATGAGATCTGTTATTGCGTCACTGTCTCCCTTTCCCTTCAGTTCTTCTAATATTTGCTTTATGTATTTAGGGACTTCAGTGTTGAGTACGTATGTGTTTCTGATGAATTGCCCTCGACCGTACGATCTGGGTGTCTACAAGCCTTTCCCTTTTCTCCCAGTTCCAGAGGTCCTAGTGGTGTGGAAAGCTGACGAAGCGTACGGACCCTTGAGCAAGCGCGGCCGGTCCCTTAGGAAGTGGCTGGGTGCCGGAGGCGGACTCCCGAGAGCTTCCTCTGTGGAAAGGGCATGTGCAAACCACATATAGTGACACACCCTTGGGGGACCCAGGGGAGGCCTGGGAGGGCCGGAGGTGTTGGTTGGCTGAGGCCTGCATCTTCCTGCCCTTCCTTTCCCGTTCTCCTTGGCTGTTCTGATGGGAGGAGTCCTGGTCAGGGTCTTTAGCAGCTGTGCTTCCTGCTCAAGTCACCCTTCCCAGGACAGTCCCCTGCTGTGAAACTTCAGCGCTTCCCCTGGATGTCTTGAGTCAGTTTTTCCCTCACTGTCACTGAGGAATAAGTTTGACTCCACCCTGAGTGACTCCTTTAATCACAGATTCAGGGGACATCCACCTACAGGCACAGCAGCAGTAGGCCGTCCTTGTAGGCAACCTGCTATCTCAACCTGCAGTTGACTGCAGGCCTGCTGGGCCAGGCTGGAGGGGAAGGGAGCAAGGGCAGGCAAGAATTCTGACATGGAGGAGGCCAGGAGGGCCAGAAAGGAGCTTTCAGAACCCCAGGAAGATGGAGTCTTATGGCCTAGCTGAAAGTGATGGAGTGAGGCGTCATGTGGCCCAAGGCCCGGATGTCCCAATCTGGAGACCGTGAGCACAGCGCGGGGGCGGATCGGAGGGAGTACATTCTCTTTCTGCAGTGTGTCTGCGCCTCTGTGCGCTTTGCAAAGGCAGCAGGGCCATATCTAATGCAAATGGAGAAAATGCAGTTTCTGGTAAGTGTTCCCTAATAAATAACATCAAGTCTTCTTCCCTATCAGCCAGTGACATCCCGCATTTCTCTTCCCTATGCACCAGCCCAAGACATTTAATGATGCGGTGCTCCTTACGGGATGTGAGGGCCATGCTAATAGCTCCAGCTCACAAAATGGGGGGAAAGATTTCGGCTCAGCTCCATTCTTCTGCCCTGACAGAAATCGCAAAATAAATATATACATACACAGGTACATATTTCATGCATGAAGATGGGCCTCTTTTTCTTTTTTTAAGTTGGAAAAGTTACTTTTATGTTTTTTTATTTTTTCCCCTTCTTTTCATTATGTAGAAATCCATCCAGGGTTAGTGTTTGGTCGCTGGAGGATTTCATTAACGAAATGAAGTAAAAATAATCAATTTCAGATGTTCCCAGTGTTTGTGGTAATGGTTTCTCTAACAATTCTGATTAGTGGGGTGAGATGGAATTTTTCTTGTAAATTACGGCGCTTACGGCACACTGACATTAGATATGAGCCAACTTTGTGAGTGCCTACCAGTGTGCCTGCCTGGAGCTGGTCCCGGCGGGGCTTAGCAGCCCCCACCCCACCCCGTCACTTGTCCTCTGTAGTAACCCTTTCCCTCCCTCAGGACAGTGACTGAAAGGGTGCTGTCCTGTGCTCTCACTGCTCTCACGCCATAGGTCCGGGCCGTTTCTGGAAATGTGGCAAAGATGATTTTCTTCCTTCCTTTCTTTCTTTCTTTCTTCTTTCTTTCTTCTTTCTTTCTTTCTTTCTTTGTAATTGGCAGGGAAGGGTCAGAGACGAGGATAAATCTGCATTCAAGTCAACAGGAAGCCCCTGCTTGGCATGAAGGATCTGTGTAAGTGTGCGTGTGGGACGCAGTGGTCAATGTCATCCTGGGGTCTCTGCCAGACCAATGAGGCACCTACCGGAGAACGCTTGCCTGCCCATGTGCCGGCCTTTCCTCTCTTCCCCAGACCCTTTGGAATTTAAAGAATGAATACATTAAATTGAAGAGGTTCTGCAGTAAATTTTCTATTAGTAATTTACTTTTGTTATTTTTTATGCATTTCTCTACTCTGGTTGTCCTGCCCTTCCTTTCCCGTTCTCCTTTTTTTCCTTCCTTCCTTCCTTCCTTCCTTCCTTCCTTCCTTCCCTCCCTCCCTCCCTCCCCACTTCCCTCCCCCTTTTCTCCCCGCTTCCCTTCCTCATTCCCCCTTTGACACATGGCGTATACAGCTCTGCCATTCGTCTGTATGAACAGTCACAGACGGCGATTTCTCTGCAGTACGCGCAGGTCCCTACATAGAAATCCATGGATGTAAACACATGAGAGGGCCGCTGCATGTGTGTGTATATTGTTTGTACTTTTTCCTTGTGATAAGCTGTCATCTGTGGACACTGCTCAGGGATTTGATCCCAGTAATCTCTCGACCCCACAGAAGACGTTAAACACCCCCCAGACCCTTGGCTGTGCCTCTGTCTCTGAACCTTTCTCTCTCCTTTAATGAGAATTTCTCCTAATTATTTCAGTGGCTGCAGCAGAGGGACCGCAGTGTACTTAGATCTCAATACTGGGACGTGACTATGATGCTGATAAAGGCAAGAGATCAATAATTTAGGCCCCAGCTTTAATGGCAAAGCTGAGAGCTCAAATGTCTGCATTCAGGTGGAGTCTTAGAGAGAGGTTCTTGGAGTATTAATAATTTCCATAGGATGTTCTTCCCGTTATTCTGAAGCTGCAGCCGATCAGCATGCTTTTATTTGCCAAACTGTACGTATAAAAAGATGCCAGCCTCCTCTACTTGAGCATGTGCCTGTGCATCCTGTAAATGTGCAGTAGTGCCTCTGCATCTCGTGTGTATGTCTGATTATTTGCACGTGTGTGAACACACACATCCGCCCACACAGCCCCTACAATTTTCTATTTTTGTCCTCCTCTGGGGAGTGTCCTCAGTCACATTGTCTTTGGCTTTTGGAGTAGCCATAATTTGCCCTTTCAGAATTCATCTGGTAGATATGCAGCCACTTCAAAGCCAAGGGTAAAGTGTCATCTTTTTCTTCCCATCTTTTCTTTTTTCTTTTCTCCTCTGTCTAGTTTTCCCTTCTCCCCACACACCATGATTGTCCTCAAGTGAAGCGAGCAACACCAAAGCACCGAGCTCACTCAGATGTGGGTGTGCAAGTGCGTGTAAGAAAATTCTTTTTATGTGGGGTCCAGCAAATATGTTTGGGCCCCAGCAATTTTCTATAATGTGCACATGCTACCCAGATAAACGAATGCTATGAATATGTTCATATATGACATATTTCATACTAAACTTGAAAACAAAAAAATGAAGCACAGTGTAGTTAAGGGGTTTTCTTGGAGGATTAGTCTCTGAAGATCTTTATACCCTACAGTAATGTAAGACTGAAGTAAGTACGCAGCATCTTGGCGTCTTCCCCAGGGTGTGCACCTTGTCCCAACTCCAAGGGCTGCCACTCTCTGACTTGGACTCCTAGTACCGGGGATTGAACAACTGGGACCTTCACACTGACACGTGTTCCCAGCCCTTTATTTTATTTGGAGACAGAGTCTCACAAAGTTGTTAAATTGCTGAGGTAGGGCTTGCCCTTGTAAACCTCCTGCCTCAGCCTCCCAAAGTGCTGGGGCTACAGGCACATGCCATCGGGGCCCAGGGGGTATTCTGTCGGCTTTTGTCTGTGTCATGTTTTGTTTTAATTTTTATCCCCCGGCCCTCAACAGTGCCCTGGAAAGATGCAGATATTCTGAAGTTGCTTTAGGACACTAACTCCTATGAATCTGCTCGTATTTTGAAATTACAACTTTGGCAAGGGAAACATTTTTCCGCCACCCTGAACTTCCCATCTGGAATCAACTTTTAGTTGAACCTGTGATCTCTGAGCCCGTGCCATCCCCAGCCACTAGGGGGCAGAGCAGCAGACTTGTGGTTTGCACCGCCATTGGAAGAGCCAGCCTGAAGTCCTGTGCCAGAAAAGCACAGCAGTTTCTCCATCATTCTTTTTTCACTGGGAGAGAAAATACAGAGGAAGGCTGAAAATAACTATGGTGCTTTGCAGATTGAGAAACTGGGGCACCGAGATGTAGTGAGTCTGAGCTGAAAACAAGGCACTGGTATGCATAGGTTTCAGGAAGGAGGCAGTTTCCCTGTCCCGCTGGCCTTTCCTTGTGGGTCAGCCTTTCTGTCGTCAGTGCCAGCGGGCCTCCATGTCTCTGCTCCCCAAGTTCATTGTGGTTGGGTTTTCTAATTTCACAGGAGTCTGTGTATCTGTGAGCTGTGACTCACATGAGCTGGAGGAAGGAGCCTGAGTGGTAGACTACCTGTGTCCTCAGTGCAGTTCTAGGAGGCTCTGGCTTAGGCATATGGATACGGTTAGTTTTCTTCTTTTATTCTGTGCAAGGTCACCATGATTTTGTTGATTTAGAATGCTGGGCCTGCTTGTTGATAATTGCCACCAGAGCCCATTCTCCAGTTAGAGAGACAGCTTGGGGATTTGCAGTAAAATCCAGGAGGCAAGAGAAAACTATGTAAGGGTGTGGAATGTCCTGGACAATTCTACGGCAGAGAAATTAATTCTGAACCACTAAGTGCCCTGAAGAACCTGGTGCCACTGAATCAGCAGACATTTTCACAGATGCTGCCAGTGTGCCACAGCTCACGGGAGCAGGGGCAAAATATACCATTCTGGTGGAGAGAATGGGAACTGCTTCAAAGACTGAACCCAGTGGGTCCTGGAGGCCACAGGCCCTGGCCTTCTGGAGATAAGCTGTGATAATAGGTGGTAAGTTAGAGGAAGACATGACCAGCCCACCCACCTGGAAGGGTCTTTAAATTGGATGGAGTGATGTAATGATTTCATGGAGACAGTGAAAATAACTTCTTCTTTTGGAACAATGTTCTTTATTAATAATTTGCCGAGTGCTTCCATGTCTGCATTGCTGCTTGATCCTCTGTAAACAGCCCTAGAAGATGGGCAAGGGAAATGTGATTGACACCATTTCAAGAGGAAGAAGTTAGCCAGGCTTTGTGGTCCCAGCCCGTAATCCCGACACTCTGGTTGGCTGAGACAGAAAGATCTCAAGTTCAAGGCCAGCCTGGGCAACTTAGCAATTTAGAGAGATTTTGTGTCAAAACATACAATAATAAAGGAGGCTAGGAATACAGCTTAGCGGAAAAGCCTTGGGTTAGATCTCTATTACTGCCAAAAGAAAAAGAAGAAACTGACGTTTAAATTTCTGAGTATCTAGTTTCACAGAGCTTGTAGATGGCAGAGCCAAGACCATAGTCTGACTCTTTCGTTCCTGGTCCTGGGATAATAAATGATGTCACTAGATTAGATTGGAGTTTTGTTGAAAAAATGGTATAAATCTATTTCATTTATGAAAATGGAACAGAAGTAATAATTCTCTTTTGGGTCCTATTCTTCCTGTGGCACCTAACCCTGGGCATTGAAGAAAATAGGAGGTGTCTTCCTTCTACCATTTGCTTAAGGAATAATAATGGTCAGCAATTACTTTCTGCCTTCCAGCTCCTCTCTCATGAAGGTAGCGCTCTCTGCCTGAGGTAGCTCCACCTCCGTCTCTCAGGCTGCTCTAGGCAGAACCAGGCTGGCTGTGCAGGTGTGTCCCCTGCAAGGGGGCATGGAGCTGCTCCCACCACCAGTGTGGTCTCCTCTCTTCTCTGGCTTTTCCTTCCATGCTCTGCCCTTAGAGTTACAGGTTTCTTTCACCAGACACTGCTCATGTCACCAGTGAACCGTCACCAAGGTGCTCACCTGAAACCAAGGACTGATGGCTGTCTTCTTAGCTGTGTGTCCCAACACACTAGCTTGGATAAAACTTTTTAGCAGATCCTGGACCAGACACTGGATTGAGTGTCCATCTTGCAGTAGAGTGGGGTTTGCACTTTGTGCTGTTTGTTTGAGGTCTCCTTCCCCTCCTGCAGTTTGAGTCTGGTGACCTCTCACCCCACTGTGCCCTCCTGCTGGGACCCTGGCTGTTTACCTTTGGCGCAGATGAGTGCCTTGGCAGAGTCAGACCTGTCTCCTTGGTACTCAAGCCCGCCTTGAGAGGAAAACTGTACTACTCAGGAGGTGGAGGCAGGAAGACAGCAATTTTGAGCCTAGCTTGAATAACTTAGTGAGATCCTGTGTTGAAATAGAAATAAAATATAACATAAAGTAAAACAAAATGGGCTGGCGATATAGCTCAATGTGAAGGCCTGGTTTCAATCTCTACTACCACCTCTCCATCCCCCCACCCCCAGAATTAAAGGAGGAGAAGGACAAGACCTAGGAATGAATTTGCAAGGAGAGGAGTGATGGTGAGGAGATGAGGAGGGCAGCCTACTTTTTAATGCAGGCTTTCAGAGAGAAGAACAGTGGTAGGGTAGGATGGCAGGGTTGGATTACAGAGACAGGTAAAGGGAGTAGGTAGTTCACACATACTTTGTCATTTAATTCCCCAAACACCCTCTTCTGTTAACATCATTGGCTTCATTTTACAGGAGACTTGCCTGCTGCAGGGCACAGCCTAGTTGCCCAGAGCTCTTGTCTTTCCAGTTCCACATTGCACCCCTCCTCTGCACAGGTGGGTGATGAGCTTGAAGGTTAAGAGTTGGTAGGGGGAACAGTTGTAGGCTCTGCAAAGAAGTCTAGAGGAAGGGGCTAAATTGCTTATGTGAACTGTTGTGTTTATAGACCACAATGACATGCTTTCTTGGAACTTACTGAGCCATCAGCAAGGGGAAGCTGAGTGTAGCATTGTGAGCTCAGCTTCTGAGAGCTGGGTTGTTTTCCTGTGGACCGGTTGTGACCCGCCTTGTTGCATCTACACGGTGCCTTCTCTGTTAGCACAGAAGGCTTACTTCTTCTTAGGTCTGCGTCTCTGTAATTTATGATTCTTTCAGGTTAGTAAACTCAATTCAATTGATAATAAAAAAAAATAGTTTTGTTCTGTGACCCTATGTCTTAGTTACTTTTTCATTGCTGTGACGAAATACCTGACATACACAAATTAGGGGAGGAAAAGTATATGTTAGCTCACAGATTCAGAAAGTTATAGTCCATTCATGGTGACTGAAAACAGTGGAAGCACATGGTGGAAGCAGGAGTGGAAGCAGCCCCTCACAGCATGACGAACATGAAGCCAAGTCCCAGAAGGAAGGGAGAAAGTAGCATGTACCTTCTATGCCCTGTCCTAGCAATCCGCCCTTTCGGGGTTCACTCTCAGTGTTTTGTACCTGCTGGATTTAGACCCCTTCCAGGTCACATTATGTGCAGAGTCATGTGCCACACACCTGTAATCTGTAATGTACCGCATGCCTGTGTTCCACCACGCACCTGTAATCTGTAGTCTGCCACATGCCTGTGTTCCACCGCATACCTGTGATCCACCACACACCCATCATCCACCCCCTCAGACCAGGTCCCCACCTCCTAACAGCACGTGGCTCTATAGATAATCCATAACATCCAAACACATGGGACTCTTGGAGGACATTCTAGATCCAAAACGACAAAACCATATGTGTGTGGAAAATTGCATTTCTGATGAACAAAGGGCTTGGCTGTCTCCGTGCAGCTGGTGGAGAACATGAGCCGATAGCCAGGGCCCAAGCGATAATTCTTAAGAACCAGCCCTTGGGCTGCTGCAAGTCACTCCCAGGCAAGACATCCTCATCCCCCCGATGCTTTGAGCTGTGTTTCTATAATGTGTTTGTTTTCACTATCCACTGTATACACTGATCATGCTCAAATCAAAATAATTCTTTATTAAAGAAAATGCTGTTCTGGATAGGTTTTGTTGAGGCTTGCCACTTTATCAGCACAGTGCTAAGGAGACCAAAGTTAAGTGTCCCTCTCCCACAAGCCCTCTACCCTGTCCTGTGGTTGGCAGGACAATTTTATGAATAACTTTTCCCCCCCTCTGAGGGAATCTGTCAATCAGATATATCCCAGCATCCAGAAGAGGACTGTGTGCAGGTAGGAGGAGGAGCTGTAATGTTACTTTAATTTTATCTGAGACTACAAAGAAATCATTGTGAGCCAACTGTCTTCATATGGGTAGAGTAGGGGCAAAGTTAAATTCCAGTTTTGCAGGTGTCTTCTGGTATCAAGACCAGTGTTTTGAGACATGACTCGTCAATAAGTACAAAAGCCATCTATAGCTTTTCCTCCCACTACTGACCCTCCGCCTAAAGGTTACATAGGTTTTCTCACTCTTAATTAACCACATCAAGTAGTTTGTTTCCTGGGCTGGGCTGGCAGGGCGATGCCTTCTTATTCCGCTGATGAATGATGTTTGGTGATTCAGCAGGAGACGGAGCACTGCGGAACCCTTGCCAGATGCTGTTCGTGCTTCTTGTTTGTTTGCACTTTGGAAGGACTGAAGGAGTTAATGAGACAGTCTGCTGCTGGGGACGCCGCAGAGGTGGGCAGTTGCTGGGGGGATTGGAGACCTCAGGAGGAGACAGAGAAAGTTATGACCCAGTGGGAAAGCCCCCTTGAGCATAGGCGATGGTCCGTATTGTGTGCAACCCTCTGGGCTGCCCTCAAGCAGACAGCATCCTTTTTGGCTTTTCCACTTAGAAAGTCATGACTGGAGATCATCAGATGGTTGACAGAAGCAACAAATGCATGGTCATCGGATCTGAGACCCCCACCGTGTTTCAGAAAGTCAGAACAGGTGTAGCAGGACATGGCGTGACACACTTGTAATCCCAGCACTCTGGGACACTGAGGTGGGAGGATCACAAGTTGGAGTCCAGTCTGAGCAGCTTGCAACTTGATGAAATCCTGTCTCAAATTCAAAAAATAAAACAGGCTGGGGATGCAAAGGCTCTGGGTTCAAGCCCTAGAATTATAAACAAACAATGAACAACCACCATCACCACAACAACAGAAAACCCAGGCTGTATTTCCTTAGCTTTGCTTAAGTAATGAAAAGACAAAATTCAATTTGACTTCATGTTTCGCAGCTTTTTTCTAAATAGATCTGGGGAGAAATACCCTCCTGTGAGTCGCGCTGCAGGTCCACATTCACGCACCTGCTCGCACCTGGCCTCTGTACCCAGCGTGCAGAGTTGGCCTTTAGGCCAGCATGGATGTCCCCTCTTCTTACAGATGGCAGATCTAAGGGGCAGAGAAGTAATTTTTGTGTCTTCTTGCTCCACACTCGTGCTGCTGGAGCTGTTGTCTTTAACCCGCTGGTCTGGTTCTACATGTGCAAAGCGGTGGTCTTGGAAATACCAGTCACAGCGTGAGGTTGCTTAACCATTTCTCCTTCCTAGCGAGGTTGAGATGGTAGCCTCTCCTGTGCGGGAGGCTAGCTTTTGCCGGGTGGACGGAGATGGCTTAATGAAGCAGAAGAGTCAGCTTCCAGAAACAGTTAATAAGAACCTAGAACTTAGATACTGCAGTTGGCTAGAACATCACAAGGCACACATGTAAGATACCTGTTAGCATAAAAAGCAAGCTTATAAGCTCATCTGGGGGTGGGGCGCGGTCTGAAAAAGGAGATATTCACAAATTTAGGATCACATGTTCATAAGGGTTCATATTTTAAAATTCTACCAAGTGGTCCTACCACCATAGTGGCCACAGTGGCTTCTGTAGGGCTGGCTGTGGTTACCTGGATTCTAACAAAATACTTCTAGAAATAGGAAAAAGATTACAGAATCATAAATTTTCATATCTTGAAGCAGCCATCAAGATTATTATTTAACAAAAAAGCTGTTAGGCTATCGTATACCTCAACCAGGCTGGTTTTCCTCAAGATGAGCTGGGTCCCCTCCTTCTGTCTGAGCTCTCCCTTTGGACACAGCACAGAACAAATCCCTTGCTTTCCGACACAAAGGACACTCAACTCTTTGAAGAGCATTTTCTTTTTAACCCCTTCACCTTCTCTTTCCTGGGCTGAAGACCCCAATTCTGTGTTTCTGTTATTTATACTTTACTTATTCTTAATTTGCAATTCTATAGGGATTTATAGAGTACTCACTATAGATAAGCCTGGCATTTTAAAAATTTAAACTGTTGTAGTATGAATTACAAACTGAGAGCCAGGGAAAGGTAACTGATTGCATTTCTTGTTTGTTTGTTTTTTGGCTCAGGTCGTAGACAGTGAAGTGTATTTCCTATACATACAAATACAATACGCATATATAGACACATGTATATGTGTTAATCCCAAAGAGATGGACACCAGTGGCTGGGGCTTAGCGTTAGAAGTTAAAGTGCTTGTCCAGCAAACACAAGGCCCGGGGTTCACTTCTCCAGTACCACAGAAGCTGGGCAGGGTGGTGCACACCTGTAATCTCAGCAATCAGGAGATGGAGGCTGGAGGAGTGCTGTGAATTTCAGGCTAGCCTAGGCTACATAGCGAGTTCGAGACTGGCCTGGTCTACAGAGCAAGACCGTATAAGCAAAAAGAACCACTAGGCAATTAGTGAAAGAGGAGTTGAAAAGCTAAAGAGGCATTCAAAAGAAATCTTTGGAATTTTGCTTGCCTTCGATAGTTAATTTTAGGATTAGATGTACCACAGCAGACTGTCACGCCTAGACACCTGTGAGGTTCCAGCTTCAGCTTCTGCAGCCTGTTGAGTTGTATACCAGACCAAGACACAGAAAGTAAATTAAAACTCTCTTTGCCAAAACAAACAAAAAGCAAAAAACAAAAACCACAGTAACTTAAACTCAGCTATTCTCAATGTTTTGATCATATGTCCTGAGGACTCAAAATTGCCTTATCTTTGTTGGCAAAAATATTTGCCCAGATGTAAAGAGACTCATTAAATAATAATGTAAAGAAGACTTCGGAGAGAATTTTTAAGAATCCAAGCAAAATAACACCTTCAAGTATTTTCATAGTATATGCTGTGTGTACTCACTAAAAACACATTAATGTCTTGTTAAAGCATCATTTACATATACTGGTTAAATAATTAGACTTGTAACTCCTTTAAAATCTATTCAAACAGACGTGATATATCAAGGATGATCTAGACCTGTAGAGTGGAATACTTCTTTTTTTTAAACATTTGCTCTAATCTGATCTAATTCTGACAGACCCTTCTGAATATTCTAAATTGATAAGAAAATACGTGACTAAATTCAATTTTTAGAATCACTCACTTTCTTTGTATACATTTAGAAATAAGTGTAATTTTTGTTTGGCTTGGTTGGCTTATTGCTTTTTTTCGAGAACTGGTCTTGTTATTTTTATAATTATTATTATTAATTATTTCTTTTAGAAACAGTCTCGCTGTAGTTACCAAGCTGGTCTTAAACTCTCTGTAGCCCACACTGGGCTAGAACTCATGGCAGTCCTCCTGCGTCAGCCTCCTAAGTGTTGGGATTACAGGCTTGCATCACTATGCCCAGCTAGTATGTGGTACAAGGGAGTCAAGCCCTGGGGCCTCTCTTGCTAAGCAAGTGCTGTAACCGTTGGGCTACACCCCCAGCTTGAAAAACCCATTTTGCAATAGTGTTGCCTGGGCTGGCTTCAGATTTCTGGGCTGAATTGGTCCTCTTGCCCCAGTGTTGTGCATAGCTAGAACTGGAAGGCTGTGCTACCGTGCCTGGCTAGGTGTCGTTTTTGTACAGCTTTTCTGAACCCAAGGGATAGACCGCCTCGTCCAGCCCTCCATCCAATTCCCCCAAACATCCATTATTCATCCCTCTGTTGAATAAGTGTTTATTGAACATCTGCTAGATGCCAGATACTGGTCGTGGGATATGCCAGTAGATACAACAAAACAAAAAAATCCTTTTCCTTTAAAAATGATGACAGTTACTAAATTGTTGCTGTCCTTGTAAGTTACCAACTACCCATGCGCTGGATATTTTCAGCTTTAAAGATTAAGTAATCCTATGCCCAAGGTTTACCAAGTCTAGGTTCCAGCCTTATTTTTCTCTTAGTATTACATTGCACCCTTCTTCCTCAGGCTGCTGATAGAATTGGTGCCTGGGTAGTCAGGCCTCTGTGCTTAAGGATAGAAGTACAATAGCTGCTGACCTAGCTGAGGTCGTTGGGGATCCCAATCCATGGCTGAGAACAGCCTGACCTGGAGGCGGAGGGTGCTTCCTTGGCTCCCTGCAGTGGCTCCATTGCTAGGGCAGGGCAGCTCTCTGGAAAGTCAGGTCCCTTCCCTTCATTCTGCGTCATTTCCACATAGGCTGGGGCTGCTCAGAACCCAGGCTATAAGTTGCTGTAGAGAGCTAGTCACTAAGGAAAAGATAAGGGACAGAAAAGTTATAAGCAGTAAGCAGATAATAAAAACATACATTTGCATGGCCTTGCATCAGTCAGCCCCCTCAACCTTTGAGTTGGGGGTGTTACACAACTTTCATGTTTCTTATTAGGTGTCATCTCATTTTGTCTGTTAGGATGTCATGAGGCTAAAGAGAAATCCTTACGTCATAGAGTATGAAACCCAGACTTCCAAGGAATTGGCCTGAGGTCATGTAGAAAATATCCAAAAATAATACTTTAACCTTGGCCTTGTGATTCCATGGCCGGCGCTCCTCCTAGCAGGCTACATTCCTTTGCCTAACTCATGTATCAAGTGAGCTAAAACTTTATAGCATTATCTTCCCTGTGTTACAAACGATAGAAAGAGGCTCCAAGGTCGAATGGTGTACCTAGGATCACATGGGTGCTGAGAGATACGGATTCAACCCTAGATCAAGCAAATTGAATCTAAGTCTTTCTGCTGTTTCACGTTGTTAGTGTGTCAGGAGTCACCATGCACCTGCCCCAGTCTGCATGCGCCCTCCCTTTGAGTGTGAACCCATTGCAGGGTCAGCTGTTGTGAGCCTGGCCTGGAAACACATGCAATGGAAATGAACTAACTCTTGCTTTTGGTATGTGCTTGCGTTGTTGTTGTGTGTGTCCTTTTCTTTTAGTAGAGACATCCTTCTAAGATTGTAGTTAAGATTCCTTACTCTTGTTTATGCATAGAATGTCTGAGGGCTGGACTTATATTTAAAAGCAGCCTTAGGGATATCTTTGGGCTTTCCCCAAGCTCAGACCTACTATTTGCCTTTTGTTGCCGTATCTTCAGATAGATCTTACCTCTCTCTGGCAGGAAGTGATGTCATCATGTTTTTCCTGGTTTCCTGAAACTTTCTGAAAGCATTGCAGAAATAAAAGAACTGGCTCTATTCTTTGATCTTTTTTATGCTTTATGAATTCTGAAAAATAACAGAGAAGAAACGAAATCTATGCCTTACTGCTTTCTCTAAATTTTGAGAAGTGTATTTGAAAACTACTTAAAAATTGTTAGAAGTCATAATGGCAAAAGCTAAAAATAATAATTCCCTGCGATCACAATACTTCTGTGACTTGGGCCCTTTGGTCAAGAAGAGTGTGTTTCGATAGTCCTCCAATAGATTCGTAGGGCCAAGTGACCAGCTTTCAGTGGGGATCAGAATGCCTGTAGATGTTACTTCCTGAGGTTAATAAATATAGAAATCATCTCTCCCTGCTTTTAGAAATCACTTTGAAAGGTTATGAGGAAGCACTTTCTCTATGAGCATCTAGTGCAAGTCCTTATGTCACCTTGTATTGACAAAAACTACAGTTGGAGGCACTGTGCTTACAGTAACACTTCTTTATTCCCCTACAGACAGTCTGCGTTGCTCTTTTGCCCACACTCATATTTCTGTCATTGAAAGTGTATCAACTTCCTGGAGCATTTTACAGTTAAGGAACCCTTCGTCTTATGTGTTAAGTTTAAGAAGGCAAACATCATTGTAGACATAGTATCTTATTTACCACGCAATCCTGGGAATTAGGCATAAAATCCTAGAACTGATTAGCAGTTGGAAAACCAAGTCTTAGGAAGGTGAATGACTTTTCAAGGACACACAGTCTCGTGTGACCTGACCACACTTGGCCCTGGTTCTCTGAATCCAGTCCTAGCTCTGTCTGCTGGAGAAGGCCACACAATGCAGGAGCCACAGCGGGCCTCCTGCTTTGGTCGTACTTTTCTGCAGCCGGCTTTTGGAAGGCTTCCTGCCATCACCGCTGCTCCTAGCAGATGATAATGGCTTTCCCTCTATCTCCCTGCATTGTTATTGTTGTTTTTATTTTTAGTTCTCATGAAAAAAGAAAGGTACTTTTCAGCCCACAAAAATAGCATAGCTGTGGCTTATCACCGGGTTCCAGATAGGAGGGGCTCCTGTCACCTACGCATTAGGGACACCCCATGCTTCCTGGGGTGGAAGGAATGCATTCCACCACTCCAGTGGTCAGCTGAGACCAGCCTTGCCTCAACCCCTGCCTCCTTCCACACCTTTTGGAGCTGGGAAACTCTGGGAGAGTGTTTCTGTTTCCCTTTCGCAGGAAGAGGGTTCTGGCACAGAAAGGGGACTCATGTTCATTGAAAGCCCACTCTTTACAAACCACAGAGTTAGGACTTGAGACACGTTTTTCTCAATTATTACAACAGTTCTATGAAGACAGACATTTATCTCCATCTTTCAGCTGGGAAAACTGTGACGTAAGTGACTTCCGCCAGTGAGAGCTGGGGCGTGCACAGCTCAGAGCTGCATGGTTCCGGAGGCTCTGTGCCCTCTGTTCCCATAGTCTGCTCTCCCTCCCCTCCCTCCCTCTGCGGGGAGCGCTGAGGGTCTGCTGGAGAAAATGGTAGACCTAGGCATTCTTGCGGTTTTCTGTTGTAGAACACCAGATCTTCATGCCCACCGTGAGTGCCACAGAGATCAGCACCATATGTAGGGAAAGCCTGGACTTCAGAGATAGTCAGACCCGGGTTCCAATTCTTGTTCTGACCCTTGCCATTGGTAAATTTGATATATGACTTACTATCTCCAGGACTCCACTTTTTCATTTATATATATATAAAAAAAAATCTATCAAGAGGGAAGGAAACGTGGGAATTAGGTAAGAAGATGTTTGAAAAGCCCTCATTCCTGTTCAGTCAGTGTTATTCGTTCTTAGTATAGTAATTAGCAGTATACTTTTCTTTTTGGGAGACTAGAAGTCATAGGTCCCCTGGGATCTATGTGTGCTACTCACCACAGAGACTTACTTTTTGATCTGAGAGTGAGCTCTTTGCTACTTTCTTGCTGTCTCTTGTTGTTGCTATCATAGGATATTGAGACTGAGTAGTTTGTGATGGAAAGAGGTTGGTTTTGGCTCACGATTCTGGAGGCTGGACGTCCAAGACGGACAGCACATCTTGGAACAGCTTTCCTGCTCCATTACGGCGTGGCCAAGAAGAGGAGCGGCAAGTGTGTGCCTGCAGAATAAAGAAAAGGGACCCAGGAGATGCGCCGTGACCTGCTCTCCAGGGCTCCGCCTTGCGACCCCTCCGGGCCCATTGAGCCACACCTCCCATCCTGTTAAAATCAATGTTCTGGCACATGAACTCCTGGGAGACACTCAGCCACAGCGCCCAGGTTTTCTGCTCTGCCAGAAATAGGCAAGCGTGGTAACGATATATAGTGAATATTTAAGTTGAACACGTGTGTCACAATAAAACCAGCATCGCCATCCGGCTCCCTCACAAGGCTCCTCGTCACTTCAGACACGCTTACCTGCTGCTCTTGTCACTTCCTGAAGCAGTTCTGCAAGTCCACTTTTGTGCAATGTCTTTATGAGGTGTGGGGGAAAAACAGTACGGTCAGCACAGCCGCTAAGTGCCAGACAGCCGTCCAGCAGGCCCGGTAAGAGATGGCAGCGTGTCCTTATCCACCTTATTCACCAGATCTGGCACCGGCCAGCTTCGAGCTCTTTCCCAAAGTTAAACATCCATGAAAAGTAAACTTTCTGAATTGACTCTAAGCACTGTGGCGGCCATGACAGTGCACCTGGAGACATTCACGAAGGAGGGCTTCCAGAACTGATTCAGAAGGTGGCAAGAATGACAAGTAAGGTGTGTTCAAAGCAGGTGTGGAGGGTGACGAGAATGTGGCTCTCGGTAGAATAAAATTTTAAAAACTTAGACATCCTCTTTTTTGATCCTAACTCATGGATTCTCTCAGGCTCCTCTGCTGTCGCCAAGCCTGTTGTCTATGCCTGGCGCACTTCTTCAGGAGCTCCCTGGCTCACCTGCTGGGAATCAGGTAGGGCAGAGGGTAAGGACGGGGCAGCAGAGGTGGCGTCAGGAGTAGCCCGGCTGTAAGAACTTCCCCTGGAATGAGCAGGAAAAGCAGATTTCAGGACAACCAAGGCAGGCGGAAAGGGGGACTAGACAGCTCCTCAGGCCACAATCATCTCCATGCGTGTGGGGCTACTACTCCTTGGTTTCACAGAGGTGAAGCAGTTTGAGAAGTGAGGTTACCATTAACCTCCCTGGACACCTAGATACAGGCCGGGTAGACCCTTCACCCTCCGTCAGTTTGCTTCACAAATGAGGACTGCACTCATCTTTATACGTCTTCATGCAGAAGGAGAGTTCAGACTATTGAGTAAGAATCAGATAGGTTCCAGCTAGTGAGGGTGGACAACCACAGCACTAGATCAGAGCGTCCTCGGCTGGCACCTAGGTGCAGGGGTGAGTTGCAAGAGCCACGAAGAGTACAGAGGAGATTAAGCCCCTGGGACTGGACAGGTAGGCTAAGCGTAGTTATTTATAAGCTGGCGCAGAAGAGCTCAGTCTTTGAGCCGGCGGCCCAGGTGTACTGGTACGTATTCCAAGTCAGCCCAGCTCGTGTGGCCGCAGACATCCTCAGTGCTGCTCCGAAGGAAGCCAGAAACACGTGCAAGGTTTTAAGAGCGTTTTATATGTCTTACTGGCAACATGAGGTGGAACAGGCACACAGTAACCATAACCTGCATTAGCTTCTGGTACTTAGACCTGAGTTGTTTTTGTGAAACAGTGGACTTAGCACTCAATTAAGAAAGAAGTAACCTTGATGGGAACCAGGTGGATTTTTCTTGTCACGTTTTTTCAGATCTTGCTAACTCTCTCCAGTTGCGCCCCACTTTGGGGACCTGTTTGAAATTCTGTACATTCAGATATCCCCAAAATATTGACAGGCTGTGGCTTTTTCCCATTAGACTCCTGTGGTGCTGTTAAAGGCGTTTGTCTGGGAGATGCTTGTTTTTCCCAGCTGTTCACCCTTCCAGGCAAGGCCTTTAAATCTCATGCCCCTGTTTTTCCCACTGTGGTATTATGATTCAGCTACGACTCCCGCTTCTCTTTTGTTATTTGTGGCCACTGTTTATTTGTGACAGGAGGTCACTGAATTGCCCAGGTCAGACTGGAACTCGTGTTCCACCTCCTCAGACTCCCAAAGTGCTGGGATCCCAAGTGTGCACCGCCACTTCCAGCTCGGGGCCTCTTTCACCTTCATTTCCTCTGCCCGAGACAGGGCCATGTCCCTGAAGCACGGATGCATCAACCACTGGGCAGTTTATTGTTAACTAGAAATTCCTGTCCAGGTGGTTATTGACATTGCTAAAGAAGAGCGCTCCGCTTGGTGAGGCCTTTGCCAGTACTCCTTCAAGTAGAGAGACCTGCTGCTGTGCCGGTGTGTACAGAGATTGGCGAGGGCGTGAGCGAGAGGTGTGAGGCTCCCTAAGCGACTTGTAGCTGCCGTTGCAGGTGCCATCAAAAGGTGATCTGATGTGTGTGTGTGTGTGTGTGTGTGTGTGTGTGTGTGTGTGTACATGCCACCAAGGCCTTCCAGGGTCACCAGGGCCACATGTATTTCTAAGATCTTCATCAATGCCATATAACCCTAAAGATAAGTAATCCTATCTCTAGTCCCATATTCTTTTTTACTTTTCTTTCTTTCTTTCTTTCTTTCTTTCTTTCTTTCTTTCTTTCTTTCTTTCTTTCTTTCTTCCAGCACACTGGAAATTGAACCCAGAGTCTTTGCACTGAGCTACAACCCCAGTTTTGGTTTTTTTTTTTTTTTTTTTTTTTTTTTTTTGGACAGGGTCTCACTAAGTAGCCAAGTTGCCAAAGCTGGCTTTAACTTGCCATCTTCCTCCCCCAGAGTGCTTAGATAACAGGCCTCCACCATGCCCAGCCCATTCATTCTCCTGTTCTGCTCCCCTGTCCCTTATGTGAAGATTCCAAGGCTTTGCTCTTCCCCGTAAAGTTGGAATCCTCAGATTTAGACCAGGGCCAAGAAAACAACTGAATTCAATTTCCTGAGCTCTTGTTTTCATACAGCTCGTCCTAGTTGGTGTGTGAGGCCGGGATGTTGCTGTGGCGGTGCCTCCCCTGGCCACCTGAGTGAGGAATGGGAGGGTGAGGGTCCCGTGGCACCTCTCTCCCACCGGCTGGCCCAGCAGCGCCCTGCCCAGCTGGAGGCAGAGGCCAGCCTCCCTCTGGCTTGGCGGCGGCTTGGAGAGCCAGCGACCTTCCTCCAGGGCTCCTAATATCGAGCCGTGGAATGAGTAATTGGGACTCGCCAAAGTGTTTAAACACAAGAATTGAAATTAATGTCCGCTCATCGCTGGGTACGCTGACAATACATTACAGCAAACACCTTCCCAAAGTGAAATGAATGTTTGTTTATCCTCATGAAATATACATCAAAACATGTTGGTGGAGAAGCTCTAATGAGGGAAGGGACCGACCGGGTTTTCTGTTAATTCCAGGCGAATAGTTGACTGAGATAGAGGTTTGTTCTGTTCCATTCTTTATTCCTCCCTTCCTTTTTTTTTTTTTTTTTTTGAATAACCTGTCCACAGCTGTGTGTCTAGGACATTAATATGGGTTTAATGAAAACTCCAGTTGATCTGTCCAAAGATATTGATGAGCATTGCCGGGCCGTATTAATCATCTCCTTGAGGGAGGAAATGAAGGGGATGGGTGAGCAGGTTGTGTCAGATGCCAATCCAGATGAAGAGATGAGGAAAAAAATCTTTCTCAACCCTCATGGCTCCATCCATTTCCTGGGACGTGGGTCGAGCCGAGAGGGTGTGGGAAGGACCCGCGACAGCACGGGAAATTCTGGGCTCGCATTTAACGTGAAATCATTAAGCTTCTGCCAATAAATCCATTACTGTTAATTATATTGAGATGGCCAACGATCCGCTGACAATATTCCGTCATTGATTTTCATCCGCCGAGAATCGATGTGCTGGCTGGAATCTCCTTGGTGTTTTCATTCCTCTGTCCCTTCCTCCCTCTCCCGGTCGTCCTCTCCCCCGTGGCCCGCTCCCCGCCCTCAGTGCCCCTCCCCGGAGCCTGAGCAGCCCTGCAGCTCCTCTCTCTGGTGATACAGTTCTCTCCCTAAGTGCCAAATGTTTCTTGATAGGAACAAGCTCCATTTCTTTATGGCTTATGGCAAACTGCCTTGATTACTTCTACTGCTGTACCCATTATGTGAATTAAATATGTATTCAGTTGCATGCTGCTTGCGATGTTATTGCTGGGTGACATATGGTACTGACTCAATTAGAATGAAGCTAGCATTAGATAACCCTTCTGATTACATGCATCCTGACCGGCTGGCTCCTCCTCGGCCTCCCCTCCAGTGGCTGCTGGGGGCCGCAGGTTTTCATTACGGGCTATCATGCCTGCCACATCAGATGCGGGCCGGCCCTGCAGAAGGAGGGGCCTGAGGTTGGGATGAAAAGGCTGATGGAAAGGAATATATGGAACTGCTTTGATTTGGAGCAAACCTTTAAAATTATCTTTGTTTTTTTCTTCCTGTTATAAAAAGAGGCCAGAAGGGTCATTTCGGAGTTGGGAAGTGAATGCTGGATGTGTGATTAGTCCGTCCTTGTCTTGAAGATGATTCATTTAAAAAGGGCCCTTTTGCTGGGCCTGGTGACATCGTCCTGGGAGGCTGAGGCAGGAGGATCACATTGTTTGAGCCTTGCCTGGGCAATTTAGTGACTTAGCAAGACCCTGATTCAGAATTTAAAAATTTTAAAAAGTATTGGGGGTGTAGTGCGGTGTGAAGACTCTGGGCGTGATTCCCAGGGCCCACACTCATACATGTGCGTGCCTGCCTGTGTGCACAGCCACACGCAGAAGGCACTTTTAAAAGCTGTGCTAATGGAGAACTCACACATTCTGTAATAGCAGTGATATACTTTGGTTTCTTAGTGTGCCTGTACCACCCATCCTCTTACCAACCCAATTTTTTTGTTTGTTTGTTTAGACAGGGTCTTTTTCCGTAGTCCAGGCTGGTCCTGAGCTCACTGTGTAATCCTAGCTGGCCTTGAACTCACGGCAGTTGTCCTGCCTCAGAATCCAGAGTGGGTGGAGGGGGGTGGGCTGCAGGCATGTGCCACCATGCCTGGCTTTATGTGGTGCTGGGGAATCGAACTGAGGGCCTTAAGTGCCCTGGGCAAGCGCTCTGTGCTTGGCAGAGAAGAACCCGGAGGCCTGTTCTCTGTCACTGTCGCCTTCCCCATCCGGGGATGCAGTGGCTCTGTCCAGAGCCTCCCTGGGGGCTGGGTGCGGAGTAGAGAGCCTGCAGGTGCTTGTCTTCGTCTAGTCCTGGCAGAAATGCTGCTGGACCAGGAAGGCCTCAGCACTGATCGCATCTCCATGCAACTCAAGGAGGCATGTTTGGGCACTTGCTGTGTGTACTCACGTTACTGTGTAGTCGCCTGTGGGAAACACCAGACTGTGTCCATCCAGGCACCGTGAGCAACTCATACCCGGGCAGAGCGAACCCCGGGAATGGAGGATGCGTGCGGTGGGGTGGCATGACCTCTGAAGTGTTGCAGGTGTGTTTCCGTGTTCCTTCAGGCCGCGCCATGGACGCAGCCGGCGCTTAGCCACTATCGGTTTGGTGGACAAAAAGGTGAATGAATAGAGTAGAAGAGAGCCGTGTGAAGTGTGGCAATGGGGAGGCGGGTTCTGGGGGAGGAAGCAGGCCCCTCACAGATAGCACAGCGCCCGCTGGCCCTCTCCATCCCACTTTCAGCATGGTAATAACCATAGCACGCTTTACATTTCAAGTCGCCCTTTCACTAGACCCTGAAAAGATAAACAAGAAATGAACAAAGTGGTTATCTGTGGAAGCCAGGTGCGAGAGTGGGGGTGGGGGGTGGGGACAGGGTGGAAGCAAGGCTCAGCGGGGTACAGTGCTCATAATGGGTTTATTGTAAAGGTATTTTATATTGTAAATATATTACCTATTGGAAAATAATATTAAAATAAAAATGCTTTCAGGAGCATAAGCTTATCTAATCTTCACAGTTCCCTTCCAGAGGAGGGGTGGAGGGTTTTTTTTTTGGGAGAGGGGGGTTCTAATTTTGCTGAAGGAAATTATGGCACAGAGATTTTAAGCCACTAAGGTCATAGACTTAGTAAGTTGTAGAGTCAGGACTAAACCTGAATCAGGGTCTTTCTGTCATAGCAAGTGACTTCTGTAAACTTGGTCCAACTCCAAGAGGGCTTTGTGCCTGTGGGATCCAGGCCTTTCCTGTGAGCACAGTTTGCCCGTGGACGTGCATGTGTCCTGCAGAGCTCCACAGGAGAAGCGAGCATCTGGAACCACCACAACATGCCAGATTTGAGCTACCGGGCCCAGCAGAGCAGAACTGTGGGAAGAGCTTCTCTGAACTGGCCCTGCCGGTCCTGCTTGCTGTTGTGGCAGGGAGGACGTGTGGAACAGATGGCCTGTACCTCGTGTTCAGGGTGGGCCTGATGGACCCTGGCACCTGCTGAGGACCGGGGAGCTGCTATCATTATTGTAATGCTTAGGATGCCCTGAGGACAACTCTGGCATTGGAAATACCCAAAGTTGCTGGTCTTGCAAATGAGGACAGCATGGTAAATGTTCTTGAGGGCAAAGTGCAATGTGTTTGAGGCGTGCGTGTGTCAGGTAGGTGTGATCTATTCCTCTGTGGGTGTGCACCCGACCAGAGTTGCTCCAGAGCGCTCCCTTCTCGCCCAGCTCCACACCTCCCACCGCTTTTTCCTGGCCTCTTCCTGTAGATGCCGCACCTGGCTACTCTAGCATATTTTCACTCAGTATGTTGATTACTCTATGACTTTCATGCTTCTTTGCTTTCTAGGCCCAGCTAGCTAATAACAAGGGCTTTTCCAGAGAGCTGTTCTGCCTGTGAAGAAGACATCTTCCCGTAGACTCCAAGGGGCCAGCGATCTGTTGCTCTGAACATCATGACATCTCCCTGTTAGCAAAGTGCTTGTCATCATGGGTATCCTATGCCTGTGTTTGCCCTGGAGTTAAAGGAAACCTGAGAGTCAGTTGAATCACCAGCTAAACACACTTTATAGAGAAAGACACCTGATCTTTCTGGGTCTCAGTTTCCTCACTGTGAGGGATTGGCTCAGGTAATTTTGGGAAGATCTGGAGCTCCAGAGCCCAGTTTTATTCCATTGCTGTGAAAATTTCTCCGAGAAGAGCGGGGCAGCGTCTCCCAGGCCAGGCCCGTTGTGGGCTCAGTCACATTCGGGCTTTGATTCCGTCCTATCTTCTGTACCTCCCAGCCCAGGCCTCACCCCCATGACGCTGTTTCAACGGCGCAGAACTCCCTCTGTTGATGTAAGATTTCCGGCTTCCTTCCACTCATTTCTGGAAAGCTTCCTCATTTCTGCCGAGGTCAGATTTCTGCCTGTCGAGGTAGAATAAAGTCCTAGTTGACAAACGGAACCCTGACTGCTATCTTCGACCTTGCTTGCTTTTCGGACACTCGGTTCTCTTGATCCTTGATCCTCGCAGCTCTTCAGATGAGTCTTCTCAGTTTCTGTCAGTGGTTCACCTGCTTCAGGCCACCACTCCAGTGGTCCCTGGGTCCCCATGCTTCTGCCTGTCGTCCCAGTACTTACGGCTCACAGGTATATCCGCAGGGCGTCTCATCGATGGCGGGGCCTCGTCCTTCTCGTCCAGCCTGCATCCCCAGAGTACAGAGCACAGTGTCTGCACTGAAGCAAGTACCCAGTAAACACTTACTGAGCACGTGGCAAATTAAAATCTGCATTTTCATCCTGAGTTGATCTCGTGAGTTTCACATCTACACACAGAATTGCCCGGCAGGCGTCTGTCTATCCAAGCTCACCAGACCCTTCACATGCAGCACATCCAAGGCAGATCTCGTCAGTTCCTGCGCCCTGGCAGCCCTCCTCTGTAGCTTTCTCAGGCCCATTTGCCCCTTCCAGAAATGTCATTGTTGTATCAGACTGTCATACTGGCGGTCTCTCCCTTCTCTGCCATCTCCATTAGTAATTAGCTTGATTAGCTGGTTTGTACCAATCCCAACTGCAAGCATTGAACACTTTTGCCATGCTACATGCTAGATAAGAGAACACAAAGCTTGACACACCCTAACTCTTGGTCATTTCGTCCTCTCCTCGCCGCCACAGTACCGGGTCAGGAACCCCTTGTCTTGTGCCCAGACAGCTGTGTTGACCTCGTCCCTGGTATCCCTGCCCCTGTGACCTCCTGGAAGTCCACTCTCTCAGAAACCCTCCAGTGTGTTCTCAGCATGCAGGCCTGCTTCCTATACCCTTACTGGGAATTCTTCCCTGGTAGCCCCAGTGTCGAGAGCTGCGGTCCTGAATCTCCAGCTAGGGTGCCTTGATTGGCTGTGAAGCGGGTCAGGAGTAATTTTGATAGTAATAATGGTCCAAGACCTGAGGTTTGCAAATTATTTAAAGTTTTAAACTAATTCGAATTACCACCATAGAATGTCACTTTCACTCTCTCAAATTATCATATACTTTCTTGAGTAGAAGAGGAAGAATTGGAGTGTATTCTGGGGAGAATTGTACACGGCTGTGGACACAGTCTCTGGGATATGTCCTAAAGTGCGACATCCACGTGTCTGCCCACCAGTGGGCAAAGGTTGAGCTCTGCGGGATGAAATCTAAACTCTTTGGCATAACCTCTGTTAATGAAAATCTAGCACTTGCCTACCTCACCAGGACTATTTCTAACCAGTTTCCTTCATCTCCTATCCACAAACATGTTGAATAAGCTACAATACCTAAAGCCTGTCACTTTGTTCTTACATCTCTGAAGGCTGTCTCTTCCACTGGAAATTCCCCATACCTGTCATCCTTACTTAAAGAACAGCCTAGGACTAATTGTTTAGGTCCTAACAGAGGCTTTGCCTGAGTATCAACCTCATCTTAGATATTCCTTTCTGTAGTACTTCACCATAATTTACATCAGATGGCAGTTGTAGGCATGTTTACTTTTTCCTTTGGTTCTATGTACTTTTTAGGGTTAATGTCTTTTTGAGCTCTTCTTCCTTTTTTTTTTTTTTTTGTTTGTTTGTTTGTTTTTAAGAAAAGCACAAATACATGGTATGTGGTTTGGAAACTTATCCACTGGTTGTAACCCTCTTCAGAGGCAAGCAGCTTCATTATCACATAACTTGGTGAGAAAATCCCACTCAGAGGATCTGAGGAGTTAGTCCTAACTGACCCTGATGTCTACATGACCATTTACGTGTTACGTAAAATTTGTACATGTCTCAAGTTCCATGCATATGGCCTGTTTGTAGGACTGTCCCATGAAATGACAGCTTAAATCAACTTGGAAGATGCATACTGAAAAATACGGGCAGTAATTGGTAAAATGAGGCCCATCTGCTTGCCACTAATGATCTAACATTAAATATGTAGCCAAGAAGCTTCAACTGGTAGTAAAGATTCCCAGTGGTTATTAAGCACATAGGACATGTGCTGCAACCAGACTGAAGGACTTTTAGCTGGGCTGGTGCCTGTAGTCTCAACCTTCAGGAGGCTGAGAGAGTTAGGTAGATGGATCTCCCTGAGTTTGCAGCTAGCATAGACCACAGAGTGTGTTCAAGGTCAGCCAGACCTAGCAAGACCTCATCCAAACAGACAAATGAAACCCTTTTAATCTATTATAATAAAACACACAGTATGCGCTAATGCACAGAAAGACTAAAGATGGGCATTTCATCTAGGAGGCCAAGACCCTGGTGCTGAGCAAGAGAGTGGAATCTGGGAGCCAGACTGGTTTTGGGGAAAAAAAAAAAAAAAGATCAACAGATCCTGTGATATGGAGGTTGAAGAAAGTTTTGAGTCAAGGTGACTGGATCACTGAATTCTCTTATGAATTTACAGACTCCATAAAAGGTGGAAGTGACTCAGCGCGGCGCCTACAGGACGCTTCTGTAACAGCTGCAGGCGTGATCACAGGTGCCCATCTTACCGTGGAAGTGTGAGAATGGGTGTTGCCAGGGTTGCTGAAGAGCCCGCTGAGGCGTATGCTGGTTGGAGCTAGACTCCGAGAGGTCTTTTATCCGTCTCTGTGCTTCAGTGTCTGTGTTTTCTGGTCTAGTTACCGGGGAGAGTGAGTTTGGCATTAGTGGAACAAGGAAATTAGGAAAGGAAGCACACTGCTAGAGTCTTGCTCACCTCAGATTTCAGTAGACCTTTCAGTTTCAGGGAATCATGTGATAATTTCTGTGAATTGTTGACTTGGTGTGTACGTGTGGTGTCACGAGTCTAACCCAGGCCTTGTGCACGCTAGGCAAGCTCTCTACATTGAACTGTGCTCCCAGCCATAGTTGTTGACTTTCTTCTAGGCTTTGCCTCTAGAGCAGTCACCCACTTTTGTCTGTGCAGTATTTTATCTTCTGTCACCATACTCCATTTTCACGCAGTTTCTAGGCTAAGGTCACTGATTCCGGGGACCTTGTTAGCAAGAGGCCAGGAATTATCAAGTAAATAGAAAAAAATTAGAACTAGAAAGCATTTGGGTTTTGGAGTCAGAACCATATTTGGGTTCTCTGTCTTCCATTTCCTTGGTGACATTGGGCATCTTCTTGTCTGAAAGTGGGGATTATACCCCCTACTGCATGGGGTTCCTACACCAAAATGCCTGAAGCCCTCGTTCTCATTTACTTCATCCTTTTCAGTTCTCTTAACTTAGTCATCTGTTCATTTATCTCTCTTGTTTCACTGAACTATAATCTATAAAATATAAGTACTGTGCTCATCTATGTATTTTTCCTTGAATGCTTTCTCTATACATACGAGTTTTCAACATTAGTTTGTTGGAAAAAAGTTGTCTAAAATGCTCATTCCTTTCCCAGGGGACAACTGGAGCCTTTTAGTGCCATGAGATTTCTTTGGCCTTCTACCACCAAAATAGAAAAATGAAGGTGTCAAGGAGTGCTGTGTGAATATGGTCATTTAAAATAATGAAACAATGTCATTTGGCCTGATTATGGTCCTTCCATTACCTCCCCCAGTTTAAAAAAGCTTTAAAAGCAAAGCTGACCCTCCTGATGCTCACCTCAGTCGGTTAGATGGCTGGTGATGTTTGGAATTGAACTAGACAAGAAGTAAAGTATTGGGAACCAATTTCTCTTGGCCTCTGGGTATCAGGTGTGCTATATCCCATTTGGTCTTAACTTTTTCTCATATTTGTGCCTTTGGTTGCAATGTAGGTGTTATTTCTGAAACTTTGTAATAAGTGACCTGGATTTGAGGGAGTCCATTTTTTTCCTTATGGGAAAGGGGAGGAGAGGGTTCAGAGAGTCCATCTACGTAAACCTCCTAATGTATTTGTTATCCAGAGGGGTGGAGCTTAGTATGTTCTTGTTCGTTTCTTTACTCCGCCACACCTGAGATAGAAGGAAGAAGTTACATGCCTCCCTTCACTCCCTCCACCCCCAGGTAGGAGTAGAGGATGTAAGAAAATATCCCATCAATGAATGCCTTTAGATTTAGATGGATCATTCATCCTCTTTCAGTCCTGGAGATTGAACCTAGATCTTATATCTCCAGCTCCTAAGGAAAAAAAAAAAAATTGTCTTAAGAGAAGTTCCTGCTAAATTGCTGAGTTGCCTGATCTGGACTTGAGCTTGTGGTCCTCCTGCCTCAGTCTCCCAGAATGCTGGGATTATAGGCATGCCTCAGCACGCTTGGCCCTAGATGGGTCTTCTGTCTACTCTAGTGTACTAAGGTGGGTTATAAATGGTCCTGCTGGTAAACATGATAACGTACAGAGTGTCTCCTACTTACCGAAGCAGTTGTACACGTAACACCTCTCCTTCTTGTTCTCTGAGTGGTAGACTTGAAGTTGAAAAACAAGACTAGAGGAATTATGTTGGACAGTGTTCGGTGAGAGGGTGTTAGTTGTTTCATTGTTTTGTTTTTTATTCTGTCATTCTTTCCTTATTCGGAATTAGTCTCTGTATGGTTATGTCTCATTATTCCAACCTCATTTTTTATATCTAAAGCAACTCAGAGCCCAGGTATTAGCGCAGAGGGTCTGTGGTCAAATTAAAGGCTCAGGTATTCAAATCTGGTAGTTGACTCCTCTCAGAAAGCCCAAAAGCAACCACTTTTTACTCCTATTTGAATGATGATTTTTAAATTATGCAGTTACTTGGTTTCCTAGCCTGGACCAGAATACGATGTAGATGAAAATTGCTAGCAGTTACTGAGCACTTTCTAACAGAGATACTGTGGTAATGCACAGAGATTTCACCCCAGGTCATCCTCAGACCTCCCCATGATAAGACACTATAGTCGTCTTCGATTTGCAGGAGAGCTCAGAGCTTAGAGGCCTCAGGAACAAGATTCTGTGGCCCACAGATAGTGCGGACAGGCCCGCCTGATGTGGCCGTAAGGCACTGCCTCGGAACCCAGGGGAACTGTGGGAGGCAGCAAGGGAGACTGGCACACTCAGCAAGCCCAGCCGGCTCACAGGCCCACGTGCTCTCCCATGGCAGTGGGCCTGAGCGGTTGTCAGCGGTCAGCCTGATAAATGCCTGCCTCATGAGCAAGAGGCCAGTTAAGGCCCAGGATTCTACCTAGCTAGGTATTTTTTAAAGAAACTAGGTGGAAATATATAACATGTTTAAAAGATTTCCATCCAAAATGATGAAAATAAAACCAGTTTTGATAAAGGCTCAACATCAGGGAAACCAGCTTTCTAAAGTGATTTATTTTTCAGCAGCAAACATTCTCTTGCCTCTCTCCCTGCTCCTGGGTTCCAGAGCCTCTGTTCCCTGCCGTCTCCCCCAGAACAAAGGTTGTGGGCCCATCACCTCCTCACCGGACTTCTGCCTCAGGAAAGATGACAGTAATTTATGAACCCCCCTGCGCCGTGAGCGCTCACTCCTCACTCCACGTTGCCTGGCTCCCACGGTGGCGGGGAGAGGCCGTGCAGCGCAGTAAATATCATGAAAACGGGGCTGGGAGGCGGCCAGGGGTTGCAAGGGGGAGAGGGGGAATCTCCTCTTTGTCTGAGTGGGAAATAAATGCCATGCTAGCCCTTAAGGTCTGTGTGGCGTCTGTGGGGGGAAGTGAACATCCTTCTGTTCGTGGCTTCCACTGCCGCTCATCCCCTTTATTTTTTCTCTCTTTGTAAAATAATACAAAGTAAAATAAAAAGAAAAAAAAAAAGCCCAGCAGAAGGGAGCTGGGACGCTGTCGACCCTGGCGTGGATGTTATTTATTTTCCTCAGTTGCTGCTCTGGAAGCCTGGAGTTGACAGAGCGGTTTTGTAGAATAGAAACATTATAGACTGTTACTGTCAGAGTGTTAAATGTGATGGATAGAGAAATAGAGGCGAAGGAGGGGACTTAATACCAAGAGCCAGGGTGCTCATGGGAAAATAAACCATCCGCATATAAGAAATGAATGAGGTAATGTGGCGGGAGGTAATGGGCTTTCGCAACATGCCGGAACAGAGATGCTTATTACAGGGTGTGCTTAACCCTTGGCGTGCTGATCTCCCTTTGTGGGTTCCAGGGCTCCTCACCGGGTCCCTCTGTGGGCGTGGGTGTAGCTTTTCTTCAGGCAGGAAAGCCGGCATGTGGAGCGGACGGGAGAGCCACGCGCCTTCTTAATAATGCTGTATTAGCTGCCTGCACATCAGAGGGCTGGGCGGCTCCTGAGGGGCGCGGAGTGCCCGCGGTCCTGTGAGAGCACGTGCGGGGTCGCTGGGCTGGAGGAGCGGGCAGGGCCGCCGGGAGCCTGGGCTCTGCTGGCTTCTCCTTGGGAGGCGGGAAAGGGTGAGATCCGTGTTCTGGGTTCCCTGAGTGAGCCTCGGAGGTTCACTGCCACCTTGGGTACAGATACCCAGCTACACATCCACGGACTGGAATAGGGTGGCCTTGCTGTAGAAATGAAGGTGCAGCGGTGGGCAGTGGCTGCCTGGTGTAGGGGTGGACAGTGGTCACCTGTATTGCTTCTGTGTCTAGTACAGAGCATGCAGTCAGCAGGGTGCCCGTGTCAGGTGGAGACCCTGCCACTGTGAGATGGCGGGAGGGATAGGCCAGCCTGGGAGAGGGGGCCGAAGTACGCTGAAAGGTGGCCAGCTTCAGTGAGCGAGGGCCTTCTCCCTTCTACCGTGCTCCTGTGTGCCAGCTTTTTTTCCTACACTTTTGTGTCTTGCTGGTGGCTGGCCATGGGTATTGCTTACAGCAGGTGTTGGGTCAGTTCTGAGGAAGTCAGTTGATAGGCGCCCTTGCCCAGGTCTGCTAGTGTTCCTTGCTATGGCCCTGGCACTAGCCATTTCACCACCTTTTTTGTTTTTGTTTTTGGTGGTGGTGGTAGTAGTGGTGATCAAAACTAGTGTCATCTCTTGGGCATGTTTTCCTTTTGATTTTAAGATAGGATCTCCCAGAGTTGCACACATTGGGTTTAAACATGTGATTCTCTTGCCTCAGCCTCGCAGAGTGCTGGGATTACTTATTCTGTTGGCACGTGAGTCCTTGTGGAGAGACCCATGTGATAGGTGGAGAAACAGAGGCAAAGGAGGGGATGGGACTGTAGCAACTCCAGACCTGTCTCTTAGAAGCCGCGTACAGTCACTGCTGGGTAGAGGTGGGTGGATCTGTGGTTAACTTGCACAGTCGGCTTTTGTACAGTTTGGAAAGTGCTTCCTGGCAAAGCACAGACCCTACCTCCAGTAACTTTAGATCTTTGCCTGGAGCGCCTCCATCCCAGGCATTCACCAACCAACCTCATTCTCCAAAGCCTAGCTGCTGCCCTTGATGTCAGGCCGTAAGGACCTGGTCTTGTGGTGATGGGAGGGTTTTGTGGTGGGCATTTTTCTTCCAGAGACGCTCAGTGTATCCATGAGAGCAGAAGGACTTAGACTGGCTGGCATCGTGAACCTTGGTCTGGACTCTACATCACCCACCTGCAGGCAGAGACTGGTCTCATCTTTCTGCTGCCTTCTCCCTCATAGTTCCAGTTGGTCTCCTTGTTCTGGCCCCATACGTGTCCACCTTACGCTTCTTCGTTTTTGTCCTCTGTGCGTATCCAGTGTCTATCCATCCTTCAAAGTTCAATTCTTCTAACTTCCTCTGACAATGACAGCTTGCAGTGAATTTCTTAATTTGTCCTAAAGTGTGTAACAGCTGGCTATGTACAAGTTTTTGATCTTTCTGATTGTTTTATATTAGAGTATGAGGATCTTGTCTCTCCAGAGGTTTGTAAAATATCTTGAGAAAAACGTGAGTTAGCTAGCTAGCTAGTGTTAGTAATTACATATGTTTGGCATAGCCCTTTTCTAAAGACTGTTACTGTTTATGTGAATGGCGAGTGACGTATTTCTGGTGACTTTTCTGTTTAGAAAGAGACTTTATCTTAGGCATCTTTTGTTATCCTAAGATGTATCTCTCCTACATAACTTTTCTTAATATTTCTTCAAATTTTTGACAGTTTTTAACAGAAAAGTTGCCTTCTGGTTTACTTTCTGCTCTCAGACATGCTTCCATCTGGCTTTGGATCATGGGGTTGGACATAAAAGCTCAACACGAGGGGAAGAGAGCACTGAGTCATGTGTGTCTCCACACGGGATTGTCAGTATATTCACGTAAGGGCATCTGTGGGAATTCAATGGCATCATGGGTCTCAAGGGTCTTTATAGGTGCCTGATGCACAGTAGGCACCAGAGGAATGCCTGTTGCATTGTATAAGTTGAGCATCCCTTATCTGAAATGCTTAGCATCAGAAGTGCTTTGGACTTGAGATTTTTAAATTTTTGAATATTATGTATACAAAACTTGGGAGTAAGACCAAAGTCCAAACACAGAATTCATTTTTGGCTCATACATACCTTTTACACATACCCTGAAATACTTGAATTTTGTGTGTGAAATAAAAGTTACATGATATGGAGTTTCCCACCAGTGGCATCGGGCTGGTGCTCAGAATGCTTAGGATGTTGGAGCATTTTAGAGTTTGGGTGTTCAGGTTAGAGCAGCTCAACCTGCAGTGGTAGTAAAAGCAGTTGAGAAATGGTAGTGAGTAGTGGTAGCAGCTATAACACTCAGTGTTCACTGACCAGCCTCTGTGTTTATGTCACTAATGTTTCAGCTGTGATTATGTAGTGCACAGAATTTATGGGCCGAAGAACAGTAACACCTGGTGCTGTGGTGAGTCTGCCTTGGTTAGTAGGATCAGTCTGGTCCTTACTAGTCCTAGAGGCTGCAAGCTGTCATGGCACCCTCCTCAAATCCCCTGTGCTCCCACAGGATACTCCTCAAATACGTCACCATTGTCTCAAAGCCAAGCCGTCTTGGGCCAATGAGGAAAAGCACATTTTTGTCCCCAGTGAGGTTCTCCTGTACTTGCTTGAGATTTATGAGAAGTACAGAAATACTGTGGCCTTGATGGTCTGGTTACTGGTCCTACTGATACCTGCTACTACTTGACAGTAATTGGGCCCCTTGACAGTTCCTGGCCCCCATTTCAAATGTCTGCACTTAGCTGCACTTGCGTGTGTGTGCATTTTTACATATGTGTTACATACCAAAAAAGTTTTTAAATTACATTTTTTTATTTACAGTTCTGTAACGTGTGACTCCAGCCTAAGTTCTCAAGAGCCTTCTGAAAGGCAAATCATTTGTAAACTTTGGCCGTAGAGTCATAGTACATGAAGAGGGTGCAGAGGGAACAAAAGTCTCTTTTTTATGGATTCAGATGCGGGTGGGTTTCCAGTGGGAAGCTGCTGTTTAGGATTTATGATAGGTGTGCGAGTGCATTTTTGTCCATTTCCAGGATTAGGAAGGAGAAAGAGAAGGCAGAGGGGTGCTCCTTGTTCCTCCTACTGATATGAGACCATCACCATGATGGGAATTTTTTTTAATGCCAAGGCAGATAAAAATGTGTGTTGCCTAAACTGGAGAAGATATCAGAATATAGCCTTGAACATTCGTGGAGCCCGGGATAGTGAGGGGACCAGAGGACGCTACCCCAAGCTCACACTCATGAGCCTGAGGCCAGGCCATTTCAAAGTCACTGAGGTGCAGTTGTATTTGCCCAGTTTTATTTATTGCATTGCTAGGTTTACGGACATCACGTGACATGTGTCCTTTCACATCAGCCTCCATGTGTGAGGTGACTCTTCATTTGTAATTGACCACATCACATTGGAGTGTGAGCAAATGTGTGCCTTACATGGATGTGTATTGTGTATGTATATCCATATATGTATACAACTCTCTTTGACTATTCTCATGATATCTTGAGACAGTTTTGCCTATTTGGATATGCAGAGATAATTAGCTTCCTATGCCAGTTCCATTGATACCCAGCTATATAAAGTTTTCTGGTTTTAAAGTCCTGATGTCTGCAAATATTCATTCATACTTCTCTCTGATTTTTTTTCCTGCTGTTCTAAAAGCATGAAGATGGAATATTTTAGGAAGCTGGTATAAATTTTTGAGAGCGGGCAAAATGTATTAAACATGGCTGGTTTGTGTGTAATGACTTACTGGGTGCTGCTAGGTATAGGTCCATGTATCTGTGATTAACTAGAGAGAGAGAGATTTTCATACTCCACACACACACACACACACACACACACACACACACACACACACAAATATGCTTGTACTAAATGGTTCTTTGCTGGTCACCATGAGCTGAGATAACCAACCAGCTAGCCAGGAGCTCAAGCATACATGTGACAGCTTGGGTGACTGCCCCTGCTGGTCACACGGTGGCTTCCCCCATTGGTTGTTAATCCTGGACTTCAGGAAACTCTGCTCTCCCTGCCAGCTGGACTCAGCTGGCTTCCTGAGACCTGAGAGAGGTTAAGGGGGATAGGGTGGGGCAAAAGTGATTCTTCCTTCTACCTTTCCTGAGCCTCTTCTCCATACCATCCAATAGCACCCAAGAGGATCGGACCACCGTGTTCAGCAGGGTCTGGCATCCGGAGCAACTTCCCTACAAATCTCCTTTTATTGGCATTTCCTCCAATTTAGCCCTCCCTGAGTTGCATTGGAATCAGTGGAGAGAAAGAAAGGGAAGGCAAAGGGAGGAGAGCCTTCTCCCCACCCCTCTCTCGGAAAAGCGGCTCGCAACCAGCTTTATTTGGTAAAACGCTGCAATAGATGCTTGTCAGAAATAATTTATTCCTGTTAGCTGTAATCTGAAGGAAAACAGATACAAGTCCTATAGTTAAAAAAAAAGTAAAGTAGACTTGCTTTCGCTGACAGTACAAAGGTGTCATATACAAGAAGGATTGACACAGACCAAGGGGTCTTGTGGGAAATATGATAATAACTATAAAGAAGACAGATTATTCCCCAGTCGCCAACATTCAAACCTTTTTACAGTCAGTTCAAACATATAAAACTTTATTGCTCTAGCAGAAAGGGGAACAGTTTCTGGTTGTGCAGCTTTCCCAGGGCTGGGTTTATACTGTCTGTGTTATTGCTCTATAGTGGCATTTTAAAGTTTATTGAACAAGACTTTTACAATTGAAGGAAGTATATAAAACTGTAAATTTATTAGATTTTTCAGGATAAGTGCCCTTTCTAGTTGTGCTCAAGAATTCGGAGCTATGAGAAACTGCTAGTTACAAGACTTATTAATATTAAAGACAGAGAGTACGCACATTTTATACCTTAACTGATCTCAAAAATAATATTATTATATTACCAAACGTCAGAGTTCTGATGCTGTAGAACTGGATGGATACACACATATCGGACTCTGTACCGGATATGTTTATTTTTCACTGGCTAAAAAGTTTGCTTTTGTTACATCTTATTTTATTTGATTTTAACACAGTCAGTCAGGACACTCTCGTGTTCATTGAAGGATGTCTCCGGGTAAATGTTTTTCCCTCAAACCCTTGGTAATTTGCCAGCATTTCTCGATGTGCAGCGATAGCGCAAATCCAGGTGGAAGGTTTTTAAAAGCATAGTTTTAAAATTATATTGATGTAGCATATGGACACATCCACAAGAATCCAGGATACTTTGGGTAAGCAGAATACTACTAAAATGAGCTCTTCTTCCCTCCTGAACTTTTTTGCTTTTCATTCCTTAAAAGTTCTGAAGTGTTTAATTTGAAAATGTTGCAATGTTGGTGATTATCTGTGATTGGGCTTGTCAAACTCAGCACCCTGAATGTGGAGGGTTACGCAATTCCTTGCTTTGGACTTCCCTGGGCGCTGCAGCGTGTATAGCTACCCCAGGAGCATCCCCAGCCCCGGTCGTGACAACTAATAAGATATCTTGACATGATCTAGTGTTCCTTGGAGGGTCGGTGGTGGTGACAGCAGCAGCAAAACCGTCCCCACTGAGAATCACCATCTATACGGTGTTACAGTATGTCTAGAAAAATAGATTCTACCATGAATACGTAATTAGGATTGGGTTTGGCAATTAAAAAAAAAACCTATTATTACCACATGAAATGAATTACAGGGTAATTCACCATCAGCAGGATCTGACTGTGGATGTGCTTTAAAAATGTGTTCACCAAAAAGTACATAACTTGATTTTAGTAGACTTTTTGGGGGCGGGAACATGGTCTCGCTTTATGGTCTGGGCTAGTCCTGAATTCACTGTGTAGCCCATGCTGGTCTTGAACTCACAGCAATCCTCACACCTTAGCCTTCTGAGTGCTGGAATTATAAGCATGTGCCACCATACCTGGGTAATTTTTGTGCAGTGCTGAGGAATCAAACCAAGGGCCTTGGGCATGCACAGAAAGTACACTTAACCACTAGGCTATACCTCCAGCCACTTTAGGGTTACATATATATGTGTGTGTGTATATATATATATATATATATATATATATATATATATATATATATTCTTAGAACCACTTCACCCTGTACCCTGAGATACTCTATTGACTTAAGTCGAAAAACATGTGTTTGCAGATAGATACGCTTATGAGTCCAAATTTCTTATTCTTTTTATTTTATCTTATGATTAACCATAGACAGGCTTTGCCTTTTTGATTTTCATATGCATATGCAGAAATATGCATATGTATATAGTATCACTAATAAGGATTTGAGATGTACAGAGACAATTCTGATTATAATTTTCTCATATGACAAGCCTAATTTTCAGATACTGTCAACTTGCTTTTTAATTTTCAGTTTGTATTCTAGGAATTTTCAACGTCTCCAGAAAGTTTAAGAGGCAGGTAGATTAAAAACACCTGTTCACTTTTATGCTACTTAATGTAGTACAGGTTTCTCATTGGTGTGAATGGGACTTTGATCTGGGACTCAGTGCTAATGCGTCTAATGGCCACAGCATTTACAGAAATAATTAAGCTAATGTGTTTTCAAAAGAGATTAAATTATAATAGGCCTTTGCTTTTTGGCTGCCTGAGATTTGGAATTCTATGTTTGGGTCGTTATTTTTCCCCCAGACATTTGTAGCATACCAAAGGGCATCTCGAACGTGTGTCAGCTCTGTTGTTTAGTGGAGCGGCCATGCTTTTTTTTTCTTTTTGCCCATACTGCCTCTAATGGCTGGTGGCATTAGCCAAATATATCTATATGTTCTTGCCATCTCTGTAGGCTACTGGGCTGCTAACTTAAAAGAGTATCGGTGTTGTTTTGTTTTGTTTTATTATGTTTTTTGGTGGAGATGTTTGACATCTTTATGGAAAATGGTGTATTTGGGGGCATGGCTCCATGGCCAAAGCACTTGGCTTGGCATATCCAAGGCCCTGGGTTCGATTCCCCAGCACTACATAAAAATTAGCCAGGCATGATGATGTATGCCTGTAATTCCAGCACTCAAGAGGCTGAGGCAGGAAGATTACTGTGAGTTCAAAGCTAGCCTGATCTGTATCATAAGCTCAGGTTCATAACTAGCCTAGACTATAGAGTGAGACTGTCTAAAAAAATATAGTGTAACTTATTTTATTTACTAGATATCTTTCTGATGATCTGAGTATATATTATATGATAGAAAACAAACCATTGGAATCTGCTGCTGGGTCTGGCTAGGATGCCTCTGGTGATCCTCCTAGGAAGCCATGATATTCACTCACACATTACACTTCTGGTTTAATCATAAAGCACCTTGCTTGAACATCTAAGCTATCCATGCTCATTGCGGTACCCATGTTACCTGTGGTAGCCGCGTCTAGCACAGATTCTTGGACTCCTCACATTGAAGACATCTGTTTTTTAAAATGGGTCATTGGAGAATATACTCAGTTTCTGTTTGGTGAACAGCCATCTTGTAATGTCAGAGCTTCACAAGGTTAAATAATTTGGTCTCTGATTGAAATAATAATGAGAAGGAGGGAGATTCAAACCGACGGAGCTGGGTGCACATAACCCTATTTTCTAAAGCACTCACTGCCAAAAAGGAGAATATTTTGAAGCTTCTTCAACCTTCTGGATTCAAGAATCCAATTTTGAGGTACCATGGAAGAAGTAGCAGGAAAGTTATCTTAGAAAAACCCCAACCAGACAAAAAAAAAAAAAAGCCACTGAAGCCAGGCCTTGTAGTATACGTGCTTAAGATTCTGACACGCTGGAGGATCGCAAGTTCAAGCCCAGCCACAGCAGTTTAGCGGTGTCATGAGAAGTGGTCTCAGAATAAAAACATTTTCAAAGTTTGAGGATAAAGCTAAGTGTGAGGACCTTGGGTTCAATATCCAGTACCCAGAAGTAAAATAAAATAAAAAATACATAAATAAAAATAAAAAATTTAAAGAGCTGCTGAAAGAAGTAACCCTATGCCAAGTTCCAGGAGGATTTAGGCCTTGTGCTTCTGTAGACTGTGCCTGCAAGTTTGCCATCTGCAGCGGTGAGCTGAAAGGGACTTTTCAGGCTGAAAGGGCCAGAGCAGGGACAGCACGCAACAGCAAATGTCAGGGAAGTCAGTAAGCCCTGAATCTTTTATGAGACCTTGGGTATTCTGATCACAGCGCCGCTGACACCGAGATTGGAATACAGATTACAGGAGGGAGCGTCCGTGACATGAAGCCCAGGCTTAAATCTTCCCAAGGCTTTAACGTGCCTCGCCATAAAAATATTTTGTTATTTTATTTGGCAGCATTCCCGCAGGAGACCAGGGAAGGGAGTGTTGACTAAGTTAGGTAGGGCCCGGGCTGGAGATAGACCGGAGAGACGAGAATGAGAGAGAGAGAGAGAGAGAGAGAGAGAGAGAGAGAGAGAGAGAGAGAGAGAGAGAGAGACAGACAGACAGACAGAGAGAGTGCACGTGCTTGCATGTGTGGTGCAGGCAGGCAGGCAAGGTGAGTCAGTGTGTGAGATGTCTCCTTTCAGGCCCTCGCGCTGTAAGCAGTAAAGGTACTTAGGAATTCACTCCAGCTCTATGATGAGAGGAAGGAAAGAATAAGACCCCCACACTGAGATGGATTCTGTGCGTATGCACCTGTCTAGGGAATGCAGAGGGCTCTAAGGAACTCCAAACCAAGCCTTCCTCTTTGGAGGAAGGAAAAAAATGTAAAAGAAAAAAAAAAATCCCCAGAGATGGAAGGACAGGGAGTAGATAGGAAAGCGAGGACCTGCTGCCCCCACGGGGACACAGCCGTGTGTCCTGCTGGAATGGCACTGTAGGCAAGACACAGGTCTCTGCTGTTAGTTCTTCAGGGGACTTAACTTCCAGCTCAGCCGAGGTCACACGGAGGACGATGAACCAAGCAAATGTTTTGGGTTAGTGGAAGTTTGACTTTAAGGCGTGGCATTGGCAGAGCTCCAGGGAGCCCCGAGTACCCTAGGGCACAGGGCAAGGTCCCTGCCGTGCTGGATTTGACCTTGCCTTGCCAGAGCATGACTGACAGCTGAAGTGATAGCCTGGATTTTGTTTGTGCACCTGTGCCCACATTGTCCGAGCCAGCTGCCAGTCAGTTAGGCCAAGCAGTGACCCCCAGCCTGACCCGAGCCACAGAGCCAGCGACTGAGTGGTGTCGGACCCTAGCAAAGCTGGGATCACAACCGAGTTTCCTTGGCTGCAGCGTGTTTATCTTTTTCTTTTTTGATTAGAGAGGCTGCTTACTGAAGTAGCAGAGAATGTGCATATGTAGATGAAACAGGAGAGACTCATGCATAAATAAGGAATATTGATCAGGTGATTGTTAAGTGTGCGTAGCTGGGCTAAGTGCTTTTTACATAGATCTTCACAACCAATCTGTGGCGTGGATGCTGTGACGATCACCATCTTAGAGTTGGAGAACTGAGGTGAAGGAAGTAACCAGGCAGTGTTAGAAAATGGGGCGGGGCATGACCTCTCTCCCTCGCACATGGGCCTCTGAAGCCCACTATGCAGGTTTAGGCCAAGTCTTTCAAAATCTAGTCCTTCATTTTGGCCCGCATTTGCCGAGTGCTTACTGTGTGCTAGGTATGTAGCTGAGTGCTTGAGATAATAGACTGCAGGAAGATAATCCTTCAGGTGTTCCCTTTTGTGGGGACACCCAGCAAATCTGCCATGACAGGGATGTCCTGGGTCCTCTGAGAAGGCCAGTCATGGGACTCATGGGGACTGGCAGCCCATGGTGCCAGCAGTCCAGTGGACAGGATGGCCACTGCCTACCCAAGTGGGTGTGTCATTTTTCACCATCAACTCTTCTGAGGCCCCACCTGCCTCCTCCGGGTGACCCTGACTGGCCGGCCTTCCTTCTGAGAAGGTGAAGGCTGAGCCTCAGGAGGAATCTGGGGAAACGGGAGGCAGCCTCCAACAGACTGACAGACTGGTTCTGCTGCTGCTGGTGTGAGGAAATCCTCTGGTCCCGTTAGCCAGAGATTGTGAGAGCACAAGGCTGGGTTCACTGAAACAGAAAGAAAAAGAAAGCAAAAAAGGCAGAAAGGGAGAACTCTTTTTAAGTGGAATAATCTACTGCTGAGCTGACTGATTCCCTCCGCGGGGAATTCTCCTGTTTCCGGTATGTTTTCCTGTTCGATGGCAATTAAGGAAAGACTCTTGTGACCTGGCAGCTCTGCCGGGGACTGAGGTCAAGACCCACCAAGACACTGCACACAGACCACCCACCTACAGGGTCTTGCATAGGTTTGCTGGCCAGACTCTTCATAATGTTTCAAAGTAACTTAAGCTGTACTTTGTCGGGAGAGTGGCAGAGGAAAGGCAGGTGTTGAAAAGCCATTTAAAAAGAAAGGAATTAAAAACATGCCTCAGGCTCATTTCAGCTGGCAGCAGACTTTTAATTCTTCCTTTTTGAGTTTGATATTATTGAAGGAACAGTACCTTGGGCTCAGTATTCACTTGACAGTGAAATGCCAGAAGTCATCTCAGGACCAGGGTTACCCCACCAGCCTGCGGGCCTGGGTCCTTGTATCTGGAGGATTTCAGGGAGATGGAGTGGTGGCTGAGCTGGGCTCAGACCTCCAGAGGTCACAGAGAAGGCTGCAGCCTGGGCATGAGGGTGCAGAGGACCCAAGGGCCTCTGGAGGAAGATGGTCGCAGCAGTGAGGAGGAGTCCGTGTGGTATCAAACGAAGAATTGCCTTGAGTATAGGGGCATGTTGCTGTTGGACACTCAGATCCCGAGTGCTGTAAGTGTAAATGCTGGTCGTTGTGCTTGTGTCTCCCTGGGCGAAGAACCATCGCCCTGTCTCTGTAGAATTAGACTGAAATGAAGCAAGAAAGGCCGAAGCCTTGATGGGTCGCAGAGTTTCTTTTTGAGCCACTTTATTTCTTTTCTCTTTCTCCTTTGCATCCTTTCTTTCTCTTTGTATTAGAAAGCCCCCTGGAAATTTAAGCTGAGGGACTTCTCTACTGTCGTTGACTTCACTGTGTGGATGGGCAGTCGAAAGTACTAATTGTCTATGATTTAAAAAAAAAAGAGAGAGAGAGAGGACACTTGAAGGTGTTATGGAGGAAAGACCAAGTTGAAGATACCTTATGGTCAGAAATACTGTGCCACATGAATGTACAAGTAGACGAGAAGGCCAAGCAGTGATGGCCACGTACCCCTCGAGTCCCACTTGCTCTGGTTGAACCCATCTGGCCAGCCAGATTGGAGCCCTAGAGTAAGAAGAAGGGCAGCGCAGAGTCTGCGGCCGGGTGCAGGAGAGGCACGCGCTCTCGTTGTGTCCTCCTGCTCCGGCACTTTCTCCTTTCCTTCAGCTCCTGTCCTCCCAAGTTGTTTCTGATGACACTCAAGGGGGGAATAAATGCGTCACTCTAAGGAACCATGAGGTCGGAGCTGGCCTCCTGCCAACAGCAGTGACCCAGGGCTGGGCTGTCCACTATGAAGACCTCTGCTGACCCGGAAGGCCACAGGGGAACCCTTTCACCAAAACTTCCTTCATGGAAGTTGTCGCTTTGTGTCACATCCCCCTATCTCCTTCTTCGCACTGGATAGTTGGCCTTCCGTGACAAGCCTGAGAAAAGAGTCTGTCACCGAAGGACATAGGAGGAAGCTAGGCTTCGGGAAGTGGCTTTTGGGATGCGCCATCCCTCCCATGCACTCCCGCGCGAGGCCCTGTGCCCTCACCGTCAGTCTTGGTGGACGCCTCGGCCTGCGTGGAGAGGGCTGGAGGAAAGCTGCTAACGCGTCATTCATCAGCATGCAGCTGCCTGTGCCCGGGGCCTGCTGTGGCCTTCAGGAGCTTGGCTGTGGAGGTGTGATCAGGGTCGGGTAAGGGCCCCGGAATTGATTTGGGACCTGAGGAGCAGAGAAAGCCACACCAGTTCCCTTTTTTTCTTCCTTAAAAATCAGAAGGGCCCCATCTGCCTTCTAGGGAAAGGTCATGCTTGGTGACGGTGGCATCTGCTCGAGGGTCCAGTTCATTATATCACCCAGAATATGGAGGCAGCTTAGGCGTTGCAAACCGAGGAAGGAAGGAGGGATTTTTTTTTTTTTCGGTGAGCCCTGCTGCCAGTCGGGCAGCTCTCTGTCTGCCGTCTGCAGGCTGCCGCTACCCACTCGTTACAATTAAAATGAAGTGTCCGTCAGCGGCTATCTTCTCTGTGTGGCCCATATGTTTCTGAGCTGATACTGTCCGGATTATTCTGTTCGGGAAAACGATAAGGGCTGTTTATAACCTTGGCAAAGACTGAGGCCTAATCAGGCTGGAGCACATTTTCACGGACTGGCTGATAACAGGCTGTTAGCAGCCTTATCGCTGGGGAGAGATAGGCCAAAATAAGCAGATCTGTGAGCACAGGAGCCCAATCGAGTGGTACACACTCTGGCCCCAGCTTTATTTTTAGATTCCCTTTTCCCGGTTGATATCAGACTGCACAGAGGAAGGAGGTGGGGGAGATGGTAATGTGTGCCCCATGGGGTCAGAGCGAGGCACAGGGGGATGTTAATCAACAGAAGAGGCTGAGGGTCAGCCCAGCACCCTGCGCTCCAGGCTCCCTTCAAATGAGGGAAAACAGCAGCAGGTCTTCGGAGACAAAGGAAGGGAAGGGGCTGTGTTTCCTGGCCTGGTGTGTGGGCCCGTTGCCCGCGTGGCTCAGTATCCTCCCCTCTGAGGGCTGGAGGATCCATCTAGGCAGGCACGCATCGCGCCGGGCGCCGGGCGCCGGGCGCCAGGAGACTCGCCCCATCCCGTTGCTCCCCCTTCCCTCCCTCTGTAGGGCTGGGGTTTGCTTTCTGTCTTAATCCCCCTGGCCTGGATATGCCTGTGGCCTCCCTCCAGAATGGCTTTCCCTGCCCCACTGGTCGTCCTCACTCAGGCGAAGAGACCAGATGACAGATTAGGCCTGGAGGAGGAAAGGGACACAGGTCTATGAGCAGGAAGAGCCTGACATCAGCTGTGGTCAAGGAATCCCATTCAGTCCTTCCTTGGGGACTGATATCAAGGCCCCAGTGAAGATTTGTAAATTTACAGAGGTTCACATTTCTGCCTCTTGGTAGAGCCTTCAAGGAAAGGGCCTTTGAACTTATTCCTACGTAGTGAGAGATTAAAGCCAAGTGAACTAGTGTTTGGTTTCAGATTAAAATAAAAACAGTAGGAAGCAGGATTCAATGGAAGGTAAACAACCACCGCGTCATAAAAGGAAGGGAAAATTGAAAGTGCTATTTGTATTAAAACCTGCGGGCCTGCTCTCGCCCTCTCATCTGTCTGTCCCCCAGCCTTGTGCATGCCAGGCAAGTGCTCCACTGTTGATCCGCACTTGCCCCAACAGCGAGGTCGTGTATTTTGCATTTGTGAGTGTATTAATGCATCCCTCATCGGCCTTCTCTCCTGTGTGCCTTCGGCTTCTCTTCCTCTCTCTTCTCTCTGCCCGTTGGTCTCTCCCCGCCCCTCTTCTCCCCCTTTCTTCCATCTTCACATTCTCTGGGCAGCTGCTTGATTTGGGAGTTGCTTACTTTGTCTTTTGAGGATGAAAAGAGTAGAATCAGGTGGTGGGAAAGAGGTCCCATGCCCGGGGAGGGCCGGCACTTTCAGGGGCACACAGACTGAAGTAGGCACAGAAGGAAGCAGAGAGCATTATTACCATTGTCATGCTAATCTACTTACAAGGCCTCCTTTATTCATTAATCTTTGAAAAGCAGAACCAACCGTTCACGCAGCCTGAAGTAAGAACCACCTGTGCCTCTAGGACCACAGAAATAAAAGTGTCCAGGACAAATGATATTTTGAAGCAGGAAGGGAAAATTTCAATATATATGAAAGGACTCAAGTCCCATTGTTCCGTCATTTTGATCTTTGCATATGTGATTTTCTATCTCACGTGTTGAGAAATGATCAGCCACTTGGCAATTGAGGAGTCACCACCCAAATTCAGAGACCACTGATAGGGAACGTCAGCAGGAAATAAAATCATTAAGAGCTCTGATTTTAAAAATCCAAAGTGAGGTTTTCTGTGCCCACTCACATTTTCTCTGGAGAAGACAGCCAGTGCTGTGCTGAATGTAAGTGTGGTCAACACTTTAGACTCACTGGTTAACTCAATAAAGGAATCTTTCTCATTATCCTCACAAATTTCTCAGTAACATTGAAAGCTAACATACGATCTAGTTCAAACCTCAACCTTCAATTAAGATTTCTTTACATGTAGACTAAGCCCCCTTTCGTCACATCACACATAGAAGGGTTGCATTATCTTTGGAACCATTATTCTTACAGCAAGCAGCATAGCTCTAGCAAACACTTACAACCCTGAGTTGTAGATTCTGAGCAGAAGTGAAAGAAATTATAAGGGAGGGTATCAACTTTCTTCCCTTGCCACACCTTGATGAGTTTATATAAAGATACATCCCATAGTTGTCCATGCCACTGTTTATTCATCTGAAAAAGAAGCACTGTAGTTTCCGAATTGATTTTTAAGTTCCTAGAGAGCTGGGACAGTTCCACCACCTCACAGTTTCTCAAGGTACCTCGCTCCTACAGTGACTTGCACACAGAGCTGCTCACGGGTCGTGTTTATGGAGGAACTGAATGAATGAGTTAAATGAATAATTATGACTTTTAATTGGGTTTATCAACTGATGACTTTCATTCAGTGTGCACATTGCAAACTGGTGATAATGTCTTTGGTAGAGCTAACGGAAGATGCTTCCATATTGCACAGGCCCGATTATAATCCTGGAATTTTATTTGCTTTCTTTATACCTGGTTGTTATGGAGACTTGGGATGGCCTGGGTATCTGATAGGATAGTTGACTTTGAGGTTTCTATTAGTAGAAGTCAGTGTATTTATATCTAAGACCTCTTGTGGTATTGCTATAAAACTCACTAAAGAGGATGGGACCATGGGAAGGGCCTTTGTTTCCTATTGTATCCTAGTAACTAGGAGAACATTTGGACCATAGGAGGTACTTGATCAGTATTTGTTAAGTGAATGAATAACAGTAGAAAGTCTATTCATACTTGACTAGTCCATGCCTTGAGTGCAAAATTGGAGTGGGTAGCTGTGATACTCCTTTCCAAAATTTATAACTCTGAATTACCCGAGTCTGTTCCTCCAACTCAGAAATCTTAACCACAATAAACTCTTTCCCTCAAAACATAAATGCTGTCAGTTCCTCAAAAATGCACATCTCTGGGCCTGTGACCTGCATTGCCACACGATCTCTCATCTCTGCCCCTTGAAGTGACTGCCCCCAAAGTCTGTGCCCACTTAAGCTTCTCAAAGCAGAAGGTCAGAGTCCAAAGTGGAGAGGTCATTTTTTGTCTGAGTGGACGGTAACAAATGTTACATGGGATCTCACTTCCTTTTCAAGGGCACGTGTCTGGTGTATTTGGGTCATTTAAATATAAAGACATTCTGCTTATGAATTATACCACCAGGATGTTTTCAGATCATACAAAAGATGGTGTGTGTGGTGACTGCCAAGTACTGTTTTTCTGTGTGTGCCTCTGTACACACCACCCCCTGATCTGTAGAAGGCAGTAGTATTCTGTGCTGAATGCGGCATCCCTCATCCTGCACTGCAGACTCTTTCATAAGCACTCAGCCACTTAAGACTCTTGTGAGTTAAATAAATAATAAGCTCCTTACCCCCTTGAACAGAATAAGAAGCCTAAATATTGAAAAATTAGACAATTTAGCCCAAGGCAAAATGTACAGAGAAAGCATGACCTGGTGAGCCAGACCTAAGAGCCAGCAGCGAGAATTTTGATCTGTAAACATTTTAATAATGGCAGGCTGCAGTGCAGCATTGAGTGGGGGCTTTCAGTCAGTCTGCGAGCTTCTCTTTGACACCTGGTATGTGCCTGGTACTGAGTTAAACTATTAAACAACAAAAAGCTGAAATATACACAGTTTCTTTCAAGATCCAGAAGGCATCCTTTCAACTTGTTGAGCACATTCTAGGTGCCAGAGATCAATATAGATCGTGATTAAAATATTAAATACTGGAATACAGATCGTATGTCATTTTGGAAGAACAGGGCGGTGAAGCTTCAGGGTTGTGGTGGTGGGAAACGGACAGTGAGGAGGAGAAGCTCAGGCAGGGAATTGAAAAGTGGTAGGTCAGGAGCCAGCGGGAGAGACGGAAATGGACAGAGCCGAAGACGCACAGACCAGGCGGAAGGGGCAGAACTGATGTGGCACCATTCCGGGTGCTCTGTCTGTATCTCAGTCCTCCTACTGGTGAAAGTGAAAGAAATGATACTGCTTAGCAGTATGCCACCCTGGAGAGATAGCGGAAAGCGACCCATGTTGTGACAAGCTTCCCGGATGAGGTGTTCTGTGTGCCCCGTGTCTTGGCATGGCATCAGTAGTTTTACGGTCTTTTTTTGAGAGTCTTGGTTGAAGACCGTGACACTGGAGGTGTTCCCTTGGTCATTTGCCTCTGCCTGGCCCATGGTGTAGTTAGAAGCAGGCTTGGGGAAGAGGACGGCCTTTGTTGGCCACAGGATGGAGGCAGACTAGCAAATGAGACAATATTGGGAAGGGACGCTCAGGAGTCCCAGCGGCCCCTCCCCTCCTGCACTGAGCTCTGTCTATGTTCGTAAGGCAGGTGTTCAAATAAATAATGCAGCTAAAAATACTTCCAGCAGCAGCTGGGACTTCCTTAGCTCTGGGGTGGTGGGAATACAGCATCCCAGCTACTTGGGCAGGTGTGTGTTGGCTCCAGAAAGTTAGAACAAACACTCTCCAAACACATTTCCTACATGGACCAAGGCCTTCTTTCCAACAGAGAAGCAAAACGAAGCATTTATTTCATCTTGCAGTGCCTGGAAACAGGTGCGTCTCAGCTGAAGGAATCAGGTAGAGCTCCGAAGCAGGCAGAATAGTAGGCGGCCACTAGGGGGAGATAATAATTTCAGTGGAGTAAGTAGAAATAATATTACCTTCATCCTACCCAGGTCTTGCCCGTCCCTAATGAGCAGGATCTAACCCAGCCTCAAAGAGAAAGTTAATCTGTATTAATAACCATCACAATAGTCTTTGTATTAAGCACTTACTATGTGTCAAATCCATATCTGTGGTTTTATGTAAGCCTCAAAGGAATGTTGTGGTTGCTAATATTATGCCTAGTTTCCTAGATTCAGAAACTGAGGACCAACGGAAAGTACCCTGCACTGTGGTGCACATGCTTTAGCCAGGACTGAAAGTCAGATCCAAGTCAGATTCCTGAGCTACAAACAACTTAAGAAAGGCATGCATTGCAGTTCCCTCTGGCATGTCTTGCCATCTCTCTTAGCTCTAAATGTGCCGCGTACACGAATCAATAGTAACCTGTCAGCGGCATTACAGCATATTCAGAGTAATTTTGGAAAATTCACATTGTTAAAAGCTGTTAGCTGACCATTCACATAGACAACTTTCCCCATATATCCATTAATCCACTCCATAGTAGCAATCGAATTCGGGATTTTCTCACTGAGCTACATCCCCAGCCCTTTATTTTGAGACAAGGGTCTCCCTAAGTTGTCCAGGCTGGGATGGACCTTGTCATTCTCCTGCCTCGGCCCCCCAGAGTGCTGGTGCCATGTGTATGCGCCACCATGCCTGACTGGATCACATGTAGGGACTCTAAGGATGTGACTCTAGGTGGTCAGGTTGTACTGAACTTCACCTTGTGTGTGACTCCTATAGGATTAACTATGGCACATGTCAGTCTAAGAGGAATATTTGGCAATTTAGGAGTATTTGGAATTTGAGTGACTAATACAGCGTTTAAAACAATTCATTGGATTTTCTGTGGTCATCATCGTCACAGGGCATTGACCTTGGAGCTTGGCGCACTTGAGCCGCCAACCCCAAAGTTGCCTAGGCTGTGGAGATAAGGCCAGCCCATCTCTGTGACTTTGTGTAATCAAAGCTGATGGCAGAGGGACAGGCTGACAAGGACCTTGATAATGTTTTGGCCTTTACCATCCAGACTTCATTTAAAAACGATGAAGATACTGAGGGAATCTTGTCTTTCTGTAGGATCTAGTTTGGAAAGGGGAGTCTTGTTTGGGAATTTCGGGTTTTAAAATGTAAAAATGTGAATTGCAAGTATTGCATAGATTGGGTCTCTTGAAATTGAGCTTGGAGTCTTATCTTGCTGTCTTTGGAGTCAGTCCTCCTGCCCCAAGTTGGATCACACTTGGATTTACTGAAAGAGGATGGGCTCACCCTCGGGATCTAGCCAAATGACAACTTTTGGTTGATAACAAAGTGTTTCAGAATTCTCCTCAGCCTTGCTCGCGGGCAGTGACCCCGTCAGATCTGATAAACTGAACAAGCTAGGGGGCCGAAACGGAGAGCAGCACAGGAATGCTGGTCTGTGAGTGGGGCTGAACTGTCAGGGTGGTGTCCCAGGAGCAAACAATGCGACCATCAGGCATTTTTCTCTCTACGCTCATTCAGATTTGTATCTGAGGTAGGGTTGGGAGAAATTCTTCTGTCTGTTATCCATCCTGTTAGCAAAAAGGTTAGGAAGCTCATGGTCTGGTGTTTAGAATAAAATATAGAATGTGAACCATGTGTCTAAATGTAATGAAGTTCTGTGACAAATGTTCACCTTGAACTTGGACCTCAGGAAGGAAGAGTCATTTTTACTTGGCCTGAGTATTTGAAAAATCTAAGTTTTTCAAAGGAGTTGCAAATAACTGTATTTACAGGAAACTAAGGATTAGGTGCCTGGCGTATCAGGACTAGCTAAGGACCTTTTTAAAAATACATACATACCCTAGATCAGAATTTCACGATGAGGGGAGGTGAAGGCTTATGTCTCCCCAGTTGGTTCAGTGCCGCGTCCCATTGACTGGAGGTCTGTTGCCATAGTGTGCTTTATAGTAATGTTTCTGTCCTATCCACACGACATACCATTAATGGCTCAGTGTTCCTGTCATTGGTTTGAAGGAACTTGGGTTCCAGAAAGCAAATGGGGTCCGTGTGTGTCTGTGTGCATGGGTTTGCCTCTATGTGTGTGCACTCACTTGCTCTCTGCAGGCCAGAGTCTGCTGCTGGCCCTGTGACATGTGATCAGAGCGATGTGGACATGGCGGGCCTGAGCAAACGCACTCTCCCCTTTCCACCCCACCCGCAAACAGAGTGAACATCCTCAAGGTAAAACACTGAAATCCCACGCTGACCTTTTCGTGAAGCATTAGAATCAAATTGAACATTTCCAGTTTTACCACAAATGCTTGCCTCATGGGAAAATACTTCCCTACATTCTATGACAATTGATTCTGATTTTGAGGAGCTAATTTGTATTGAATGCAGAATATCCAGCCTGACATGGAAACTGGGAAGTCCCCATGTCCAGACAGGCCCAACACGGTATTTTTATTGTAAAGACAGGGTAAACAATGATAAGGTTGTGTTTTCTTTTTCAGAAAAATAAGTCTACCTACCTACCTTTCTTTCTTTCTTTCTTTCTTTCTTTCTTCCTTCCTTTCGTGTTCCTGTGGTTCTCATGACCATAGGCAATTTTGCAGATATCTGGGCTCATGAGAAACATCCCCTTGTCTAGATTCTAACCTCCTAGATAGTAGAGCATGCTGTTTTGTTGTTGTTGTTGTTGTTGTTTTTTTTTTTGAGTCAGGGTCTTTCTCTGTAGTTCAGGCTGGCCCTGAACTCACTGCAATCTCTTGTTTCAGCCTCCTGAGTGCTGGCATTACAGTCATACAACCCCCACGCCTGGCTTATGTGGTGCTGGGGAATTGAACTCAATGACTTGCACTTGCTAGGCAAGGCTTTAGGTGCTGTGCTGTTCCTCTAGCCCTTGATAAATTTTTTTTTATTTGATATAAAATCTCTGTAGTGCCAAGGTTCCTCATGTGAACGTGCTGACTCCTTTCACAGACACTTGGAAAGATGACTGATATTTTGTCCTCTGTGACTTTTATCAAAGTCACATAGGTCTGCCCGTAGACTTGGGAAGCAATGCTCCTAGAACTCTCTGATGTATCCAGGAGCCCTGGAGGCTTCTAACTTCATTTGGGAGAAGTCACATAGACAAAAGCTGCTACTTCCCAGGCTAACATCTGCTGACACTAACAGCGGCCCCTCAAGGAGCCCACGCTGGGGGCTCACATAGAGAAATACCATCATTGGACCTTGAGCACTCCTGCCTCCAGGCCCAGCTAATGTCTTATTGAATATGAATAACAAGTGGTATTTGGGCAAGGAGGTGGCAAGATGCCTATTAAGGTAATAGTGATGCCCAGTGGCACGTTGCTTGTGTGGGATCTTGCCCTCGGGTCCAAAAGATGTGCTTCTTCTGTTCTGAAACTGGTACACAGGAGGCTTCTGTGGTTGCTGTGCTGAGGTGGATTCGTAGTTGTTGGTCTTTCATTGCAAGAGACAAATTTTAGTAGCATCTTCTTGGGCAGGAGGCGCTTCTCTCTCCCTAAAATGTCAGAATGTCGTTGGTAACATCCTGTTCTGTTTACCTGAACCAGTGTAAAGGCACTCAGCAAGCAATCCAGCACAGGTAGAGGTATCTAGAAAGAGTTCTTCTAACCTCAGCCGTCTCTGAGCCTTCTAGGGCTTGGGAGAGACTGTCAGTTCCCATTTCTGAAGTTTGCCCCTTGGAATCCTCACGCAGGGGCCTCTTCTGGTTGTGCCTTCTGGTGCAGAGATCATTTGAGCATAGAGAACACTGGACTCGCTGCTCTTCTCCCCCAAGGCCATTGAGCAGGCATCTGCCTGCCGCACAGGAACTTAGGAGGCCAGAGCGGCTTAATATTTTCTAGTTGATTTTCAGCGTGGCCAGAATTCTCATTAGGGCACTGCTGCAAGTCTCAGTGACTCCTTCTGTAAAACTGGGTGCAGTGTGTTTCTGCGAATGAACAAAGAAAGAAGCATCAGTACTTAAAAGCAAAACAAAAAACCCCAATGGAATTATTTGAATGATTGTGCCTCTGTCTTGAGAATGCTACCATTTCCGCTCTCAGAATGCTTTCAGAAACATTTTATCTAGCTTCTCTGCCTTTCTTATTCGCTGTCATTGGTGTGAAAAATCGAGTCGCCATGAGTTCACCCATGTTCCCCAGGCATGGATGCGTCTCGTGAACAGCCAGGCCGCGGCTCCTCCTTTCTGCCCCCGGCTTCGGCTTGCCCCAGTTACATCCAGGGACTTGCCAGAGAGTCCGTATGTTCGCCTACATGTGTCCATCACTTATTCATTTTACGTTTCTTCCTGAGCACCTTCTCTTGGTGACAGTTTGTGTCCCGGCACTGGAGATACAACAAGGAAGAGGAAAGCTAAAACCTTGGCACTCGTAGAGTTTCCCTTTCCGTTTCAGTGAGATAAACCATAACTCTGACCATAACCGTGATGTACTCTCCTGGCCAGTACTAACATCATTTGCATCTTTCCTGGGGGCTGATTCTTCAGCTCTAGACTCCCTGGCAAGTGGTCCTCTCTCTGGCTATGCCGGGCTGTCACCAGTTACAGATATCTGCAGAGCTTTTACTTATGCTGCATAGCTGTTTTCTGCTACAGCATCTTGCAGCTCACTGAAGCCTTAATCTCTTATGCCTCGATCAATGGGTGTGCGCCTTTCCCCTTCAGATGCTCATTTTTTCATCCCTGCTACCTCCCTCTGTGTCATCCTGTTCCATTTTTCTTTATAGACTTTCGGGTCTACTGTACCTGCTGATTACTTAGAGGAGAGTGCCGGACATCTCCCTTAATTAATTCCATCGATCTGAAATCCCACAAGGTTCAGGGTCCTTAGATTTCTGAAGCAGCTAAATGGAATGTCTAAATTCCAACCTTTTCCTTCTACAAATTGTTTTGCCACAAAGTTACTGGGAAGAAGTGCTGTGGTTTTATTTATTTGAAGAAGTATATTAATCCACAGAGGGCTCAGCATGCTTAACTGGGCTTTTTGTATACACAGCAGAAGAAAAAAAAAAAACAAAAACAAAAGATGCTTGGATCTCTTTCCTTTTCCTCTCCCCCTCTCACTACTTCCTGCCAGAAATCCATTCCTCTGTCTTTTCTTCTCTTTGGTCATCTTCTTCCTTTGTCACTTATTTTCATAATTCTGGCTCAGCTGGCACTGACATCTCGCAGCCAATGACTTTTTAGTCTTTCGAAGAACAGTTTGACAGTCGCAAAGGGCATAGGAGCTCTGCCCAGGACTTCCTTGCAAAGAGCAGTTGCTCAGGGTGTTTTCTAGCAGAATTCCACCAAACTCCAGGGCGGTAATCTTACGGAGTTATCCATATATATTTTTCTAGTAGACATTGACTTTATGACAGGAAGAGCTATCAAATTTGTGTCTGGTTCCTAGGCCTTATATGAATAAGGAAGTTTCTGTACAGAGGCTTAGAAATGAGAGATTCTGAGTGGGATTTTCCTGTTCCGTAAATGTGAAGGTGATGTGAGCAAACTTGTGGCAATTGAGCACCCATCCCATCCCGTGTCCCAGATCTAGCCGAAGGTCATTCTTCATAGGTGATCTCAGAATGGGAACCAGCTGAACCGGCTGTGTTGTAAGCTGCTGCTACAGCCCAGTTCCTTTCCAAACACCATGCTGCCTTTATTTATTTATGAGACAGGGTCTCACTCTGTAATCCAGGCTGGTTACAAACTCACTATGTAGCCCAGGCTGGCCTTGAACTCATAGCAATCCTCCTGCTTTGGCCTCCCAAATGCGGGGAAAATACAGGCGTGCACCACCACGCGCAGGTTATGTGGTGCTGGGGAATTGAACTCGGGTACCTAGCACTTGTTTATAGTGCTCACTAGGCAAGCGCTTTAACTGTTGAGCTATTCCTCCAGCCCATGCCGACTCTTTTCAAACCACATGAAATGGCCCAAGAGACAGCGGGGACTCGGTGCAAAGAAACGTCTTGGGCTCTTTTGGGGCTTCTGCTCTGTTCTTTCTCCTAAGAAGACAGCCATCGTGGAGTCTCCACCGGAAGCTGGGGAAATACTCACTTGTGTGGCCAGCTTGGCTGTGCTTTGAGTGTTGTCGGTCATCGAAGAGTTAATGGTGGAAGAGTGTGGTGGTGGGCAAGTGGAAGGAGGGACAGATGGACAGATGAATCTCGCCCCCTTCCCCTCCCCGTGCACGCCATCTGACCATTTGAAGTTGTGTGCGTGGTGGAAGGCCAAGAGGCCCACTCTGCGACGCGGCCTGGGCTTGTCTGAAAGGGCCTCTCTCCCTTTCTTCCTTGGGCCAGCCTGGCAGCAGAGCACCACACTGCCTGCGGCTGAGGAAGACTCTGTTGCTATGCGCCGGAAGCTTAATTTTATTATTGCTCTCCCCTATTTAATGTCTGTCTCTCAGGCAGCTGGTGATGTTTTAATGAAGCTGGAATTGTATAGTCTGTAGCGCTGGATAATCATAAGCTGCCGAGTCAGAATCAAATTAATAATTCATGAAATTAAAGTGTATAATTAATTTGAACCGTGCAGATGAGAAGAAGGGCCAGAGCACACAGGCTGGAGGAGCTGAAGTGTGAGTAGTGTTTATTTACTGAACTCAGCTTCAATTTCCCAATAGGGCAATTCTGCATGTGGGTTAGTAGCAGGTCTGTGTATTTACCTGGGCACATCAGCTCGTCTGAAACATGACACTTGTGCTTAAAACTTGAAAGAACTTTCTTAAAAGCTCCAGAGCATTTTCATTAGCGTTAACGCACTCTTCTCTGGCTCTAGAAAAATCTCATTCAAATGGGAAATTGTATGGTGAGGTGTTACTGGGTTATGATCTTTGTAACTTGAGCATTCTGCCGAAAGCGCCATTAGAATAGACATTGTTTTCTGCTGTTCTTAAGGCTGTAAAGCAAATTCAAGAATTCAGGAGCTCTTTTAGCTTCAAGACCCATAGATTCATCCCTCACAACCTCCCTCTCCCTCTCTCTTTCTCTCATACACACACAGAGAGAGCGCAAGTGCAAACACCTTCCTTTGAACAGTGCGATGATGGCTTTCACATCTAGTGTCTTATTTTTTTCCTCACCGCTGCTCTCTGCAATAGCTCCAGGAACACACACACACACACACACACACACACACACAGACACACACACACACACACACACACACACACGCATGCCATTGTAGAAGCAACCAAGAGACAGCAGCCGAAGTGGCTCCTTGATAGATAAGACACAGCCCCCAGATTCCCCGAACACTCTGCTTTTGTTGTATCCCCTGTTCTGGCAGATGTGCAGTGTTCATCATTGTTGCCTCTCTAGGTATAAGAGGTGGAGTTATGTTTATAACTGACTGTTTGCATACGTGTGGGGGTGTTTCACACATCTTCTGTGGACATCTGCTGGGACCCTTTACTACAGGGATGAGGAAGATCCAGCCTTTTACCATAGAAAACGTGAAATCAATTAGTCCAGACTGGCCAAGGCAACTGCTGGTGGGACTTGAACTTTAATAAACCCAGGGGCTTTTTTATAGTAACGTAGCATGCTAATTTTTAGGTTGAGAGTTTTGTATGGCCCACAGATAATGTCACAGATATCCTAATAGCCCTTGACAGAGCAAAGGTTCCCTATGACCTTGCTTTACAGATGGATGCCTGATAGGTTGGATCCCTTTGGGTTTTAGTTGAACAGAGTGGTGCTATAGTAAACAGAACAGGCTTGGATTGATGTTTTCAATTGAAAATTCCTTCTAAGATTTTAAGTCTCCTCACCATGGCAGCTTCCTCCCCCAGTACAGACTTGGAGAGAATGAGTCCCAGAACAGGACTCTGCAGTTGGCCATTTCCCGTTGTCAGGCCTTTGAGGGTTCTTGTTCTAAAGGGACAAGTGACTGGAAGCCATGATACAGGCTAATGATGCATGAGCTCTCAAAGGTTTGGGCTGAATTGAGGCTCAATTGACTTCACATTCTTAGGTCTTGAGAACGTTTATTTGTCCCTGAGAGAGGTTTGCCCGGTGTGCCTCTGTGTTCGTCCAAGTAACCAGAAACACCACGAGGAAGTTAGTTCTGCCAGTGGGGAGTGAGCTTCTCGGAAACCGCCGGCCGTCATGCAGCAGGGCTCTGCACCCGCTTCTTTCTGCTCTCTCTTGTCTATGTGCACGGCCTTACCTTCTGTGGTACCTTTCTCTTTCGCTGTAGGTGAGGTTTCTGCCACTAGTGGTTTGGAGAACTGGCTGCTTACCTGTAAACACAGGTTCTGTTTTGGTCTAAGCAGGTCTTAAACTTGTCTGTCAGACATTCTTAGGCTAACGCACAAATCAGGGACATGTGACGCCCAACTTAGAACAGATGTTTTTGAGGGCATCTGAAGGAATATGGCTGACTTCCTCTTTTCGAAGTACTTTGCTGTGTGACTGAATTCTCACCAGGAAATAATTCTCTATTATTTTGGGGCAAGAAAGTCAAGGCAACGAGATAAAATGATTTGTCCAAGGCAACTCCAGTGCTTGGCATCATGGTAGGTTACTTTTCTGTTTGTAGGTGGAGTCTTCGTTGACCTCAGGGTTTGGAAATAAAATTTAACTTCCCCAGAGCTTATGAAAATTCCTTTCTTTTTGTTGAATTAGAAGGTTTTAGGTTTTTTTTTTTTTTTTTAACTGTCCTGTGTGAATTAATTGTTATCCTCCTGGAAAGTATTTTGGTTTTTTTTTTTTTTTTTTTTTTTTTATGGTAAGGCCATTTTAGTTAAGAAGGTAAATCTGTTTTTTGAAAAAATTAAAACTCATTTGAGACTGTTGTAGAGTGATTAGAATTTGTGTGGAATGTTTACCCGTTAGCTTTCCCTTTTTATATGCATTTTTGTTGTAGTCGACTCCTCCTGGGAACGATGTTGTTCTGATTCAAGTACATTGATCAAAACTCAGGGACACGGTGGCCTTTTTCTGCCGTGGGTTCGCTGTGTGGAGGAAGGAGCAGAGTGGGAATGATCCCTGGGTCTGCTTACACATCTTCTGCATAACTGGACAATGACCCTGCAGGGCCAGTTATTTTACAAATGGCTGTGTGATCCGTTTAACTAACCATGTGGTGTAGAGCCGTAAATATCACCAAAACCAGAGACTTAACCCAGAAAGGAAAACCTGGTCACGCCTGAATGTGCAAGCAGATGCATGATGAAGCCATACTGGGGAATTACGTAAAATGGCTAGCCTGACTGCTCATCCCATCATTGGATTAGTGCCGGTCTTGATGTTATAAAGTAGAAATCTGTGGAGTATAAGGCCTTTAGGACGCCTTTTGGGAAGAGAAGTACTTTCTGAAACGTGTGACGGCAAATTCCTGTTTTGCTAGTCCCTCATCGTCCACAACGATCTAGTTCTTCAGTCCTTCAGGAGACATCCTGATGGCGCTGAGGTTCACCTGGGGAAGAGGCGGTGTCTGCGTCCCTCCCTGTGGAGGCAGAGGTGCGCTCAGCGGCTCTCAGTGCTTCTCTTTCCCCGGGAAGCTCCCTCATGCTCCAAAAAAGCACGAATGAGAGGCCTGCACTGTAAGTCTGGGCGTCTTCCAGCAGCTCCTCTTGATCACTTTATTTTGATCATATGCTCTGCAATGCAATATCGTGTGAGGGTTTTGCTGGAGCTCAACACCAGCCTCAGGCTTGCCTAAGTTACAGACCCTTGGGGATAAAGATTTTGACCCCTAAGCAGCTCCTGAGTGAGTTATTGCACTCACCCCTCGGCATGCACATAATGAACATGGAATGAAATTCAGTAATTAACTTATTTAATTTATGTATTTGTTTAATGTGTGCCCTTAATGCCTGTCTTATGATCTTTGGAAAGCTTTACCATTCTGTTTTTTGACTGCGAGAGTCTAGAAGACGGGGGCTGTGCTTGTGTCATTTCATTGTCCTCTCACCATGTGTACGGCTGAATTCAAATACAATCCAGAGCAGTACAGTTCTTCTATGCAGCATTTTAATAAAATGCATTTTGCAAAAACTAACATAGTTTAGGAAGTAAGTGGGCGAATAACTTTTACTTAGTGGCTGTGAGTCAGAACGAAGAGCTGTAGTTCTTTTCAGTAGGTCTTTCTGCCCTGTCATACCCACTCACAAAATTGCAGTTTTGTTTTATTTTTAAGGTTTAGAGATTTATTTAAAGTGCACACACACACAGACACACACACAATCATAAAGAATCTTGAGTTTAGTTGGAGTAAAACTCAGCAGTTCCTTCCTGTGTACCTGACATGACTCATGGCCACTTTTCTTTGGCTTGGGAAGTGGTGGTCTCAGCCACATCTGCCATGAGGCTCCGTGCCATTGTCTGCTGCTGGAATTTGGAAGCAGGTCATGGTACCGAGGCATCTTTTTGTTTGAATGCCAGAGGTCTTTTACCACCTTCCAAGTGAACAACTGGTATTGTCTTCTCCCAACCTGTAGGGAAAGTTTGTGGCAAGTCGTCTGTCCCTGGCCTGGAGGCTCTTACTACAGTGACATTTCTATTGTGAATGCCTGCGTTTGTATCTCCCTTTCATCATCTGCTGCGGAGTCGGGAAAGGAACAAATGAACAGAAAGTTAGAGGTAGCTCACGCCCTTCATTCTGGTGAGGACTTGGGTGGTCGCGGTTAAGACAGGCCAACCGTTTTGGGTCTTTCTTTTAGAGCTATGAACAAGAAGCCCACCGGGCTGATGAGGCTCTGCACAAAGGTGTTTTCATTTCTCATGCAAACCAACAATTTTCTTGTTTTCCAAGAGGGTGGAACCAATTCATAATTTGCAGAAATTATTTATTATCATTATAATATTTCACCACAGGTAACGGGTAGCCCATTATTCAGAAGTATAAGGTATTTTGATTTAGGCAAGGGCAGAATAATGAGATGGGAGGAAATACAGAAAATGTAAGTATTAAAGTTAACTAAACACGTTTCACTCAACAGAAGGGGGGATGCTGTCTTAGCCAAAGAATTGTTCATTTTCTCCCCCAAATGTGTGTTTTTTTGCTCAGGGCCTCTGATCTAACTTCAGCACTGGCTGAGAGTCACTGAGTAATTTTTAACTGCAGAGTGCATCTCTTTTCACGATAGTCTCCCTACCCACCACAGCGTGTTTCAATTTAAATTGCCTGTGATTTTTCTTCATAGAGCCGTGTCTCCGCATGGGCAAGAACTACAAAACCAGTCAGGAGGAATTTGATACACCAACTGGGTCAGCTCATTCTACCTTCTAGGAAACCACAAGATAATTGTGGCATGGCTGCTGGCGGGCACCTTGGCGTCCTCTTAGGCGGCTGTCCTCTTCTCTGTTCGGCCTGCGGTAGTAGCCACTTCTCCCTCCTGCCCCTGGCACAGGATGCCCGAACGAAGGTGCTTGACATGCATTTTTCAGTAGAATTTTCGAGTAGCAGCCATGGATACGTGTTAGTTTGTCTTAGAGGTTCAACAAAAAAGCAGAAATACATAGCTGAGTTGTTATGGTGAGTAGGAAGTTCATCTTAGGTGACCTGCATGATAGCACTGAAGTGCCGTCAAGAGTAAAAAATAAATCTTCCCTGCAGGACATCCTGTGGACAGGGGCACTCCGTATGAAGTGGTCACAGTTGGCCTATTGAATTTCCTTTTACCTTTTATCCATGGGCCTGATAGGCTCCTACCTTTAGTTTTTCTTCCTGCTTTTCCTCATCTTTATCATCAAAAATTATTAATTAAGAGTTATGTACAAGTGTGGCACCTGGTTTGACCTGCTTTCTAGGCACTCTCAAATTATTACATGCTATTAGTGGAACAGACATAAAGATGTCCGAGGTACGATGTAATAATAGATGCTCGTATGTTTGAGTATCAATACGTACGGTTCAGTAATAATAGAAAGAGCATTATTTGCCGTTCATTAGGTACTGGTCCTATTCTCTGCACTGCTCAGGCAGTTTATTTAACTTTTTTTTTAAATAGAAGAGATGGGTCTAACTATTATCCCTCTTTTACAAATAAGGGTCATGACGTCTAGAGAGGTTGACTGACTTCCCTGAGGTTGCAGAGCTCATGGGGCCCGTTCTTCAAGCTAAGCTGGCAGTTTGGCTCAAGAGACTGTGTTTTTAACCAGTATCCTGTACTGCCTTCTCAATGGAAGCATAATAAGCAGAGGATAGCTAAAAGAAATAATAATAAGTGGCATTATAATAAGCAGACATTACCACATATTTCCTACACATCAAGCAACTGTGGCAAGCATCATTGCTTCATTTAATCCACCCAATAGTTTGACACTGTAGATGACGATATTTCCCCACATCACATATTTAGAAGCGTTCTTAGTGTCCGAACTTGCCCCATGTTAGCAGCTGGTGAAGAATGGACTTACTGGCTACCGGGGTAAATTCTAGAGGGCTGTGGCATGTCTCACGACCACAGTAAACCTGTGTGAGGCAAAGTTGGGGGTTCGAGAGTAGGCATGGGCGAGTCCATCAGCTAGAGAGGGCGTGGACTTAGGGCCTCTACTTCCGGTTTCAATGAGTGCCGGTTCCTGCAGCTCAGTGACCTGAGGCTCACGCATGCCGCGTTGTGTGGAACCTACTCATGTTAGCTGTGTGCCTGAAAGTCAGTCATGCGGCCGTTCTGACTGTTCTAGGGCAGCCTCAGAATAGAGGTGGAGTCTTGGGATTGCTCCGGGTGTGAAGAAAGCAGAGTAGTTCAGGGCCACTGTCTTACATTGGATCTTTTATGACCTAATTAGGGTCAAGCTGTGACAGGAGGGGTTCCTTGCTGCACCATTCCAATGTCCCGGCCCCTCCCGGCCCCTCCCGTGCTCTGAAGAAGTCCGGCACTTGCCTCCCGCATTCCCCCACCTCGGTGAAAGATTTCACTGAAGCAAAGTCACTGTGGCTCTCTGTGTCCCCTCTGTTAGTAACTCCAGCAAAGTTGGATCTGATCACCCCAGCAGGTCAGGCTCCAAGACAACAGGCCCCAAAAAGTGTCATTTGCGTCATTTTGGTGAAGGCAGGGGTAGAAATAGGAAAAAAAGTTTCCCCAGGTCGCTACAGAAGCAACTAGAATAGCCATTTATTGAAGCATTTTGCCATGTTTTCTCTACTTTTAAGATTTCTTAAAAGTCATTTGGGGGCACTTTTCGTTGTCATCCCCCTATCTTACCATGTGTTTAGTCACTGTATGTTACTGCATAATTTGTTGGATATATATGTTTTCCTTTAATGGGCAAAAATAAGGCATGGGTGGGTAGCACTCATCAGATTGAGGTTAGAGAAATGGAGGACTGCAGTTTTTTGGGGGGCAATGCATTGTGTCATTGAAAGAGTGTGTGCACATGTGTGTGTGCGTGCATGCACGTTCAGGTGCACATGTGAGCATGTCTCTGTGATGTATGGACAGCAGGTCATCTGCTGCACGGTCTCTCTTCTGTAGGGTCTAAGAACTCCTACACAAGAGGATGACCCCCTGGACCCCTTCTCGGCAAGTCTGTTGCCTCGTCCCCACCCCCTGCTTCCCTGCCCCATGAGACATGTTAATAGTGCATCTCGTATTCCCTTTTCCTCAGCTCCTCCCCAAAAATCTCACTCCGCTTCTCCTCTGATTTCAGCCTGTCACTTGATGAGGTCCCAGCTATTTATATTTTTGTTTGGTAGGAGGGAGGGGGGAACTACATAAATAAAGCCCAGGCAACCCAGCCGCGGAGCTGGATATGCAGGGACTCCCTCGTCTGTGGCAGTGGGACCGCCTGCATGGTATTTAAGCAGGGACCAAGAGGTCCACACCGTGAATGCCCTGGAAAGGGTTACTGGGAAATGCAAACAAAAACAACATGCAAATGAGGCTGTCAGCAACAGGTAGACTTAATCAGATGCTGTCAGATGAATTCAGCATCTCCCCGATTGTCGCCTCTCTTTGCCTCCCATTCGGAAGCCCTCATCTGCTCCAGATGTGGTTTAATTTACTGCGACTTGGCTAATTACTGTAATTAAGGATTAATTACTGTTAATTACTTTCACATAAACTCAACGCCAGTCAAAGAGCGGAGCCTTATGAAGTCTGCCACAGGAGTGAGCTGGGCTCGGCGGCCTGTGCGAGCTCTGCAGGTCTCCCAGACTCGCCTGGGCTCCTGCTGCTGAGGAGCTTCCTGACCTCCCAGCATCACCAGTGGGATGGAAGGCCAAAGGTGCGCGAGGGTCAGCGCTCAGGTCCGCTCGGCGTGTCAACTAGCAGGCACCTCCGCACACGCGAGCGGCCGGGAGGCCGGGGCCGTGCTGGGGAACAGGCCTGCACGACCTCCGTCGAGCACACAAGGCCCAGCCTTTCCCCCAAAAGCGAAGAGCCAGTCCGCTCTTCTCTCTCTAGGATGACACTCTTGGCTTTGTGAGCTGGTAAGAAGCCAACCTTCCGTGTTGGTGCCGAGGCACGGGAGATGTTCACGACGGGCAGTTGGATCGGAAAGAAAACAGGAGCTGGAAAGCAGAAGCGGCTCATCCATTTCTTCCTGACTCCTGCCTTCCCTTCTCAAAGCACGTTTTTGTTTATTTATTAATTTTTGTGTTCTGTGGTATTGGGACTTGAAATCAGGTGCTCACACATCCTAGGTGAGCTCTCTACCGCGGAGATACACTCCCTAAAGCCAGGCTTCGGTTTTGAAGTAAGAAAAGGATAAAGCAATCGTTCTGCACACCGCATTTACCCAGTTGTGTAAGTGTTAAATTGAACACCAGCACCATTCCAAATTCCTGCTCTTGAAGTTCACCTGGGCTCTCAGCGCTGCCAGTACATGCTAGTCATCCTAGTTACTATTAAGATGTTCCTGTCTCTTTAAGCCCCGTGTTGGGCCTCCTCTCAGCGGACAGCGTTGCCTGTTCCTTCATGAAGAAATCAGGATCTTGTGATCAGTGGAGCTCTCTCCATCTCCCCAACCTCGCAAGCCTCAGGGTTTTGCTTCCGTTTCCTCCCCTTTCCTAGCCAGAGACTCTGTTTTCTCTATGAAGATGACTGTGCCACCGGTGCCCTGTGCTGGCTTCTGCCCCTGTGGTCCCTTGCCTTGTCTGCCATGCCGCCCGATGCTGATGCTCCCGACCCTGCAGCTCACGGACCTTCCTCTTCCAGGATCTGCAGAGCCAGCCTCCGAAGCTCTCAGCTCGATCCAGCCTTTCCCTGCCTCCTACTACTCAAGGGCAGAGGTCCGCACTTGTCAACTCACTTGGCTCTTTCTTTCCCTCCGTCTTTGGAGAATGCTTTTGTCCCGCGTGTCCCCAGGCCCCCACAATTGCTTGAGGCGATGTGTGTTCCACAGTCCTCATCTTCCCCGGCCTCTTTCTTAGCTGTATTTCACGCTGTCCTTCCTTAAATCAGGGGTCTCTGGGTGCCCTCTTTCTCACCAGGTCCTGCGAGGTGGGTGTTTCCATCCCGCTCTGACCTCAGACCAGCGATACATGGGTCTTACTTGTTTCTGGGGGGACCCCTTCATTTTGAGTGTTTTTCACTCACCCACTGGACTGATGTGTCCTATTTGTTCTAATACAATATTATATGTGCTGCCCTCAGCATGATATAGGTCCCTGGCTTGCCCTGGATCGTGGCACCTTTGGTTGAATACCAGGAAGGCTCAGTGACCTTGGCTCCTGTGCCCTTTTGACCTTCATACAGGGGGTTGGGGGCTATGTCAGTCTTTGTGTCTTTAAGAAAATCCAATGACTAGACTGTTTCAAAGTGAAGTCCAAAACAGGTTTTATTTATACATAGTAAAATTCCAAACAGTATTTGCTGGCACAGAAAGGATCGGTGGGCATACGGTGCAGAAATATTCTCTTCTTTATATACCACCTATTTCCAAAAAGTAACTCTTTGCAGATAAATCATACTGTCTTGCTGTTGTTCAGATGAAACTCTGAAAATAAGAGAAAACTTTTAATTTGGGACTAAAGGAACATTGAAATGAAATTTTTAAAATATCCAGTTAAAGTTTTCAAGAAAATACCAAGATCAAATTGATTTGAATGAATTATAAATGAGATTTTGACTTTTATGAAATAGTTTTAAATCTTAAACTAAGCCTGTTGACCAATGAAAGAAAAATAACTTCCTTTTTTTTTTTTGAGACAGGGTCTCACTCTGTAACCAACACTGGTTCTGAACTCCCTGTGTAGCCCAGGCTGGCCTTGGACTCAGGATAATTCTCCTGCCTCAGCCTTCCTAGTGCTGGGATTATAGGCGTGTGTCACCACGCCCACCTCTATGTGGTGCCGGAGAATTGAACTCAGGGCCTTGCCCTTATAAGGCAAGTGCTTTAACCACTGTGCCATTCCCCCAGCCCAGGAAAGTAACCTTTATGTAATTAAATCATGTCCTCTTGTTGCGTAGGCCTTCTTTGGGTTTGCTTTTGCTGAGCCCACATAAATATTCTATTAATTTTTTTGATGGTTGGATACTTTGTAAATGGATTGTCAGGCTTTGGCATACACATGTGTGCACTTACTTACGATATATCGCTTGGTAGTGTGTGGATTCTTTTTGTATGTGTTCTCTGGTTTTCACTGTGTGATTGCTGATTGTGATTTTAATGGAAGTTGAGGTGTATGTGATTTTTAGTGGGTGCCTGCTTCACATGGGATGCAGATACATCAGAGGCTACCACTACAAATTTACTTGCTTTTTCATTTTCTCCTAGAGCTTAGTTGTAAGAACTGGAGTTCAGATTCCCAGTAATGATTGGAAGGAAACATTTCTGGTACATAGTGAAGCAGAATGAGCTTCATTGGATGCCATTTGCCTGTTTAAAATACAGAAAATGTAAGAACTACAGTGCTAAATTGTGTGACTACATCCTGTTATTTCTTGTCTGAATAATTGACAAGTTTGGTTTTTTTTCTTTAAAGTGATTTTTGTTTTGTGTGTCATCACCATCCAAAAGATATGTGTTTGCTGTTACTTACTAACAATTGCTAACTAATAAAGTTAGAGGTTGAGAATGTTTTTTCCATGATATGAAATAGATACAAGTAGTTCATTTAAAAAATATTTTTGAATACCCGCTGTATGTTCCATGTAATACCATGTCCCGAGGGTAATGTATTAAATCGGTAGTGATGAATTATAACATGATAACATTAATATGTCATTACCATGAGTAACAAGTAGGGTTTGACATATTGAACCTCTTCCTTTCTTGTGGTCTTATTTTCTTAAATGACCAGGCAACAGGCAAGAGAAAGAAATGGAAAGATGAAATTCTGTATTATGCAGCTTTGACCTAGAGTAGGACTGGCCATATGCGACCTTTCTGAAAGCAATTACCTAAAAATATCTCTGAAGTAAGGAAATACGAAATAAATATATAATAGTATAGTATCACTCTACACGTTGGCTAGCAAACACTGTGGATATGAGGAGTGAAACAGGCCATTTCAGATATTCCTATAAGTAATTAATACTTTACAATATTACATGTGTTTGATTTGGTTATGTATTGTGCAGTTATTTGTATTCATTGTAGCGTTAGCTCACCTGGATCCCAGTTACAATGTGAATCAACAAAAATGTTCTGCATGTTTTCATTGCCACGATTATTTGATGAAAAAAAGCCTTTGCAAAATATAAATAATTAGGCGTAAGTTTTCATTCAACACTTGGTAACATAAAAATGTATTGACTTCTGAGAGATTAAAAGAAGTACGCGTAGATAGGCAGACTGTATGAGATGGTTGTACATTACATCCACAGCCTGTGTGTGCTTCTGAACCCCACAGATACATTGTGAGTATCATGGTTTTGTACCTGCTTATGTACGCGTGCTTGTATTCACGTGGACAGCATCATGAAACCACACGCCGGGAAGGCATGATGATGGCGGGAACAAAGCTGAGGAGAGCAGTGGAGAGAGAAAGAGGGAAAGGAAAGAGAAGAGTAGTGATTACGCTGGCAGTGTTCTGTACCGATCACTGCCTGCCTGCTATTGTTTTCCAGCATTTGAAGATGAAACATATTCATTTAGCTTTCAGAACGAATGGCTTTAATAAGGGCAGAATGGAGAGGTGGGGTAACATGATGACTGGAGAGACCCATCAAGGCTCCCCTTAGGCCATTCCGTCAGTGCTGAGGACCACATGACCATTAACTCTGCAATCAGGACAAGTTTTCAACATTCCGGGGTATCCTTCAATGGCAGAAGGAGTCATTTGGAGTCAAGGGAAGATGTATATCAGCAGTAATTGGATTCTGGCCAAGGCTTTTAGGGCAGTGTTATCTATGGTGAGGGAATATGGAGGGAGTGTGCTCCTGTCCATAGCCAAGAAATCGGCTGCCACGGTAGGCCACAGGCTGCGATGCGGCTCCTGATGCACAGAGCCTTAGTTCACTGAGGCATCCGTGTGGCCTATCTATGGCTATAGGTGACCCTCCTCCTCCTGCAGAAACAGGTCCCCAAATATCGTGCAGGACAAAACTTGGGGTTCAGAGGTGAGCAGCCTGGCCGCCTGTGACGAGACAAAGCTCTCTGAGATCCGAGGGTGCCCCGTGTGCCTCCTCTTGCCACCACTGCCCCTCTCCTCTCCCTTCACCCTGACTACTTCATTACAATCTGCCTCCAGGCCGGAATTGCCCTGCTTAAGCCTCAAATCATTATAATTACCATTATTAGAAATAGCTGCGGGGGTGGCAGTGGAACACCAAGTAAAAATGTGTGAGTGTGTCCCCTGGCCCTGGGATCACTCCTTTTGAGCTCGGGGGACCACAAGGCAGGGGGGTTCCACCAAAGCCAGCTAATGCGAAGGCTGTCAGCTCCACTCACCCCACCTGTCAGGAGGGGGATGCGGTGGGGCTCATTTTTTTAATTGACACCTTCCTCTCTCATTCCACGCTCTCTCGTCTCAACCTAATTCCTCCTTTCATCTTCCTTCTATTCTCTGAGAAGAAAAAAAGGATCCATTCCTCTGCTACTTAAAAAAGAAAGAGAAAAAGCCACAGGAGGAACAATGACATATACATTATCCTCCAGAAAATACATAAGATTATAACAAAGGCTCAAGTCAGGAAATGCACCCAGAGGCAGAAACATAATTGTCAACCAAATATGAGGCAGACGGGGCAGGCAGATGAAGGAAGGAGACACAGACCAGGGCCTGCAAAGCAAGATGGAGAGAAGGGGGGGAAGGGATGAAAGTGTGTGCAGGAATCAGAAGGGAGAATCGGGTTGCCAAGGGGAAATGGTACCAACACAGTTCCTCATTGTCTGGTTGACTCCTGACCCTCTTGAAATGAAGCATTGTGTTTTCTTCTATTGAAAGAAAGTAGGCCAGAAGAGACAGGAGCCGGAACACAGAAAGGATGTGAAGGCCCTTGATTTTCAGTTCATAGGAAGGACTTTCTGTGGATACTCAGGTGGGGTGAAGTGGGATGTGATGCTGTTGACAGAGACCCAAGGAGACAAGGAGGAAAGGCGTGTGTCCGAGCGGATTCTGCCCTGAGCATTTCTCCACCTTGACCTTTAGCATCTTGAAAAGGCTGCCCGCCCTGCATTTGCTCAGCACTGGAGGAACGCGCTCTATAAGAGAAGCTCCTCATGAACCATGGGCTTCAAAACTTGTGCATGTTCTCTTATTCGAAAGTAGCGTGACCCAAATCACACATGATCTTAGATGTATTTAAGGATGAACTAGACCAAGCCCTGAATTAAGAAATACATTAAGCTGAAATTAGGATGTCTTCATCAGAGTTTTTCAGGGTTGATACTTAACTGCTTTCTTTGTTTTTATTTTCTTATGCAATTTACGTAAATAAATGCATGTATCTTACGTACACAGTTTGAAAATTTTGATAAATATATGTTTTCCCTTCCCAAACTGCCGCCTCGGTTGCTACAGTTTGGATAGTAAACATCCCTCAAAGGCTCGTGTTCTCAAAGCCTTGGTCTCTAGCTTGCTACTATTGAGAGGTGGTAGAACGTCTAAGACGTTAAGGCCTACTGGGAGGTTTTAGGTCATAGGCGTTCGCCCTTGAAGAGGATTATGGGATGCCAGTCTGGTGTTCCTTCTGTTTTGAGACAGGGTCTCGCTCTGTAGTCCAGGCTGGTCCTGAGCTCAGCTGTGTATCCAAGGTTAACCTGGAACTCAACAGCAGTCCTCCTTTCTCAGTCTCCTTACTGCTAGGATTATATGTGTTCACACCACTCCCGACTTAGGCGGTCCTGGGAAATCAGTCTCAGGGCCGTACGGTTGCCGGGCAGGTGCTCTAACCATTGTGCTGTTCCCCCAGTCCCTGTTCCTTCGGCTTTTACTTCTGGGCTGCAAAAAGGTGAGCAGCTTTGCTCTGCCACACACTCCCTGCTGTGCTGCATCTCCTTGCTGTGGGGCCCAGAGGCCACAGGGCCAGCTGTTCTGCAAGCTGCAACCTCCAAAAACTGTGAGCTAATAAGCCTTTTCCCCTTATAAGCTTATTATCGCAGGTATTTGTTAGGAAAACTGAAACAGAAATTTTTGTGTGCACAGTTAGATGAGTTTTGATAAATACATTTCCCAGTCCCTGATCTCTACCCCAATCAAGATACAGAACATTTCTTCCACACCAGAAAGTTCCCTTGTACCCCTTACCATTTCGTCCCATACTTGCTGTCTCTTACACCCCATAATCCGTGGCCATCTTTCTGTCACTATGTGTTATCTCTTTTGAAACTTCATTCTGTAACTTAAATTACACAGGAGGTAACCTTTTGTGCAAGCTTCTTAAATTTCTTAAATACGGTAATATAACTTATGTATTTTTATGCATATATATATATATATATACCATATAATAACATAGGTGTGTAAGTAATACAGGGCTTGTTACGTATTGTCAAAAATTATATTCTTGAGACATTTTACCTTGTTATTCTACTTAGTAATTTGTTCATTGTTGCTGAGTAATATTTAATTGTGGGCATGTAGCATAGTTTGTTTCTCCATTTGTCTATTGATGGACATGTGAGTCATTTATAGTTTAGGGTTCTTCTATGAATATTTGCATACAAGTCTGTAAGTGGCATATAGTTTTACTTCTCTTAGATAAATAGGATGGCCAGTGCTCCCAAGTCATATGATGGTTATATACATAATTTCATAAAAAACTAAAAAACTACCAAGCTGTTTTCCAAAGTGGTTATACCCATTTTTGAATTCACAAGACATTTTAGATGAAGTGTTACATATAGCTATAAAACTGTCTTTATGCTCAGATGAATGTTCAACTTATTCCATTTTAAATATTAAACAGCATTAGAATAATACCCTTAAAAAAAAAAGCCCTGCAGATCTTAATCATCAGTTGATGCAGCTAAATTGTGCAGTTCCTGAAGGAGACATAAATCCATGCTCTGCTACCGGTGGGTTTCATGTCACTTTGCCCTGAAGTCCCACTTGGGTCTCACCTTCTTCAAGAAACCTTCCCTGTCTAATCCGTTGACTTCTCAGCCCTTCCACTGTTTTTATGTAAACTTAACTACAGTGCTCTCTAGTTTGGAAAATACACCTATAACTATTCCGTGTATTTCTGGTGTGATGGTCAGTCTACACGGCTGTTTTCTACCTGCGGTGTGCTAGTTTTTTGGCCCTCTTTTTTTTGAGTGAAGAGGAAATGTCTTGGGTCACATATAAGATATCTAATATAGTTAATGTGTATAAATTAGTAAAACTTTCTTTTAAAAATTGTAATTACAACGTCAAAGAAAATGGGGAGGGGGGGGTGGAGCTGGAGGAATGGCTCAGCTGTTAAAGAGTTGGCCTAACAGGTGCTGTGTAAAGCGCTGAGTACCGGAGTTCCATTCCCCAACACCACCTGTGCTGGGTATGGTGGCACACACCTGTTTCCAGAAAACAAAACAAAACAAAAAAATACCGTATAGGCCTCAGGTTGAATATGCCTGAACTTTAATGAAACTAATTTGCTTTAGGACCGTTAGAACCTTTCTCCTTCTCACAGTTACGGTACTACTCAATAATATTTCATATGTTGTAGGTGCTCAGTATATTCAGAAAAAGTAGACTCAGTCACCAGAAGCTATAGTTTAAAAACTTAGTTGCCACCCCATCTCTGAGGTAGAATATCTGAAATACCACATAAGGATTCCTGTGGTATATAAACTGTTCCACGACACACAGTCACACGCAGTTAGGTTTACCTGTTCCTTACTCCAAAACTGTGTCACCTGCCCATGTGACTTCAATGGTCCAGATGTTCAGCTCCCTGCCTTTAAGTAAATAATCGCATGATGACGCTGGAGACAGACGCGGTGGTGGTGTTGCTTGTGCGCCGCCGCGGATGTGCTACCTACAGGCTACATTCTGCACAGTGCGTGGTTCTCTCACAGCTTGTGGTGAGTGAAATTATTCCAAGATTCAATGAATACCTGCTACCGCAGCTTTCCTCGCCACCCAAACTGGTCTTTTGTTAGTGGTTATTGAGAGGATTGTCACAGCCATTGACCTACTCAATTTTGCTTCAAAAGAAATGAGCATTTTCCTTCCCCTTTCATTTCTAAAAGCAGATATGGCAATTTACTTAAATTGCTGTCTTTAAAAGTTTAGATGATTATACTTTTTTCCCCCTTTTACCTCTTTTCTCCCTTCTCATTTAAACGGCACTGTGCGGAGTCTTTCTGCCTCAGACACAGCCCTGCTGCCGTATTGTGAAGTAGCTGTGTGTGTATGTGTATGTGGTGTGTGTGTGTGTGTGCATGCATGTGTGTGTGTTTGCTTATCTGTTAGTTTACATTTACCTGAGACCTTAGACATGAAATAAGATTATATTGAACTTCTTGGTTAGCGTTTGATATTCTAATTCCAAGGTGTATTTTTTTGGCCTATATAACAGATTTGGGTTCAGAGGTAAATAAAATTAACATTCATGTAATGGAATGTCCTTCTTTGTGAAAGAAGACATGTAAGGTAGCAGCTAACCTCAAACTGAAGAGTAGGCAAGATCGGGAACATTGTAAAGATTCTATGCCTAAAAAATGAAATAGAATTTGATATAACTATGGGGAGAGGAAGTAAAAGGTGCCAGTGAGGTACTGGAGATGAGGATGCAGTGATCATACAAGCCCGTGGCTAGTTGGCAGAAGCCACTAGAGCTGACTGCTCATGAACCTAACAGCATGGGTACAGATCCCTTGGGCCACAGTTGTCTACTGTGATCTGTAGCCATGGCCGCAAAGCATACCTGGCCATTACTCGATGCTGTATGCTGTATCTGTGTTGAACCACATGATAAAAATACACATTTGAAATTATAGTATATGTGGAGAGGCTAAAATGATGAAAAAACTCACTTCTGCCCTTGGGGATACCACAGTCTAGTAGGTATAGACTTTATCCCTAATCGAAGGTGACTCTGTTGCAAATAGATAACCATGTGTGAGAGCGGAACTATAGATAGAAAATGACCAAAAACTCAAACCGTGACCCGATGTCTTGGGGAGGCTTCAAAGCTTAGGTTCCACTAATAAGGATCTGTGTAGTACACAATTTGTATATTTACTGAGTACCTGATATGTGCTGGAGATTTTGTTGGGTGCTTGGGATACAAAGATGAGTTAATAATTATTTCATAAAATAGTGAATGTGTTCTATTATGTGCACAGCATAAATAGAGCTCTGTCCTTGCTCTCAAGGAACTCACAATTAATGTACAAGACCAGTGCATAATAATTATCTCTTTTCAGTAAATAATTGCTTTACAATATGGATATTGGAAAATTCTATGAAAAGCAGACAAAGGAGAACTTAGCCTGTGGAGGCTGATATGTGAGCAAGCCTTTGCTGGACGTAGGATAAAGATTCAAAAACCGTTGTATTTGGGGTGCTGTTAAGTATGGAAGCTTTAGTGACAAAAATGTAAAGATGTGTCGCAGTAATTTATGTCTCTGTGTTTGTGTTTCTAAAGGACTGTTATTCCTCGTCATCTTTACAACTCAGTAAGATTAATTGCTTTGACCGTCCTAGCCAAAGTATATAGATTGTAAGGTGCATCTTGTAGACATCACAGAGAAGTTGGCTCAGATGTCCTTGTGGCTCCTTTAGGCCCCAGGGGGTGACCATGACGTCATCGGGACATGGGGGAAAGCATCTCTGGTTTCAGGGGCCTGGGACAGTTTTTTGGTATAATACTTTTTTGGTGATCCAGCATTCGCATGATTCAGATGTATGATTCACCATCCTTTACTGTTCCAAGGAAGGCTGGATCAATTTTCAGAATTATAAATTGCAATTCCTCCTAACAAGCAGTCTCCTCAAAGCAGCCCAAAAGGGTCTTACAAGGAAAGATCCCAGAGCGGTAGAACAATGGTGCACAGTAGGATTATGTGGTCTTTTACCTCTGTCGTTTAAATAAAATATCTGTTCTAGAAAGTAACTATAGATGGGCCTGTGCGTCCCCGTTGGTTGTGCTTGTGGGATGGTAGCCAACCTTCTTGCTTCTTTTAGTTTTACTACACTGCTCTAATAAATGGTGAGAGTCTTTCAATAAGTCCCCTGGCCACCATTGTAGTTATGGTCTCTGGATGAAGGCAGCAAAGTGAGGCAGGTGTCCAAGGAGGTTGGAGGCAGCACACATACTCTGTGTGTATGTGTGCATGTTCGATTTATGAACCACTGAACCCCCAGTGAAACATGAGGGGGAAAATCACCTACCTTTAACAACAAAAACATGTCACCACCAATTCCAAGAGGGACTTGTAAACCTGGAGCTAACTGCCAATAGTTTAATTCTTTTATGGCAAAAATTTCTTTAACCTTTTTAGGTGAAACTCTACCCTATTTGGAAAAAAAAATACAAATTTATGGGCCAGAGGAAAGGCTGAGGGCTGTAGTTTTCATCTGAGAGCCAGTTTTTTAAAAATTCTATTTCAAATGGCGGTCTTTTGGGGACTCTTGAGGGGGGGGCACCATTTTTTCTTCTTCAGCAATGAGTTCTGGAGGAGTTCCAAAATTGGGGAACCTGCAGATATTTTATTCCCTTCTCGAGTTAGGGAAGGAAAGACTTTAAAGCCTTCAACTATAGAGCATCTCCATTACACATAGATTGGAGGACCTTTCGCATCGGCAACAGTAAAAGCCACAAAACTGGGTTTCCAGTACAGTAGTAGACGCACATTGCACACACAGACAGATGGGTAGGTATGGAACCACAGAGATCGGTGACACATTGAGGGCAGTAATCTAGGTTATAACTCAGGTAACCACTTAAAGAAAAAGACACTGATCTATAAATGCAGTCTGTTTTTAACTAACGTACAACTTTTAAAAAACAAAATCAGAGAGCTGCTACAGCTTGACCCACAAAGGACTACATGGAGATCAGTTTAATTAAACCTGAGCTTTTGTTTAAGTATCTGCAGAATGGAGGTTAACAGTCCTGGCCAGCTTGCTGCTTAAAAATCTAGAGGCATGGCTTCTGAAAGTGACTGTAGAGGCATTGACAGTGATAAATGTGAAATAGTAATAACTAACTTCATATTCAAGCAGAGATGTCATGGCTTTGCATGCTAGTCACTGGACACATGGAGGGACCCAAAGCTGTGACGCCAGTAATGGCGTCCACTCTCCTACAGTGGGGCCAGTTGTTGTCAAGCAGCAAGGTGAGCCACTGAAGAAGGCTCCTGCAGGGGCAGGACTAGAGATGGCTGAAGGCCAGAGAATCTCAGCCAGCCTAAAGGTGGGGCTCACATTAGCATTTTTTGGTTGTGGTGATCTCTCCACACAGATGGCCAGTCCGTGACACAACGTGATGGTAGCAATGTTCATTGTCATGGTAACAAAACTGCTGTTCTGTTAACCTGTTTTTTCATTTCCGTTCTTTACCGCAGTCTTAGGATCTTGGCTGACTCTAACACGCTGGATTGATTCTTCTTGTCTCCACTTTCCCTCTCTCATTCCCACTTTTCCTAAGGGATCCTCAGGATTCAAGGATTCAACCCCCCTTGCCCTTGCTGCCCACTGCATTGAACTTTCTTCTTTAATCTTTCTCTCCTCTATGGCTGTTGCGGGATGTATACCCATCCCATACTTTTACATGCCCTTTGTTAGATACTATCCAAGACACTGGCATTTTTCATACCTCTTTCATGTATATTTCTAAGATTGATTCCAAAGAAATCTAGAATTTTTATCAAGCATCTTATCAGGTTGCATCACTTAGGATTTGGTCTGTCTGCTAACAATGAAGAAAAAAAGGCAGCTTAAACCATGTCTTATAGAATGTAGCTCCAAGGGAGCCTTCGGAAAACCAGGCCTTACAAAGGTGTCATTTTGCATTGGGGTCTGTTCATTCTAATGACAACTCCACACATAATAAGTGGTATATGAAAAATTTAAGAGGAAGGCTCAAATAAGATATGCTTATCAACCGAGTTACTTTGTTTTAAGGGAGTTTTAAAAATGTTTTCCAACGCTTCTGCATACCTAGAATCACCTGGGAGTTAGTTCCATAGCCACTCCTAGCTGCAGTAGAGGCCTAGAAATATAAATATTTATTCAGCATATTCTTTGAACAAATTGGATTTCTGTTTCTTATTTTAGCTTGCCCCTCTCCACCCTTGGGACTGAGGGTTGAACCTAGGGTCTTCACATATGCTGAATATCCAGCTTTTTTCTTTTCTTTTCTTTTCTTTTGTCTTCTTTCTTTTTAACTAAGATATCACTGTCACTAAGTTGCCCAGGCAGGGCTCGAATTTGTGATCCTCCTGTCTCAGCCTTTCACAGTGCTAGGATTATAGGCCTGCACCACTGGACCTAGCTAAATTTCTATTTATAAGGAGAAAAGGTAGGGTGGGTATTGTCTAAGTAAGTCGAAGTCTGATGGAGTCTTACACACACATTTGATTAGTCTTAGTTACTTCATTTTTCTGTTTATTCCAAAACATCAGAAAATACGTGAGGAACTAGGATCACAGAGCTTGAGAGAAGCAGTGTTTCTTACAGGGTGTTCTTGTCACTCGGTGCACCAGACTTTCAGGCCAATGCTTCTATTCTTTTTTTTTTTTTTAAAGACAGGGAAACTGAGTCTGAGCTGCAGAGCCTTACTCAAGGTCATGTATCCAATAAGGGGAAAAGCAGATATCAAAATCCTTATTTTTCCTCACTGTGCCACATTGCTCCTCCGAGGAAAAATAACAAAGTGGGAATCTTAAACTTTACAGTGAAAAATAGAAGGAGAGCATGGGCCACAGATTGAGCAATGGCCTGGAAATTGGAATTACCGACTTCTGTCTCTTCTCGATGCTGCCCTGGGACTTTGCTTTATCATCGCAGGCTGTATGTTAAAATTGCTTTATAAAAGATGGAGCGCTATACAAATGATATTTCATCTTAGTCGTAACAGTTGTATCTACGCCTGTATTTCTACCCCCATAAAACCAGGCTGATAATATTGTTTCTTACCAAAGTGCTGTAACAGTTGATATAGTGGAAGGAGCTGAGAGATGACAAATAATAAAGTGCCCTTTCAGCATCACAGCTTGTCAACGTCAAAACTTTATAAAGTGATTTTGGATCTTCTAATTGCGCTACATTGTCTAAATTTAAAGAACCCAAAGAATATGGTAGTAAAAATAAGAGTAGTGATGTCAGACTCAGTAGTAATTCATAACAAACCTACTCAGTAAGCTAGGGGCTGGGCCAAAGATTCTGAGCATTTTCTGCCAAAGAGAATTTACTCCTGCTAGGAAGTGTCTAATAAGGACGTTAACAGAGTGAGAGCCCATCTGCGATCTGCAGTAAGACCTTTCCAGGAGTCGTCAAAAAATATCTCTTAATGGGTTTTTTGTGACTTGCCTTCGTAACTGCATACATGACCATAAGTGACAAATACATTCCAGGGTTCAGTTCTTCTCCAGCTGCCCTGTCTTCCCAGTGTAGCCAGAGTTCACATATCCGAGTAAGGTGCCTTTTTTTTTTTTTTTTTTTTTTTGAGTCATGCTTTTGTAAAAGGGTCATCCTCAGTGGATATTTGCATGCGTCAAGACACCAGAACCATACACAAAGGTGCATTCCTGTCATCCCACCACTCAGAGAGGCAGGACGATTTCAAGTCCAGGTTCATCCTCGGCAGATGTAGTGAGACACTATCTCAAAAATTAAAAAGGGCCGGTTATGTAACTTGGTGTAGGTACCTGGGTTCAAATCACTGTATTATCAAAAAAGGGAATATATTGGAATCAAACAATTAGTTTCAGACTGTAGTAGGCTGTTCACACTGATCTGTTATTCTGTAGCTGTTAGCATTAACTAGAAAACCGTGATTATTTTATAATAGAAAAATATAGCATTTTTAAGAGGTCATTTTAAATACCTTGAAATGAAGTGTTAACTTTTTATGACAAAAATGCTTGTTGGTTTCAGATGTGTACAGAAGAGTTTCTTGTGTTTGGCATCTTGGGCGTAGAGATACAGACCAGATGGTAAAGGGCTTGGAAGCCTCTCACCCACAGGTCTTAGTCACTTAGCATGGAATTTGTAGGTTAAAGAGGTAAAATGTAGTAAAACTTTTGGTGTAATTTAAGGAAGTTATGGTAAATACTTGCCTTTTTTTTTCTTTTAAGCTATTCTGGGTTGTTGCTGGCCCATACCTGACTGTAGCACTTTTATACTGCTTTTGCAGGAATTACCTCAGAAGTGTGTTCAAAGAATTCTGTAGGATTCCACATGATGGATAGGATGAGGGTGAGGGCTGGCAGGTGTACTGTTCAAAGACCTCACTTTTTCTTTGGAGTAGGGACACTCAGATCAATTGTAACTATTGGGCATCTAAGTCATCTAAGAAGGATTCTATGTTTCACAATTTTTTAAAATAAATCACCATATTTTCCTGTCTTCTTTTATTCTCTTCCCAAGTCTGTGAAGAGATGTTGTTTCTCTGTGTAGGTTAGGATATGTGAGTTTCTAAAGAACCTCATAGTTGTTGTCAACTCTAATTCTGATTTTTCTCATTTGAAATCCTGTTATCTTTCTGCTAAATTCTGATAACTTTTTTCCCTGTGTGAAAGGTTCAGGCTACCAAATTACTGTTCATAGCTTTCCTTAATTAAGTACAGTATAGATAAATGATAGATAGGTGGGTAGAGATAGAGATGATACATGCGTATATACATACATCTATGTAATTCATGTAAGTTACACGGTGTATGTTTCAAAGTATTACAGAAAGGTAGGGCCAAAGCTATTGACCAAGTTTGGTCATGCTTTATTTTCAGCCCCGTAATATAGGAGGGCATTTGTGGTCTGCTGCGTAGGCCTTCGCTTAGAACATCCATCAAATTGGTGTTACTTTAAGAGAGTCACTCTAGTTTTCTGAATCTTGAATGGCGACAGACACTCTGGGAATGCAAGGGTGCACCAGTTTCCTCCTGGAGAGTGGGCAGAGCAGGCAATTAATTTATGGTCTACGGTCTTTTCTTGGCCCACAGATTAGAACAGTTGTAGATAGTTAACAGTCCTTGAAGTGGAGGGATTTGATGGACGTGGTGATGTGCAGCTATCCCAGGGACAGTCACACCGCAGTGGTGGCTACCCGAGTATTCGTGGAGGAGCTGTGCCTCCCCTCAGGAACATGCCTCGGGACATGCTGTGGTTAGACGGTTTTAGAATTTTGTTTAGATTGGCGGCTAAGAGCTGGAAGACAAGATTTACAAATCAGAACAGCAACATTTTCTTATTCTGCCTCCTAATATATACACAAATAATGAGTATTCAAACACTGCATCCCAAGCGGTCTGTGCTAACACCAGAGTGGAGAGGACAGCCATTGTGATAAACAGCTCAGCACTGTTCTCTTCCTTTGAAATCTTCCGTCTGACACGCACAATAAAGGTATTGCTGGTTATACAGGCCTGCATGATTTTAGATATTGGAGTTAAAAACTCAGACCATTGAATCCTTTATTCAAAAATGCAAGGTGGAGAGAGATCACTTCACACCATAAAAAGCAATTTATAATGCAAAGGCAACGGATATGTGTGTGCATGTGTGTGCACACACGTGTGTCTCCAGACTGCGCAGGAGAGCCAGTCACTGGGGTTCAACTGACTTATGCTGTTTCTCATTTCCTGCTGCCTTAAGAAGCAGTCATGTGGATCAGAGGACAGGCCAAGAGATAATTAAGTAGAAATAAGAACTCTGTATCTGGCCTCCTTGGGAAGAGGTAGCACATCTTCCTAATCAATTCTGATCTCTTCTGGCTTTGTTGCCTAAGGTCAGCTTAAGTCATTAGGAGAGGTTGCACCAGGCTCTGTGATCTCTGTCACCTAAGGTTAAATAATACGTCTTTGAAAGGGTCCATCAGAGAAGGGCAGATTCTTTCCTTAGCGTTCACCTACATCTCAGCTCCAGCATCTGGGAATTCTCATTGCCACTCTCACATCTCATAGCAGAAATGTTTACATATGGTAATGTGGCTGAATTCAGAGAGAACTTCCCTGGAACTCTGATAAGAATGGAATTGTGGTCACAGAAGGCACATGTCCAGGACAGACATTCCTCAGTCCACCTGTGCTAAGGAGAAGGGCTGACACATTGGGCTAGGTCGGGAACGATGACTTGAAACATCTCTGTAGCCACCCAGGCTCTCTAGAGGAGGGCGTGGAGGCTGGAGCCTTTCTGGGTACTGGGAAAGAGTGGAAGAACATTCTTCAGCCTCAAGATGGGATCCGAAGTATGAGGAGAAAGTCACGAACTCCCCACTCCTTGGGTGGTTTAGCGCTGGAGTACGCATCACCTTGATATTGCTGATGGTCCTCATGAACAGTGGGAAACGTCGCAAGCCACCCTAAGGATGGAAATCCAGGTGTAACTAAAGCCCTGTGAGATGCCTACCGTCTTTTGTTTTTACCAGGACATTATGGAAAGTTTGGGAAATGAAGAGAAAAAAATTCTATCTGCTTCATATATACAATGATTTAGATAGCTAAAATTAGATCCTATACAGTAAGCTCATTAAAACAATATGAGACTTTTCTAGCTTGCTCCATTGCTTTTAAAAATTATTTTTAACAACTGCCTAGTTTTCCTCAGAGGTTTGATCGCATTACCCAAGATACAGGTAAGAGCAGTGATGAACAGCATTTATTATTATAGTCAGTCCTGAGCAGACACAGGGAGGAAATAATGCATCTTTCTGTTTTTATCTTCAAATTCTGCTACATGCTCATTCTGAACAAAAGGCCAGTGAAATAAAATACGGTCCAGTATTTGATTTTTATTTGCTAGAGATTTTGAGTAGATTTGATCCTATGCTTGATAAATTTACTGTGTTATCAAGGTGAGAACATTTTTGACCCCACCTGAAGCTTCACAGAAGGACGTCATGTGGGGACTGAGTCCATGGACGCACGTGAGGGAGAGAGAGTGAGTCTGTCCTAAGTCAAAGCATCAAAACGTGGCTTAGATGGACTGGACCAAGCAGACCAGTGCACAAGGGCCGCCCTGGGCGCTGGTAATCACCACCACCTGATGGCCAGGCATGAAAAAAAATGAGAGTTTGAGTGCATGCAGATACCTACAGTGTTTTCATACTCTGCATTTAAAAACAACAGACTTAACCTGAACAAAGGAAAATTCATATTACCTAAAAAAGGCATTTCATCTCTTTTTTAAAAAAATACTTCAGATGTAACAGATATTTGCAGTCAATTCAGTGCAGTATTTGTGCATTTTTGGAGTTGTGTTTAAAAGGAGATTTCAAACGGGGGGCCGGGTAGTGTGCATGTGCTGGTGTACAAGTGCGTGGCATGCCTGCGTTCCCTGGTACTCACTTCTAACCGCCAAGGGTGGCCTTTCTTACAAAAATGCACATGTGTGTGCCTTTGTGTATGTAGGGAATTCTGAGAACACAGTATTTAAACCCCATTAGTGAGGGTAAAATGTACAGGTAAACTGTATCATTTATGGTTATGATATGGCTACTGTCAAAATAAAGTGCTATTTTGACAGTTGCTTTATCTTTTACTCTCACTGAGTCTACAATAAGAAACCAGTTTCTTAGCAACTAAAATATATTCTCAAACAAGAACATTAAAAAAATGTTTTTAAAGAGCCCACAAAAGAATTAATCTACTCATAGTTGCTGTCTGGGCAAGCCCTTCCTGTTCGGCGGGAGCCTAGCTGACACAATCATATGCCCTCTTGCCAGCGTCTCTGGTGGAGACAGCTCTTTCTCGGGGAGTTTGGGTGCTGAAACAAGAGATATCCTACAGGAGGGTGGGCAAGGAGCTTTCTTGTTTGTTGTTGTTGTGGTTTTGTTTTCCCCCTACCCTTATCTCAGGTCCTAGGCCAGAAAGTTCTAGAAAAAGTAATCCGTGCAATCTGGAGCAGAAAGCCTGCGTTCAGTTCTGCCCCGTTACGATTTGTAGCTGGTGGCTCATATGTCTGTTAATAACTGCAAGATGACAGCGGTCAAGTCTACAGAGCAAAGGACGAAACGACTTCCTTCAGGTCTATCACAGCATGGTTTTAAAACCCTTGGAAATTCTCTAACACAACAGTGCTCAGAGCATGGTCTGTGACTCTAGACACCCAGACGCTATCGATGATAGCAGTAATATTGATAATAATAATAATGCTCATAGGGCGTTTGCCTTCCTCACTCCCAGTCTTTTATGAATCTGCGTTGGCATTTTCCAGGGGCTACCTGGTTATAATGGGAACAGTGAAGCGGAAGTGACAGTCCGGCTACCGTTTTTTTTTATGAAATTGGGCAGTAAAGACATTTACAAAATTGTAAAACAAACACACTCATTTTGTTTGAAAAATACTGTTTTTCACAAAAATGTGTCATTTGTATTCATATGTAATGAGTTTACCATTTACTTAAAAATAAATTTAAAACATTTAAATTTGTCTTAGTTTCAAATTTCTAATAGACTAAAATCTGATAGCTGTAACCTATGTAAGGAAATGCTTTTTGGAGTCCTCAACTATTTAAGAGCATAAGGAGGTTTGAAAAAGTGCTGCCTGCCCCCTAGACCCGGCTGTCTGTACCTGTGTGTGTGGTTCATGTGACCCAGTAGTGCTTTCTTTCGAATGCTGGGAGCATTTAGTGGCCCCTGAAAAATAAGCGAGTTAGAGACATCACGCAGAGAAGGCATCAGTTCAACTCCTTCGACATGTATGTGTGTGCGTGCATGCATTTGTGTGTGTGAATGTGCTTGCCCGCACAGAGTACCTGGATAGCCACGTAAACAGTGGCTTGACTGAAGTAAGAACGTCTCCTCGGGACAGCCTTCTGCTGGGGTGGTGGCGACGGCATTTCGAAGCACGGAAGTCTTCAGTGCGTAGACGCCATCCCACCCAAAGCCTGGAAGCCACAGTGCCGCTCCAGAGCCAGATCCGAGAAGTAAGACATAGGGCAGAATGCAGAGTGTGCAAGGAGGAGAGGGGGGAATTGTTAATTAAGCTCTATTAAATATTAATTGAAATATAAATTCTAAACCTCACCAACTCCTGACAGTTATATAATCTAATTAAGTGGTAGGCCTGTTGCCCCACAGTGTCACTCAGAGTAGTAGGGAATAAAGTGATCTTCTGCTCATAAACACATGAGGGCTTTATGAATCCGGGGTATTTGCCAATAAAATAGACAGGAAAATTGGCAGTAATCATTTTATGGAACATGGAAGAATTTTGAAGTGGGTGCAGGTGCTGTGCACAGCGGGTGAGCCTCCTGTAGGCCGGGAGCAAGACCTCTGCCCCTGGGGCGGGGAGAGGAGGTCCTCGCTCACGAGCCCGCGTTTGCACGCGTGTTTTCTGCTCAGAGGAACCGCAGGTTGAATCCCTGGGACCCGTTTCATTGTTATAAACTACCCTTGAGGGGGGAGAAAATACGCGTGTATGTATGTTTTGGCATGAAAGTTTTAGAAGACATAACTTGAAAGGGCTTTGAAAGATGAATTTAATTTCTTACGAGCAAACACGAGCCGATTTGCGTTTTTAGATTTTTGCAATGATGAGTCTGGTGAAGGGTAGCAGAGACCTGAATCTTACAAACCCGTCACTTTCCTTCCCCCTCCGAAAGCTCTGCGTAAAGAGGCAGAGCACAAAACCCTGCTTGTATGTGTTTCATTGAATCATTTTATAGTTTGCAAAAGTGCACGGAGTGTGCATCCGAGAATATTTTAGGTGATGTAACCCAATTTTGAAAGTAATTACTGTAAGTTAAATCCGTGGTGGTTGGTCTTTGTTTTTGAAGTGCCTCTAACTCTAATGCTTCTTATAAAACAAGGCTTTTGGACACTCCTTATTCTTTTATTTGCTGTTATTTCTTGGGGTTGGGGAGAGCCATTTTGATTTCAGCATCTGTCTTTTTAAGTTGTTTCCTCTCAGAATTCTTTGTACTGTGTTTTTCAGTGCTAGTGGTGCTAGGGTCCGCAGGTTCACAAAAGACCGTGTCAGCTTTAGCAAAGAAGTTTCTTGGACTTTCAAAATGCATTTTGCAAGAACATGTTTGTACTCGTTCACTTGGGCTGGGCCCACTTGTGAGTGGCATGGCCCCTGCACGATCTCTTTGAGTCTCAGAAATAAGAGTGGCTCTCCTCCCCTGGGCCGCTGCGGCCAGCTGAGGATTGGGGGAGATGCGTAATAGACTTGTGCCCGTGAATCGCTCTGTCCCTCCCGTGTGTTAGCAATTTTGCTGTGGTTTCTTTTATTTCCTTTTCAATTTGAGCCCAAGCCATTCCCGAAAGGAATGTGGATAAAGGCTCTCAGTGTTGGGAGCGGCACAGGGCAGCTTGGGCGGTTGCTTCACCCTCGGAAGGTAGCCAGAGCAAACTTGAAAGGCCCCTGTGACAACAGATTCCAGCTGAGGGCCTTGGGGACAAGGGCACTGCTCTTTGTCTCCTTTTGCTGTGTACCAGATAGGAGTCGCCATGACCCTTGGAAGGCTGAGCTGAGAAAAGTGCAGACCTCAGCAAGGGTGGATTGAGCAGGTGAGGGACCTGATGCCCGTTCCAAGCTCTGGATGACAGAGCTCAGGTGCCTGCTGCCCTGAAAGTCTACGTGCCTCATTGGCACGTGGACAGGAACATGGGTCCTTGCACCCACGGGAACAAGCAGAGACCAGGCACCTTTCAAGAACTTGGCAGATGCTTCCCTTTTCACTTTGGAGGGTTCCTTTCCTTGTAGCCAGCGCTGGATCTTGGGTTGTGTTGCTGACGTATCAGAACATGAGAAGGAGCCGCAGTAGGAGCCAAGTACCTGCCAGACTGTGTCGGGAGAACCTTTATCATTTCTGTCAGATACATCACAACTCGCTTGTCTTACCATACATCTTCCTAAATGTGACAGAATATTCAGCTGTTATTAATTGAATACTCTCTAATTTAACTGCTTAGCAGGAGAAAGAGTGGCTGGTTTGTTTCAACATGTAAAACTGGCACCAACCTGTGTGTGGGTTTCAGTGCAGTTACAGTGTAGGGCCTGAGAAAAAAAGTCGGTGTATAAAGAGAAATGGCTACCCAACTTTCCAACAGGATAACTAAATTTGGACCATTGTTCTAAAACAAATACTGGGTGTGCGTGTGTGCGTGTGTGCGTGTCTGTGCATGCATGTGACACAGAGATGGGGAGAGCTTGGCTGTTACAGATCTGTGTTACGGGCGTGTGATACTTCCTGTTTTGTGGTCAGTGTGTGACAGATCTTGTTTCGCTTCCTCTGAAGTAGTTAGGCTCACCTACAAGGCTCAGTGACGCTATGTATCTTTTTTATTGTTATTATCTAAAAGCTTAAAAGAACAAATTTGATTACTCGGCCTTCATGTTTTTCAACCATGAAATGTAGAGAGTCCTCCACATTTCTGTGTAATAGGGAAAGTGATGCTGAAACTTAAAAGACATCTCAGTGAAGTGATTAATTTAGAGATTAAAATTTAAGGAGCTAGGAATGAATTTTGAGAGATGGAGCATACCCTTGGACCTGGCGCCGAAGAACAAAAGCCAATCAACTGCCAGTTTCTGCGGTGACCCTGGGTAAAACAACAGAAGATTCTAACCCATTGATCTAGGGAGAATCCTGTGAGGACCAGCCTTCCTACCAAACTTGGATGAATTTAAAAAACGTAGGTCTGTACGTATAGCCTTGTTTTTTAAGAACATATAGAAATGTACGTAGTTCCATAATGCCTCTAAGATATATGTGTAACCATTTTTTTCTTTTAAAAATGAATTCAAAGTGCGATACTAAATAGAAGCCAGACTTGGCCGGAGTATAACACTCTCAGCAGTGAGCGAGAGTTAAACAAAGGACACAGTCCCCACCTCTGCCACGAAAGTGAGCAGTGTGTGACCCCGCACTTTGTAGAGATAGATGAGAATCCCAAGGCCAAGGACAGGGAAGAGCATACCTATGGTCCTTTGAATTGCCCATCATGGGACTATTAGCTTGAGCGTTCTGGAAAATATTATTACCCCCAGGGCGCCATGTAACTCCCTGGCTGCTGACAAGCTGCCAACATGGCTTTCTCTGGGCTGCAAAGTTGGAGCTCCCCTGGCAGGCTGCCAGGGTTTTAAGAAGGCTCTGGGGGCCCAAGGTAGCCTCCTGGTGCCAGTCAATGTTCATTGTAAAACCCAATTCAGGGGGGAAAAGAAACCCCTCCCTTGCTTTCCCCTCTGCACGGAGCTAGCTGGCATACACAGAACAGCGATGCTGGCACATTGCCCCTGATTTTAGAGGCCAGCTTTTGCTCTGGGATGGCATGGAGAAGGGGATTATTTGCACTGTGGCTTTTGATGTAAGCCATCATTGTCATATTATATGAATAGCTCTGCACAGGGATGGCCAAGCACAAAGCGTAGTTCCTGATCACTCCCTCACATTGCCCTGTGTGACCCAAGTCGTTGTCACAAAAGGGCTTCCTGATTTTTCCCTCCTTCATGGTCTCGCAGAAAATAGTGGCCTCCGTTAGAAACTTAAAAAAAAAAAGTCTGCTTTAATTTGAGCATTGCAGGAAATGTTAAACATTGGAAAAGTCTTTTTTACCCAGAGATAATTTACACGTTTGTACACAGAAGTGCTATGCACATATGCTCACAATCGTATTTATGATTACTATTTGTTTGCTGTAATTTTAAAAAATGCATTTGGCTACAAGATCTTAACACAATCAAACATTGTGTGCATGGTCATAGAAAGAAAAAGTATCACATAAAATCAGGTAATTCAGCAACGAAGCCTGTACACTGACAACAGCAGGACCCTAACACCTGCTCAGGTGAGAATTGTTGGCCTATTTCTAAGCTCACCAGATATACGCAAAATGGAGGAAGGTAATATACTTGGTACAAACTCTGTGTGTGTGTTTTACTTATAATATAACATGTACAGAGAAAAGGGTTGAAGACTGAGAATTGGAGAACCCCTACTATGAGCATATAGTGAAAAAAATAGCTCAAATACATGACATAGTTCAAGTAATGGTCATAGATGAAGTCTAGATAAGAATTAAAAACTGATATTCATGCACTAAGTCCGTCATCGAGGAACCCAACAGTCTTGGATTTGCGACTCCTTAGGAGGAGTAGGGGCGAGAGTTCACAGTCGAAGAACAGAAGTGGTAGTCAGCCGTATTTCTGTAAATTATTATGGTTTTTTTGGTCAAGAGAAAAATGCAGCAAATGTTTCTAGGCCTCTTTGCTCACGTCCAGAACAGAGAGAATATTGTAATGAACTAGACAGGGCACCACAGCCTCCCTGAAGCCCAGGTTTTTACATGTAGACACACATGAAGTACATTGGGTGCATAGTTTATGTTAGGGGCAAATATTTTGGAAATGAAAATAAGTCAGTGACATTACTAGTGGGGGACAGTGATTTTTCCGTAGACTGACAGTGACTTTGAAAATTCAAATTCAAAGAATACGCGTAAGAAAAAGTCAAGAAATACTATAATTTAAAAAGAATCAGCGCAACACCAAAAACATTCTAAGTGAGTGTGCCGAAGTGAGCTAATACTGTCTGATCTGAATATTGGAGTCTTACCTACTGAGGATTCATATTTGCTGTTATTATTGGAAACTTGGCCAAACAAGGAATAGAAAGGTATTGATTAAAGAAGATAAGTAGCAACCCTGGAGCAGTGTTTTAACTTTCAAAACACTGAGAGAGGTTGAAGGACTTGACCGATGCTATCTCACCCACCCTTTTAATCATATAAATTATATAACTCCATTTAACGTGTTTAGCCAGTGAAGTCAGCTTGACCCACCTGTAGCCAATTGAGTATCGACACGGAATGAAAAAAGCTTTCCGAAAGACATTCTCTGAACTCATTTAAGCTTATTTTTGTAACCTCTAGATCATGCCATTGCTACTCTGTAGCCCAGCCTGTTCTTATTAAGGCAACCACTGGAGGATCGGTTGACCTAGGCAAACTTCCCGAGGTGTGGCAACCACCGGGCCAAGCCAGCCCACAACCCAAGGATGTAGTAGTTCTCATCTTCAGTGGACCAGTCACAGTGATCCTTTGGATCTATTTGGATCTGATAAGATCTAGCAAGTACCCCTGTGCTTTTAAGAGTGTTTTTCACTAAAATACTTTTAGTTTTATGGCTTAAAATTGTATTTCCTGGCTTTTCAGTTGATGAGAATTTTGAGGGCAGGCGATGGGTCTCATTTTCCTTTTGGCAGCAGTTACCAGAACCGCCCCGCCGCTGCCCGTTTGTGTCCTCACCACAGCCACCCCATCTTTATATAGCACTTACATTTCACGGCAATCTCTCCTCTGGGATCCTGTAACTTCTCTCCCCCCAAAATTGGTGTCATCTTCATCTGCTACAGAAACACAGATCTGTGTGTGGTGCTTTGTGTTCACAAAACACTGTTGGTTCTTTTTACCACTTTAATGGTCGCCTCAGACAGCCACTGTTTTCTAGTTCATTATTGCTTAAATATATCAGTGCACGGTGTCACGGCTTATGGCTAATAAAACTCCCGAGATGAGTGACTGCAGCAGGCTTGGTGAGAAGTGACACTGCGAGCTGCAGGCAGACACCCACGAAGAGGGAGACTTGAGCTGTGCCTGGGTGCGGGAGATTGGCCCTGGCTCCGCAGAGGGGAGGGATTCAAGGAGGTGACGCAAGGGCCCTGCCTAATGGGCCCTATCAAGGGACGGGTGGGAGGAAGGTGACTTCCGGTGGGCCCCGTGGTCAGATGGGAGCCCACCCGCCCTGGTGGCTTTTTTCTTCCGTCTTCATCTGCAGTCTGTGCTGCTGCCTTCCCAAGCATCAGCCAAGGGCAAGACATGATTACAAATTACAGTATAAAATTATAAATTCCACTCTTCAAAGAGTGCTGGTCAGGTGACTTGTTTTTCTCACTCTCGTTTAGTACCAATTAGATGAGAACCATGGAAGTCAAATTTGGCTTTGTTTGCAGCTAGCCCATTGCGTCAGCACGTCTTGCATACCTGCAGGTAGGAGGCACTGGGAAGCAGTTGGGGCCTTGCTGCCCGACCACCGGGCCTGTCAGGCCCCAGTGGGAGCCATGACACCACAGTGCACAAGGGAATGTTCTGTTGGGAACTCAGTGACGCAAAGTCCCGCCCTGGAGGAGCTGGGGTCCTGGTTACCTGTTCAGCTAGAGACACTAAGCAGCCGTAGCTCCTGGGTGCTCTCGCGAAGTCCCTGAAACCTGCTCTGGATCCTGGCTGCGCGTGCTTAGTGGAGTCGTCAGACTGCACAGCTGTGGTTTGCACGCTTTATTTAATGTGTTCAATACCACAGTAAAGAACTTTTTAGGGCCTCTTCTCAAGTCTGTCCCAACCTGGTTGCACGTGTGGGCGGAAGGTGGGCGTGTACACACATAGCAAGTTCTCACATGAGTTGACTGGACCTGATTTCTAGTTTCGCTCTGTGATAAGCTGGGGTGGAGGGGTGGTCTATTCCAAGCTGTGTTTTTATGCAGCACTGACACAGGTTTCTGTGGTGGGACGGGTCACCTCCTGAGCTGATGTCGCAATTTGAGCACACAGGGTTCAGACTGGGCACTCACCTGGGGATGTAGGATTCTGGGAAGTCGGCTCGGAGCTTTGTCTTCCAGCTCCCACTTCTCTTTCTTTCTTTCTCTTTCTTCTTTTTCTTTCTCTTTCTTTCCTTTCTTTCTTCGTATCTAAGAAAGGAACATAAGGAAAACATTTGCTTTGACATTGAATCCGCCCCCACATGTAACAGTAATTGCAGGCCCTGGAGGGGGGAAAAGTATCGTTCCAATCTGGGGCCAACCAGCCTTGACAACATTGCGTGAAACCTTCGGAAGAGATGAGGTCAAGCCGTGGCGGGGCAGCCATGGGGCAGGTGGGCCAGCTGTGGGCTCAGGGAGCTGGAGGCCAGAGGGACTTGCCGAGTCAGGAGATATGAGGGGGTGTCGCAGCAAGGATGGTACCAGCAAGCCTGGTTGTGCTCCTGATGCCTGGGTGGCTTGGGCCATGAGCTAGCCAGATGCCCCGTTCCGAGGATAGACCACTTGACCTCCTCTTGGACCAATGTAGAGTCTCTCTAATGAAGACGACCATGCATAAAACACAGCAGGAACGGGCCTCCTAGAAGTCCCGAAGCACACAGCCACACACGCTTTCTCCCCCCATCTCTGCGTGTCTATGAAAGTTCAAATAGAGTCAAGTTTATTGTTTCGATCTCGTTTATTTTAAGTATAGTTTTACACTTTATTATGTGCAGTGACATCTTAAATGGAGGCTGTCACTCCATCTTGGCTGCTGCAAGGGGCTCGAGCCACTTGCCGTGTCACCCATTTCAGCAGGCCTGACTAACAGGATCGGAGCAGCGCCCCCTCCCACTCCCCCAAAAGTAGCACCCCTCATCTGCCAGAGGCGCTCTGGAACAACAGCTCCTGCCTCTCAGCGCTGAGACCTCCAAACCGGTGGACTCTGAGGGAGAATTTCTTGTTTCTTTTCTTCTTTCTTGTTTCCTTATTCTGCTTTACTGAGGAAGGTAAATCAATGAAGATTTCTTTTAAAAATGTTTCCTTCTCTCTCTCTCTGGGAATAACGTTTTGTCCAGTTAACTCATGCCCTCACAACAATAAAAACAAGGACTTTCTCCTCTCTCGCTCGCCCCCCTGGTCCAAGTCGCCTCCCTGGTCCAAGTCGGCTTTCCAGCCCTGTCATTGTGGGAGGTAGCCTAGAGTAATGTGAATATTTCATTCTCCCGGCTGCTAATGCGGCATGCCTTACAGATGGTACTTGCTCCATCCTTCTGGACCTGGTTCAATTATAAATGAAAGTAGGGAGCTGAGATTTGTCTTTTTGTCTCTGCTTAGTTGGAATAACACAATAAAGCTTGATGGGTAGGAATTTCTCAAACTGCCTCTCATTCATCTCGGACATTAGCCAATTAGATCCCTCATCATAGCTTGTGAGGTACACTGACATTTGAAGCCCAATGTGTAATTATTTGGTGTGATTATTTCCTTTCCTCCCACCTGGACTGAACTGATAGTCTAAAAATAGGTGCGCCCGCATCCCCTTAACCTCCCATCAGCCTTTTTCTTTTTAGTTTCTATGTATGTCTCATCGATTCTTTAGGAAGGACGGGCTGCATGATTTATTGAAGAACCTTGAGTAAAACCGCTTCCCTCCCGCGTGCCCTTAAAAGTCCTATCCTCTCGCTCCGCGCTGCTGAGGGGCACGTCGGTGGTCAGAGACAAGGATTTTTCTTCACACAGTGAGACGTGTGCCCCGCTCACCAAATCAGTAGACAAAAATAGAACACACGTGTGTAGCAAATTATGCACTTCATCTTACATGCACATATTTATTAGATGCTCGTAGTATTTTAGGTGTGTATGTTGGGGCGTGTGCATGAATGCCAAAAGGCTTTTGAGCTTGGTGAGGTTTTGGATATTCTAAAAAGTAAACAATATATTCTTTTACTGTGACATTATTTTATGAACACTTTAGAAAATAGTAAAATATGCTGCTTGTTGGGGGTGGAGGGGCCTATATGATAATATTTTTCCCTCAACACGAAATTCAGAGGCAATAAGTATTGCATTAATACAGTGTTATAGATAAGGTATTCTTTGTGGAAAGACTAATTCAAACATCTACCTGGAATTTTGAAGTGGAAAAACACACAGACCATGTTTGTCTAAGATTGATCAGTTAATATTTCATTAGGTTGAATAGGTGCTCCATGAAGTTTTTTTTCTTTTACTTTATGTATTTATTTGAGACAGGGTCTCTCTCTGCAGCCCAGGCTGGTCCTGAACTCACTATGGAGCCCAGGCTGGCCTTGGACTCAATGCAGTCCTCCTGTCCCACCTGGAATTACAGGCATGTGCCACCACACCTGGCTTATGTGGTGCTAGGGAATCGAACTCCTCTACTTAGCGCTTGATTTAGCACTTGGAAGGCAAGCACTTTAACCTCTGAGCCATCCCACCAGCCCCTACTTTATTTGTTTTAACCTAAGCCAGATTATCAGTGTCCTACCTGTAGGCCTGATTTTGTTTCCACAACCTTGTTTTGATCTGTCTTTGCAAAGTCAAGCAAGGATATAAATTTGTAATACCTCCTCACCACCAGCATTTGTATGTGTTTAAATCATTGAGATCAAGTGACCTCTGGAGAAATGGCCAGTTATAAGACAAGGTGTGGAAATATTAGAGTCCGAGCTGCCCCGGGTCCAAATAGGTTGGCACAATCAGCCTGGCATCAAGAGGTCCCTCCCCCACACACCTTTTCCCATGCAGGGTGCCCAAATTCTCATCTCAGCATGTCACTTCTTTTTCCTACCTCCAGAGATAACAGTGAAAATTAGCCCACATGGAGAGCCAAGTTTTTTAGAAAGATCGTATACTTAAAAAAAAATTTTTACGTGTGTTTCATGCATTTTGGTGTGCGATGCCCCACCTTTGAAGCCAGTCTTTTGACTGGAGATTTGGTCCTGTAACATGGTAGAGATTGATCCTACAGTATGTTCCAGTCCACCTGATTCCTGGCTCAGCTTCTGATAATTAGGTGAGCAAAGTTAAAAAAAAAAAATCAGAACCTAAATGGAATAAAAACTGTTGCTGCTCCATTTTCTTCTTGGTTGTTAAAATAACACCTTTGTGGTAAATCGTCAAGGAACACAACAATTAGAAATGTTTAATAACCTATGGTCACTTTCTTTACAACTAATTATCTTGGACTCATTTTCTGCTAATGTAAAATCTTGCTGGAGTAATGAAATTGGAGTTCCTATTTTCAGCTAGCTTTAATTTGTCAATCATTGACCTACTTTTTCCTGGAAATTTGGATTAAACTAAAAAATAATAGTACCAGGACTAACATCGGCATGATAATTTTCAGCATACAGAGTACTTCGCAGATACATTATCTTAGTTTTGACCTTTGTAATCATTCTGAAGGGATAGGAGTTTTATTTCATTACTTTACGGGATTGGAAAATAAACTTGAAGAGATTAAATAATCTATGCTAAAATCACAATTCTAATTCAGTGTAAGTGTTTTAGGAAGTAGCTGGCAAAAGTCAGGCTAAGTGTGTCCCTGTGGCTGATAAAAACGAAGGCTCCTTTTCCTAACACTTTATCTTCTATGAAGTATAGTCCCTTGTCATCCTCAAGACTCAAGCAGGCTGCCATAGCACCAGACGTCCCCGTGCAATCCAGGCGTCCTATTGGAGAGGGGCAGAGAAGAAGTGTGGACTTGCCCTCTTCTGAGGGGAGTTCCAAGCATATCACTGATGCTCCCACTTGCATTTCATCAGTGTCGTAGCTCTTGCTTAGCGGATAAGTTACTGAAATGACACGGCTCTTGGGTTTGGCCTCAGCCCTGAAATTTTTCACGAGCAGGTAAGATGAACTGCGTAGTCATTTGTGTTATCTAGATCTGATTTGGAAACCTAGGTGTGATGTCACATTAGAGGATATGGCCAGTGACAAAGACAGCCCTTGGAGATGTTTGTGGCGAGCACCTCGAACAGAGGAGGAGGGCTGCCTCCAGAGCCAGAGCGGCTCTGATGAGGAGCGGGCTGCCGGGGCGCTGCGGCACCAGCCTGTGGGGACGGCAGGGACTTTCAGACTCCGGTGGGAGTTCGTTGGGACACGTTTGTGTGTCCTAGCAGAATCTTTTTTAAGTATATGTGGTTGCTGAATTCACGTGGCCCCTTGATATTACTTCCCACTTAGTCCATAGCAGAATTGTGTATAGAATTGAGGAGATTTACAGGATCAAATTCTTGGTGGTTCTGTTGGAACCTAAATGCCCGATATGATTTCGTGAGAGAGGGTTTCTGACGATTAAAGAAAAATGTCCGAGTTTCTAAGTGCCTGGGCTTCTGTTTATGCTGTGTAGCTCAGATGTCCCCTGTTTTTTGCCAGCAAGCTGCCCACGTCGGGTGTCATTCTGCTGTTCTGTTGTCTGTGGCAGCTGCCCCGACAGCTCCGGGAAGGAGTCACGCCATCCACACACCACCTCTCAGACACACTGGTGCCTGGCAGCTGTTCTTTATTTGTTTGTGTTGTTAAAGAATGAGATGAAAATAGAGTGCCCGTCTGTTTACAGTAGGGAGCGTTTTGTGTGTTTTTCTGTATCTGTGTACAATATTTCACATTATGTATTACTTTAGCCTCTTAATATGATTTTCCTTGGTCTCAAGTCCATACAGAATCTTTGACAGTGTAGCCTGCTCATATTGTCTTTGCAGCCACGTGAGGATGACCACATTACTCACAAGTGAGTCTTGCCGGTCTCTCTAGAACGGCAGGAGGAACTTTATAGTATTGCTTAAATCACCACATATTTATTTTGACCACAGATGTTTGGTCTCATAATTTAGTTGCCGTATTTTGTTACATTTTCCACTGCAGTTTTTTTTCTTTTCCTTACCTTGCCTTTATAGATTTTTTTAAAATTTGTCTAAATGGCTACCATCTACCTACATTGAAAAAAAATGCTGTTCCTTGTTTTAACTCTTGCCCACAAATCTGTGTATAATATAATTTGGAATGCATAGTGAAATGTCATTAGAGAAGAAAATATTTTCAACAATCCCATATGAAATATTTAGGCCAGTATATTTCTTTACTCTTATTGAAACTGCTGTCTGTGTTTATCATAGCAGTGCATACAACACATTCTAAAGACACGATTCTTCTCATTTAAGACTTTTATTTCATTTTTGTAAGCTAAATTGTCAGCATTTAAATTCTCTCCAAAATCGGTCTTCTTCCCTTGGGCAAGAATTTTCTAACTCAGGAGAATAGATTTCCACAGAGTTACAAATTAAAATACTCTTCCCTGCTTCTAGGCCTTCCGGTGACTCCCTCCTGCCAGCACCACATAAATGTGTGTCAGCTGTATGTGCACAGTGACTTGACTCTCAAGAGTCACAAGCTTGCCAAGGTGACTTCCTGACACGCGGTGAGCAGTCTAAAGGCATCCGTATGGTTCTACTGTGAATTCTTTCATGATTTTCTTCTTGTCCAGCAAGAGTAAATGATAGTCTTTAAAAATTTTGCCCAGTATATTACATATGTGAGCACATCCATGTGTGTAGTTTGTGTATGAGTTTGCATACGTACACATGCAATGCAGTAAGCATCAGGCTTTCCTTTTCTCACTGAAAAAAAAAAAATAGGTAATTTTGATTCTGCTTTGTTTTGGAAACTTGCTCCTCACAGTGACTCCCTTCCAGTCCTAGGTCAAGGGAGAAGGAAGCAAACAGCTGTGCGAAATGAACTTTACCTGTTATTGTAGAGCAGTGGGGAAGACAGGAAACACCCACTGGATGCCTTCTGTAGGCCCAGCTCTAATGTGATGACCTCACAGCTAAGTCACACAAGCTTGGTGGCAATCCTGTGACCTAAATGAGGTGCTCCTCAGTGTGCAGATGGGGCTCGGAGAAGTGGCCAGACTTCCCCAGAGTCCCCCAGCTAAGAGTGACAGAGGAGTCAGGATTTGACTCAGGTCTCTATGATTAAAGCTTTCCAGTTTCCAGGATACCATGGAAACGCGGGTTGCTTCGAGTCGCACACGCTTTCTCTGTCAGGGTGTGAAATGCTCCTGGAAGTGCTGTTGTGTGAACTCATAGCTGGTGGCATCATTCGCCATCCTCACAGATGCTACTAACCTTGTTGGAATAAATTAAAAGTTACTCACGAGCATGTCCCATGTCCTAGCAAACTTCCAGATGCTGGGGGTGGGAGGAGGGAGCGTCGGATATGGTCCTCACCCCCTCGGACGAGTAGACCTCGGGTGGCCAAGAGAAGACAGCAGATAGAATGACCCGTGGCCAAGGGGAGTTTTCATTAACCTGTGACTTGTCAGATGTCAGCGGACACCAAGAACTATACGTCATGATTTGGAAGCAAAGGCAGGGAGATTAGCACAAGCCTAGAACCCTAATAGTGTGGCTTACAGAGGGCTGAAGGAGAGCACCTCGTGGGGACCGCTGCACTGAGCCCTGGCTGTGGGAATATAGAAGATCCTCACCGGTAGGTTGACGAGCAGTAGTATCTGCAGGGCCATCTGGCAGTGCCCCTCCGTTTCCTTATTTTAAATTTTCCTCACTTCCTCTCCTATAGAGGTGCATCTGTTGTTCTCATCTCCCCCTTTTTACATATGGAGCGCACCATCCGGATCCACTGTGCGCACATGTGATGCTCCGTGAGGGCTCTCGAGGAAGTAAACAAACATGGGGCTGAGCAGGGAGGAGCAGGCCACAGCCGGGAAGAAGCAAGAAGCAAGGACGTGGCCTGATCCCACTGCTCTGATTCCAAGTTCGGATAATCTCTTTCTAGAGATTGACATTTCCTCTTAATGGGATGTTTGCTCCCATCAGTGGACTGTTTGAGTAGGTTGGATTCCAGAAGTGTTATTTTCTGTTTGTTTTTCCCTCCTTCTTGGCTCTTTATTTTATTTATTTATTTATTTATTTATTATTTTTGCAACCTGCAACATTTTTCTGAAAGTGTTTCAAAGCCCCATCCAGAGCTCCAAAACATATATACAATAGAAAGTGCCCTGAGCGTGATGTTCAGTCATACCTGCTTGCTATTTATAGAATGATTCTTATTTTTTAAAAATGCGTTTGAGGTCAGGACTGACTATGGAGTTTGTGAGTCCCAGTACAAAGTGGCACTGGGCCTCCTTTGTTTAAAAATGACAGAAATATGGAGTACTTTGTGGTAGTGATGTCATTGCATTAAACCAAATGCAGGGCCTTCGGGTCCATCCATAAAGCCAGCCCTGACCAGTGGTTTGGTTTATTTTGCAAGGAACACCTGTTCTTCCCAAAGTGTCATGAGGGCCTTCCTATCCTAGCCAGTGTGTGGAAAGGGGCAGTATATGCACATGTGGGTCAAGAAAAAAGCAGCGTATGGGAAAGTTGTGGAGTGTTCTGTGTGTCTGCCCTAGATCTTCCTAAGTACTAGCAATGTGCTAACCCTCAGTTGCATGAGAAAAGATAACTTTTTATTAGTCATCCCCAGAGAATTCTGCTCTGGAGCAAAGGGGAACACGGGGAGGTAGGGGTCAGCACAAACATCAGAAAAACGGGCCCTCTGTGCTCACTGTGACTATGTCCTGGTTCATTTTCAAGTTTGCGGGTTGATTATTTTAGGCTTAGTAAGGCTCATCCTTACATAGAAGTCTCAGCACCTTTCATGTATATTTCTGGCACAGAAAAACAGATGGAATAGAAACTTACACACAGATCACATCTGCCACTCTGGACAATTAAACAAAACATGAAATTGCAGCTAAAAACCACAGAGTATTTAAATAGAACAAGATTTCAAATGAAAAGCTCATGTTGTACCAGAGTGTGACTTCATTCTACATCTTCTGAATTTATGGATAATATTTTTTCTTCCTCTTTCCATGTTGTCTAGTGTTCTCTTTCCCTTCCTCCCACCCCACACCAACAAAAGTGATATTCTTACACAAGAGGAGGCTAACCCAAAACGTAGTCCTCTTTTGTGTCATACTATCAAAAGGGATGTGAGAAGAGAGAGAAAGACCTAGCCGTCTGCTCCAGGCTCTGCACAGCTGCAGACCAAACATCACCAACTTTATTTTACAGTGGAAGCACCATGCCCTGAGGTGTCCTCTAGGGCCTCCCAGCCAAGACGTGCTAGAGACTGACCTTGAATTCTGAGCTCACAGCCCGTAGTCCCCCCACACATCAGACTCAGTGTTCACATGGGAAACCAGGGGCATTGAGAGGCACACTACCTACAGAGTCGCCCACCTCTGCCTCCAAGGAGCTCTGCCATCACAAGGGGCGTGCCTGTTGGGAACTCCATAGGGTCCCTGTGGGGGTCAGGTGCTGCTGTGTAACTTTTTTTTTTTTTTTTTGCTCCTTTAAATGTGTCTGAGCTGTGACTGAAACTAATGGCTTCCATTGCCTTTCTCTTGTGTGCGACCCACTGGCCCCATAGAATGATCTCAGCCAGCCAAAACAGCTACGTAGGGCAGAGGCTAGCAGGGGAGTAGAATACCAAATGCAGAAGAAGCCTTTCCCCTCTTCCGTTTTTTCACCACTCTTGGCACACTACGCTCTGCTTCCCCACACCCACCTCGGACCCCAAGCACCAGCGCCATCAGCCTGTGCAAGGTGAGAACAATGTCACTAGCAGATCCACCCCATCGGTCTGTACACCGCGTCGCTGGTCTTATGTGGCTTGACTCCCTTACAAATAAGTTGGATGTGCTGGCTTCAGGTTTTGAGGGGCTCACAAAGAATCCCATAGAAGCTGAAGGTCCCAAATTATGGGCCTGTATTTGGGTCCCATGCCCATTCCATTGTGTGCAAAGCTGAGCTGGAGACCCAACCCGTCTGATGACAAAAGCAGCTGTGTCTTTGACTCTGATCCTGAGGCGGAATGGGCGACGCACAGAGAGAATCAGGCATAGAAGCCACCGTAGGTAAAACAGGCACTTGGCCCTGAACAGGCAGGCGCACCTGGAACATGCCCTCTTGTACGTCCCTTGCCTGGTGGAGTTTCTTTTTGTCATTTACTTAGTACACCCATGGGAAGAGTAAGCCTCTACGAGACTCTCACAGATCAGATGAGGCATTGTGTGTGCCTCACAAATGCAAGTGACATCGGGATAATCAGGGAGGTTGGCTTTGGCCGTCTGGAGAGCGTGTGCCGAGCATGGAGCTTGACCCGATTTCATGGACCTGGCATGGAATGAAGTAGATTCTGAGGAACGGCAGCGTTAGTGGTGCAGTGCTGTGTTACAGAAAGGGGCCTGGGGCCGGTTGTTGCTGTTGTATCTCATTCCCTTTGGCATACGTGTGTGTGTGTGTGTGTGTGTGTGTGTGTGTGTGTGTGTGTGTGTCAGTGCCTTTCCCACTGTGGCTCCCAGGATAGTGGAGCCCCTCAGTCAGCACCTGTGGTAGCGCTGCCTCAGCCTTCCAGTGGTGGGCCATTTCATCCCTCTGATCGGGGCGGACAGAGCCATTCTGTTCCTCTTCCTGCTAGGCGGCATCACCAGGGTGTCCTTGGGCATTGTGCTGGATCTGTGTGGGGCTGCCATGTTATCCTGAAGAAACTTGCTCACCTCTGTGTTTTGTTCAAACTTTAAAAATTGATAGGTATTGTACTTATTTATGTAATCACCTGATGTGTTGAAGTGTGTATATATTGCTGCATGCTGTGTGTGTGTGTGTGTGTGTGTGTGTGTGTGTGTGTGTTTTGTGGTACTGGAGGTGCAACTCAAGGTCTCCACACTCAGCTACATCCCAGCCCATTTTCCCTTTTGATGTGGAGAGTCTTGTCCTTCCGTTGCCCAGGCGGGGCTCAAACTTGTGATCCCCCTGCCTCAACCTCCCTCTCTAATGAACAGCAAAGACTTTGGTGTTCCTTAAATAGCCTTGAGGAGTGAAAGGAGAAGGAGGTGGGGAGAGGGGTGACCTTTGAAGGAGAGGCCCGGCCAGTGGGAGGAGCCTTCCTGCCTCCATCCCTCAGAAGGCTGCTCCTGGTGTGGAGTGTGGCCAGTCCTGTTCAGCAAGGTGAATTAAAAAGTGGGCACCTCCTGCTTCTGGTGCCTTAAGATCCCAGTGTTCCCTAGAAGAGTGCGCTTCCCTCTCCAGCCCCCAGAGGCTCCTCCACCCTCCCTCTGCCATTTTCATCCTTCTGCCTGGAAACCTGGAGAATTTGCAATGCTTCTTGCCTGCATCTTCCACCAAGGGGCTGCTGAGGGATTTCTGTGTTTATTGCTTTTTTTCTCTGGGATTGAAATAGCTCCGACCAGCTACCATTTGAAAAACAGAAATTTTTTAAAATTTTTATTTATTTATTTATTGCTTAATATCAAAAGGAGAGAAGAGTTTTGCAAGGAAGTGAGACTCGATGTCTTTCTCGCCTGTGTGTGTGTGTGTGTGTGGCGGGGAACGGGGTGGGTTTTTAGTCTCCTGTTCCTCCATCTCTGCGGGTTGCAAAAGCCTCTGTTGTGAACCACGCCTGGGAAGCTGGTAGCCTCTCACCAGAGGCAGGCAGACCTTCCAGAATTATTGTTCTTTCCCACCTTCCTCTGTTCCCTTGGCCGTCCATCTGTCCCCCTGCATTTCTCTGTTTGGACACCCAGTGTCCCTGCACTTGACAGTCACTACAGTCTTTCTGCCTTTTCTCTTAAACAGCTTTTTTAAAGCCCCCAGAGACCCTTTTTAAAAAAAAAAAAAAGGAATGCAAATGGAAATTGCGCTGGAAGCTGAAATGAACATTGTTGGAGTCATGAGATCCTGGCCACACTGGGACAAACTATTTTTTATTTTGGGTAATATTTCTTCTTTGGCATTTATTACACCTCTGTTAAACAGAGCTCGTGTGACACAGCGTTACTCATAGGCAATCAGAGAAAAAGCTGAAAGTTGAGCCATTAGTAGGGCAGGGCAACTTATTGTTAATAGCAGCCATTAAAGCTGAAAGGAAAAATTACCCATCTGCCCCCGCCAGACCTGTCTGCGGGGAGACAGAGATTGGGCCCCTGGAAGGGGGGGCTGGGCGAGCCTGAGGGAGAGAGAATGGAATGCAGAAACCCCAGACCCAGTGAAGGAACATAGAGCTGAATTCTAGTTGGCCAAACCCTAGAAAAGGAGGGAAAAGTCGCCCCCAAGAATTCAGCCAGCCCCTTGGTCCTGTCACTCTTAGCCAGCCCCTGGGCCGCTCTTGTCCAGAGATCTGCGGCAACAATCCGTGTTGGCTGCAGGTAGGGACCTCAAGGACTATTTGTAAAGCAGAAACATCTTGTGATTAGCAAGGCTTTGCACCACAGTATATAGCTTAAAACAGATTTACTGTACCAACATTCTTTACCATTGGGGTTTACCAGCCCATTCCTTTTAAGTCTACGTTTAAAAGAACATGTGACTTAAAACCATTTCAGATCTTTGAAAGCCTAGCCAGGGTTGCAGTGCCAGTCACCCACACTGACGGGTGGGTCTCAGCCATGCAAGATGTCAGTGAGGAAAATAAATTTGAAGAAGCTTCGTAGAAACGTGTTTATAAAACTCACACCCGGATCTGGAAGGCAAAAGGCAGAGGCCCATTCTACAGACAGTGTGAATTCACTCTGACACAGCGAATGGCTGCTGTTACCAGATCACCTGCCACTTTGGAAACTGGGCTAAACTAGTGCTAGACATTGACTTGGAGTATAGCCCTGCGACAGTATTGCCCGCTGCCTGCCACCCGTCTGACATCCCAGAAGGGAGAGAGTACGGAGGGGAAGTCTGACAGCCTTGGCCCCTTTTGTGAGTAGAAAAACCGGAATGGGATTTCAAACCCTGGCTGGGTGGCCTGACCTCAGAGTTAGCTGGGAGAGTGAGCGGGGCAGGCACCGCCTAACTCACACCCACACACCCACGCCTCATCTCCACTTCTTGCCTGGCTCACGAGGAGTGGTCAGACTGAAGCAGGAGGTGTCTGCTGACCCAGACCCAGAGCGGTGTCTCCTACTCAGTGTCTGATTTCTCTGATACTGTTCAGAACATCCTGTTCTGGACACCAGCCATAACCTGTCCCTGGACTTTCCAAATAATGATAAGGTCAGATCGGCCTAACTCATCACCAAGCCAAACCCTGGTAGATGTGGGCACCTTCTTGTTCGTATGGCTTGGTCCCTTTAAGAGCAGATGTCCTCAGCCACGGTGCTGGTGGGGACATCTAGTATTCACAATTTCAAATCCTAGAATTATTTTGATTGCACTCTAGAGTGAACTTGAAGTTCTCTCCAAGGACCTTCACACTGTGCTACTGGTTGAATACAAATCTTTTCTTCCCCATTTCAGCTGTTCCATGCAGTCGACACACAGTCCTGGATGTTTTCATCTTTTCTTGTCTGCTACTCTTGACAGCTCATATCCTGGTAGACAGAATTGGGTGACCTGCATGTCTCAGCCTTATACTTAACAGACCGCTGACTCGTGGCGTACTTCATATGGCCTAGCAGTCAAAACTGTAGGAGGTTTAATTGTTTTAAATCTCATACTTGTCAGTTGCGTTAAGATCCTGAGAGCTTGAGCCTTAAGATTTCCAGTTAAAGGTTGTAGAATGAAAAATTACTAGAAGGGTTTGCAGGCTGTGATCATTGGAGAGTGATTGGACCCCTAAGGGGTCGGGTAGTGAAGAAGGGAATGGGGCTGGTAGGACAGGTAGCCCATGGGCCATCATTTCAGAGCCCTTCACTGTGCCCCACATGCTACATACAGGTTGTGGCTTCTTCTTCACCATGGAGTATCCCTGGAAGGGCCTCGTATCCTTCTCAAGTATCCTGGAACAAACCAGGTAGTAGAAAGGCATTGAACAGTGACTGTTGGATGGTACTAGTAGAGGAGAGATTTGTCTGAAGAGACACAAGCAAGGCAGGGAGCACCTGAGTGTGGGCGGGCAGCCAGCTGGCAGTGCTGATGCTTGGGACTCCCTCAGGAGACCAGAACTACGGCAAAGCCAGGAAATATTTCTGTACCTTAGAGAAGGCCATTTGCTAATGTGTTATGTCCACTTTGGGTTCTTTGATCTTTAAGAAGTAGGACTAGGAAAAAAAAGATAAATGGCAAGACAGAAGAAGGATTTGAAAAGGGGCCATGTTACTTTTTTAGAAGAGAAGACAAATGAGTTGTTGAGATTTTTTGGGTGTGTGTGTGTGTGTGTGTGTGTGTGTGTGTGTGTGTGTGTTTATGGAGGAGTGCTATTTGAGGATGATAAGCAAAATTCTTCAGTGGTGTATGTCTGTAGCCCCAGCTACTTGGAAGACTGAGGCAGGAATGTAAGGACTTCAGGGGACCTCCATCTCCAAAATATAAACAGATACACAGTTCTTCACACATGCACGCATGAACACACACACACACACACACACACGTACAGGGAAAAATATACTTAAAGTAAAATATTTCCCTTTGTAAGTATGGTACGTCATCCTTTAGAACTCTTCAAAAGAACTCAGGAGTCATGGCACCTCCTGTCAGGGAATTTACTAAGGAAACAAAGGCTTTATTGCGAGCACACCATTAAATCCCCAGATCTCAAGGGAGATGAGATGTTTCTGAGACACAGAAAAGTCAACCACCATCTGCTTTTGGGTTGTTTTTTGGCATCTTCAAGGTGAAAATAAAATTCTTAAAATGAGTTGCTTTTTTCTGAGTTGTGGTGCAAATCCCTTGGGTTTTCAGGTCTTCTGGGACCTGGAGTTTCACCTTACTGTCCCAAAGCCAGCACAGGTTGGAGGCTGTGGGCTTCGCACCACAGAGAATGTCGTGGATGTTTCCGTAGCCACGCCAGGAGGGACTTCACTCTGGGCTCTGATTTAGGGAACCTGCTATTTTAATGAGCCAGAAAAATCTGTTCAAACACAGTAACTTCAAGACTTTCCAAAGACTGGAAGGAGTGAGGATGTGGGCATCGGCTGTAATCTCATTTTCTCCTATAATGCTTGCTTTTCCCCATTTCTCAGTTGCTACCTCCCAGTGTAATTACTATGGCAAGCACTTCCTGTGCGTCCCCTGTCGGCACACCACAACGCGCCAACAACCCGAGGCCCAGCAGGAATATGCAGTGTCCTTTGCCAGTGTCGATCAGGGCTTGATTACACTTCACGGCTGTAATTCAAGCCTGCTAATCCTCCTCTGCGGTAGGAAAAGAGGCCTGTTCTATTAGATAAGCTGATTACTGTCTGGTGCGCGCTTCATGCCTAGCAAGAGTTGTTTATGTGGGGAATCGCTGCTGGTTGGGGTCTGCTTCCCAACACGGGGGATGCTCGCTCGCGTAGGGGTCAGCATGCTGGGCCTCACCTTGTATATGGGATGATTACTGTCTGGTGCGCGCTTCATGCCTAGCAAGAGTTGTTTATGTGGGGAATCGCTGCTGGTTGGGGTCTGCTTCCCAACACGGGGGATGCTCGCTCGCGTAGGGGTCAGCATGCTGGGCCTCACCTTGTATATGGGATGATTACTGTCTGGTACGCGCTTCATGCCTAGCAAGAGTTGTTTATGTGGGGAATCGCTGCTGGTTGGGGTCTGCTTCCCAACACGGGG